>OZ035882.1:72127467-72727467 GCA_964034835.1 Muscina levida
AGGCATATTTTTACAATGCCTCGTCTTTTCCGCTGCTGGGTACTTACTTAGCTGACATTCCTTTGCAATCGCATATTGTGATTATATGCCTCATCATAGTAAAGTATTTTATGCGCTACGACCTTCTGCGCTTCTTCTTTAGTTAGCCACACAAAGTTATGCAAGGCTCTCAGTTACTCGGTCTTTCTCATCGGAGTTATGTTGGCCCTCTTCTGCATTGTCCCTCGAGTTCATTGTCGTTGACTTTTCGAGCTGCAACGTTTTAATCCATGTGTGCAATATGACATACCCAACTCTACCACTGTACCTAAATGCGTCAGACCACATCGCTGTCGGTATTCAGCTCGTACAGCTCATGATTCATACGACGTCGATACTCTCCGTTAACGTTGATGGGTCCATATATTTTACGTGGTAACTTCCTCTCGAGTACTACCAGAACCGATTCATTCACTGCTATCGTAACCCAGGATTATGTACCTTATATCAAGATAGGTGTAACCAGTATCTGGTACAACTGGATATTTGATCGTCACGAGAGGGAATTGTTTTTAAGTCGCTTGCTTAGTTCGTAGTAGCACCTATTAACAAGCAGGATTCTTCTACGGATTTCGATAATGACGCAATTAGATGGTTGAGCCTAATTAGTTATAGTTATCAATGTTCACGCAGTGTCTCAAATAAGTATATTCATTGTTCGTACAAACTAATAACTTAGTTTTGTCCCCGTTCGCCGTTAGACCTATTTGTGATGATAACTTTTATGTATCTGAGAAGACTGCAGTAACGCCTTGCAGTTTTCAGCCGGTGAGGTCTAGGTAACAAGCATGTAGCTTAAGTTGAATATCGTGCTACAGCTTTCCTCATTATCATCTCCATCACTATCTAGAATATGTCTTGGTATAAAATGGCTCCGTAAGGTCTTTGCCAATCTTCATTGAAGACTTCGTGTCACTCAACGTGATTTCGCAAAGGCGTACCACCTTTGCAAGAACACTTAACTCTTTGAAGTCGGCAAAAAGACTCTGCGTGTCGTTATGATTCTCGTGGGTCTTCCCAGAATTTCCCGTAGCGTGAATATCTAGTCAGTTGTTAACTTACCACGTCTAAAGCCGATCAGGTAGGATAACATTGACTTTTATCTTTCACATAGTACACTTGACAGGACCTTATATGCGATGGTTAAAAATCTGATTCCGTGGTAGTTGGAGCACTCACTTGGATCATCTTTTTTCGGCACAGGACATAATACGCTTATATTCTAATATTAGGGCATGCACTCGTTAAGCCAAAACATGCGTAGAAGCTGGTACATGCTCGTTATCGCCTCCGGCCTTGAAGAGCTGTGCCGGAAGACCATCGGCAACGGCTGCCTTCTTACCTCTTTAGATTGGTGTTGGGTAATCTATGCCATCGCCCACACATGCACTGCATGCCGGAACCATAAAATGCTGGAAGTGTTCTCCCCATATATGCAGCCAGATTTACATCCTTGTCCTTACAGAAGGGGACTTCAGTACCGTAACCTTTTGCTTTTACTTTCTGGTATCATTTTTGGGTTTCATCTCTATCCCTGTTCCCCTCTTTATCCTCGCCAGTTTTACTGACTCCTTGTGCCGGACGTTGTAAACAATGTCCTGTTTCTCAGTCGCTGTGCGATATTTTACATTGTACCAGGACTCGTCCGAACGCCGTTTTCAATATCCAACCACAGTTTTGAGGAATTGCATTGGCACGCGCAATATGGTACCACTGTGTATCGGTAACTTCAGAAGTAAGGACGTTGTGTCGTAGTTGTTGAGAGAGCAGCTTGTAATAGGCAGTGGCCATCTGTGGAGTTTACAGCTTTGCGATATCCAGCTTTCCTTGTGACTAGTCATGTGCGTTTAAAGCGAAAAACTCATTTAATCTTTTGCGCACCTTAGCTGCATGCAGGTAATAAACCGAGCTTACGTCCATGACACGTCTAGACACTAGTTCCATCGATCAACACATGATGTATTTGATTTGATTTTCATTTGGTATTTTGATAGGGGGATGTTGGATGTTGATAGTTGCCTTGTGGATATCTTTATGCTGAAATCTGGTTCCACTCCTTTTCGCTTCGAAGCGAACCAGCCTAAATCCTTTGTCGGAAGTGTCGGTTTGGAGGCCGAATTTACCGGTCGATGAACCGAGATCATCTTATCTTCACAGTTTTACATTTAAATCTTCCAGGACAATTTTACTGTCTTGATCAGGGCTGCGGTCGTATGATTCCTCTAGACTCTCGTAGAATGTATCTTTGTATCGATCATTAACATTATTGAACCGCGAGACAAGATGTCTGAGTCGCTAATCATTTACAAATTCACATCCGAATTCGTGCTTTACGCATGGCTGCTGTGTTTGATGTCTCAATTTTTCTTTTCACATACATTATTGTACTGTCACAGTACCGTTAACTTTTGCGTTTTGGTTAACTGTTGGGGTTTCACCTCTACCACTGTACCTCTTTATATCCCCGTTCCTTGATCTTAATGTTTTTTCGCCAAAATAGCTGCCTTGCCAGTTTTACTGTCTCCTTGTGCCGTTCCCGTGTTACAATTGGTTGCAACGTTGCCCTATATGCAGCATTCTGTTCCTCAGACTCTGTGCGACACTCTTCATTATACCAGGATTCGTCTGACCGCCGTTTTTCATATTCAAGCACAGTTGATTGGCGGTGATGTCAGCCTTGCATTTTTGGAGGACATCCTGCAGTAGAGTAGTATCACCTTCTCTATAAAGAGTCCGGTTGTTCCAGGTGCATTTACTTAAATCATGGTCCTTACTACGTTAGAGGGGGTCGTCAACATTGAGGGCATTCCGTTTGCATGTTAACTCACTCAATATTGGATTTAGAGACGCTCGTCTATCAACAGAATTAGTTCTGCAGACTGTCTCTCAATGCTTGAAAAGGCCGCAGTAACATTCCGCAATCTTCAACCAGAATGTAAGTTTTTTTAAATATGCTGCTAGTCATGTGCAGCTTTTTGTATGATTATGTCTATTTAGATATTAAAAAGATCGCATTACAGACTATTTCAATTTTGGCTTGGTTGAAAATGGCTCTGTAAGATTTGTGTCTATCTACACTGAGGACTTCGTGTCAGTCAGTACCATCCCGTCGAAGGATACCAAACTTAACAATGGCATCAAAAAGTTTAGATAGTATTGATCTGTCATACATGTCGCATATGCCGATGATATCGATATTATCGGTCGAACGATGCGAGAGTTAACATCTGTTTTCTCATCAGTTGAATAGGATTCAGCGAAAATGGGTTTGGCAGTGAATGAGGACAAGACGAAGTTAATGGTATCATCGAACAATGTGTCCACGCGTTGGGGACGCAGCGTGAACGTTGAAAACTATTGCTTTGAGGTAGTGAATGAATTTATCTACCTCGGATCCGCCATGAACAAAAACAACAGTGTCAGCCTCGAAATAAAACTGAGAATAGTGCTTGCCAACAGGTGTTCCTTTGGACTACGCAAGCACTTCATAAACACCACCCTATGTCGAACCACCAAAGCCCAGCTGTACCTGGTTCTAATTTCACCGGTCCTGTTGTACGCCTCCGAATCTTGGGTGCTTACACAGGCAGATGCAGCTCATCTGGCAGTGTTTGAGAGAAAAATACTCCGCAAAATATATAGACCCATTTGCGTAAACGGCGAGTTTAGGATTCGGATGAACCATGAGCTGTACGTATTACACCAGGACATTGATGTCGTCAATCAAATCAAAGTGCAACGATTACGCTGGCTTGGCCATGTCGTGATAATGGATAAGGAAACTCCAGCGCGAAAGGTTTTCTATCAAGACCTCGAAGGACGGCGCGCGACTACGTTGGAATGACCAGGTGGAGGAATCACTGATGCTGCTTGGTAGGACCGACTGGAGACGGTGCGCACAAGATCGAAGCGAATAATCATTTCGGGCTCTGACTTAGACTCTAAGATATAAATATATATGTTGTCAAGTTGTTTTAAAGGCTAATAATAATAATATGTCGGTTTGAATATCTTGGATCTTCTCCAGGATTATTGAAGTGTAAATATCTGATCGGTTAAAGATTTATTAGGTCTAAAACCACACTGATAAGATCCAATCACGTTCGTTAACATCCAGTCAGGTATTTCACATAACACACACGACTGGTCCTTGTATAAAATGTGAAAAAGGCTGATCTCGCAGTTATTACTACACTCTCTTGGATCGCTTTTCTTAAGCACTGGGCATAGAACACTCAGATTCATGAATTCCAAGTATTCCTTCAGACAAATCGTTTGTCTCAACTGGCAATAACCTATAAGAAATCTTAAGTGACATTAAGTTCTCATGTTAGCTGTAACAAATGCAATTAATATATCAACTATGAATTTGCCTTATTGCCGATGGCAATCGTGACCATTAAATAATCTTTGTCGCATGCCATGAATGTTTAAGTCTTTGTAGCTT
Organism: Muscina levida; assembly: GCA_964034835.1. Taxonomy (NCBI): domain Eukaryota; kingdom Metazoa; phylum Arthropoda; class Insecta; order Diptera; family Muscidae; genus Muscina; species Muscina levida. Next base: position 72,131,954 of record OZ035882.1, read on the forward strand.
TATACTTTACCATCAGTCATCATCATCATCAACATATTACTCACAATCAATATATCACTCTAGGGTGACATTCCCCTATGTCTAAGCACTTGTAGCTTAAACATCTACAAATGTGTACTTTTCCTGACGCCCGACGTGGTTGTTTAAACTTTAGGTCACACGCACGCACACACACAGGCACTCTTAAGTAGTAAAAGAAATTTTCTTTTATTTTTTTTCTCCTTTTTCTTTTCTTTATTTTCTTATATACCATTTTTCGTATTCTATACCGTTTGTTGGAACTTTAGTATGGTTTAATTGTAGCTACTTAAATAGCTAAATGTAATAGCCGTCTGGTACTCACGTTTGCCAGCCACATTTGCTTAGCTTGTTATCATTTAAGTCACATACTTACATCACTTGTGGATCAATTTGTCGACTATGTTGGATTACTGTTGTTCTTGTTGCTGCTGTTGCTATTGCTGTTGAAGTTTGTTTTTGAGCACACACAACAAATATAGTAAAACACTGCAAGTGTGACTGCACTGCACGGTTCTACACCAGACACAGAAAAGTCATTGCCAGTCATATTGCTGAAAATCACATTTGTAGGCCAGAAATGGAAATGAAATGGTGTTTTATGCGTTTTCATTGTTGTTTTGTTTTGTCTTTTCTCTCTCCGTGTGTTGGAATAACACATCCGTGACGTTAGTGCCTAAGTGCTAATGCAGCAGAATTTTCAGAACAGTTGTTTGCATTGTAAGTTTCTTAAAGCGCTGCAGTTATAGAGTGATGTTTTAAAGGTTTCTCGTTATCTATTTGCTATTTTTGAAAGAACGGCTCTATTATAGGCTCAAGTGCATATGCTCATATAATTATATATCTCTTTGATCGCCTATACGGGATGAATAAAAAAAATACTTGGTTTTTCGATGTGCTGGTGTTAATGTAACTCCTCGGTCCTTTAGTTCAAGTCCCTGTGATTGCACATTAAAAAACTCTAACATAAATACCTAAGTATATTATTGTATAAAACGACTTGACTACACTACAACGTGATGCCTCGGAAATGTACTCTTCAGCACCATTCACTCACTATCAATTTTTGTCCCACTACTTCGTACGAGTATTGTACTACATATGCATGCATGCCTTGTCATGTATCTGGAATGTGTCTGCCAATGTGAGTCGTTTGTTATGCATGTGACATCGTGCCACTTGCTCGTTCGTACACTCTATGCAACATTCCAAACAAATGACAAGTGAATGTTGCAGGGTCTCCAGTTGTATCACACATAGCAAACACTAATGGCGCACTATGGGAGCAAATGACCCAACAAAGGATAAATAGTGCATGTATTATATAAAATTAATGATAAAAATGTACACCTGTAGCAAAAGCTAGCCTGCATGCAAGCATCCTCTTTTTTGTTCTCGTTTTAACTAATTTTATTAGATAACCTTGCTCTCCTTTGAATTTATTCTAAACAAGATTACTCTTAGTATACATGTATCTTACTTTCTGTATCTTTGCTCCCATTGTGTGCAAGGATTTATGCAAATATTGATGACGCTATTGCGTTGCGTCTACGAATCCAGCAAATTCCGTCAATCGTTGCTGCAGTGTTTTAACGAGATTGTCTTGTTAAGTTTTTGTTGTGCGAATTTTTCTTTCTCTTCCTCCTTCAATTTTCTGTGTGTGTGGCATTGTCATGAGACTTGTTGTTTATTTGTTCGACTATTGTCGTCAGTCTTTTGAAGTTATTCGCTTGTTAAGATGAGTATGAGTGCGTGTTTGTGTGTTCGTTTGGCCTTGTGAAATCACTGCCTTGCGTTGATATGTAAATTTCTTCACCTCTAGGGGAATGTTAGAAGCGTTTAAGTTAATAGTCACCGTAGTTTTTTTTTTAATAAGAATTCCTTAAAGACCGCTTGAACAATAGCAACTGAAACAATTAGTTAGCCACAGGCGGGACTTATGTTCACATATGGAAAATGTGTGTTCTTTTAAGTCCGAGGAAATAAGGGAAATGTTTGTATCGCAGTACAAGTTACCACCACATTTTTTTTTAGTTGGGAAATGATTGCAGGTATATCTTGTAAATTTTCAACAAATATCCTGGAATCTTCAAGTCCGGTGGCGAGGAGTTGATAACGAGCATGCACCAGCTCCTGCGCACGGTTTGGCTTAAAGAGTGCATGCCCGACGATTGGAATGTAAGCGTATTAAGTCCTGTGCTGAAAAAAGGTGATCCAAGTGTGTGCTCCAACTACTGCGGGATCAGCCTTTTACCCATCGCATATAAGGTCCTGTCGAGTGTGTTATGTGAAAGACTAAAGCCAGTGTTATCCAACCTGATCGGGCCTTATCAGTGTGGCTTTAGACCTGGAAAATCAACAACTGACCAGATTTTCACACTTCGGCAAATCCTGGAAAAGACCCAAGAGAAACAGATCGACACGTACCATCTTTTTGTCGACTATAAAGCTGCCTTCGACAGCCCGATACGGCAGAAATTACTTGAAGCCATAGCTGAGTTTGGTATTCCAGCGAAGCTGATACGTCTTTGCGGAATGACGCTGACTGACACGAAGTCTTCAGTGAAGATTGGCAAGGACCTTACGGAGCCATTCTATACCAGACGAGGCCTAAAACAAGGCGACGGCCTATAGTGCGATCTCTTCAACATTGTGATGGAGATGATAATGAGAAAAGCTGCAGTAAACACGAGTGGCACTATATTCAACAAAAGCCACATGCTACTCGCGTACGCTGATGACGTAGACATCATCGGTCGAAAACTGCGGGATGTGACTGCAGCCTTCTCAGGTATTCAGAAGGAATCAGCGAAAATGGGCCTAACGGTGAACTAGGACAAAACGAAGTTATTAGTTTCAACGAACAAAGAATCTACTCGTTTGGGAAACTGCGTGAACGTTGAAAACTATAATTTCGAGGTGGTAGATAATTTTGTCTACCTAGGCTCCGCCATCAACAAAGAAAATAATGTCAGCCTAGAAATCCGGAGAAGAATCCTGCTTGCAAATAAATGCTACTACGGACTAAGCAAGCGATTCAATGACAGAGCCCTCTCTCGACGAACAAAACTCCAGCTATACCAGATACTGGTTCTACCTGTCCTAATGTATGGCTCAGAATCCTGGGTTATGACACAAGCGGATGATTCGGTTCTGGCGGTATTCGAGAGAAAAATACTCCGTAAAATATATGGGCCCATCATCGTTACGGGAGAGTATCGGCGTCGTATGAATCATGAGCTGTACGAGCTGTACACTGACATTGACGTAGTCAAACGCATTAAGGTGCAACGGTTACGTTGGCTAGGTCATGTTGTACGCATGGACGAAAATGCTCCAGCTCGAAAAGTCTTCGACAATGAACTCGATGGACGGCGCAGAAGAGGGCGACCTAAACTCCGTTGGAAAGACCAGGTTACTGAGAACCTTACAGAACTCGGTGTGACTAACTGGAGAAGAAGCGCAGAAGATCGAGGCGCTTATAATATTTTTCTACGTGCGGTATATAATCCACTGGGATTGCATAGAAGTACCAGCTAAGTAAGTAAGTACCCTGGAATGATTTAAGATATTTGCTTTATGTGGTCAGTGGGCGGGGTAGATAATTTTTTTTAGGAACAGTGGCATGGTTTGGCGCAACAAACAAGGTTTGGGGGGTTAGCGAGATTATATTTGATACATAAATCGTACACATATCGTCCTTTTGAGGGTTGAGAGGGCGTGGCGTGAGAAACTTTGGACGAAATTTTAATTTTTGATGAATGGGCGGAGATGGCTTTCCAAAAGTTTTTACGGCCAGGGAGAAAAAAGTTAGAAACCAGATAATTCTCTGCATTACAGATACAAATTTGAGAGCGAATTTCTTGTATAGTGGGCGGAGGAAAGTGATCTTGTGCGGATTATATAGGATGTTTTCTTAAACGTATAGAATGAAGTGTGTTTGTCTTGTTTCTTCAGTATAGTTTGGCAAATCACCACGCAAAGACTTAGGATAGGTTAGATTGTGGACACGTGGCATCTGCTTAAATCACACTACATTCCGAGATCTGTTGATCCATTGTTCGTTAAAGAAAGAGAAAGGAGTTGGAAGGAGAAAGAAGAATAAAGGGAAGGGATAGTGAAAAAAGATATACATACCGAGATCTGTTGACTCGTTGTGATTGTCCGTTAAAGAAGAAGAAGTGGTGGGAAGAAGAAATAAGAAGAAATGTGAGAAACGGAGAAAATAGAGCAAATCATGGACAATCCCCAATCATTTTGGTTCAGAAAGCCATGGAATGCAGAAACATATTAAATTGCCTACTCCGACTGAGGAAAAAGGATCTAGTTTCTCTTTATAACTTTCCCCTAAGTATCTTAACCTGCTTCGGGCTAGAGCGCATACCCCAATCGAAATCTACTTTATTCGGGCTACAGCGATCTAGCAATTATACGGTCTGTTCTGAAGATCCAAATTCTGCTGGCTGTGTGTCACATCCAATCCTCCACAATGCCAAAAAAGTAAAATATGGAGCGGTGAACATGTCCCGGAGAGTTATGACCAGGCATAGTACAGCCTCCTCTGAGATTTGTTCCCAGAGTTCTCGCAATTCTCCTTACAGTTTCTCACCAACTGTGATTTGCGTAATGTAGAATTGATCGCTTTCATTGCAGCTTGTCTATCTAAACAGATGGTTATCCGTCTGCTAATATCGATTCGAAAACCCGTATAAGTCTCCCTTGCTTTCTGAATGCCCAGTACCTCAGCTAATACAATGGTCAGTGGAAGGACTTACACCAGACCAATCGTGGAAATCTCGCTATGTTTTCCAAACATATAGAGCACTTTGTCAAGTTCACGGTACGCATAATTTTCATCTAAGCATCTAATAAACAACACAATAGACCGATTCAAGACCAGATTTACCCATTTGGACAATATTCGTCAAAAATCGAGCCCGTGCCCTGCGTACAGAAGAAGCCATCGCTGATGTAGACGTGAGGGTGACACGGCACTTTAATTTATCTATACGTCAACGTTCTCAGCAACTCAGTCTCGGCGCGTCCAATAGTTGGCAAGTTTTGAGAAAAAATCTTGTTCTACAACCATATAAGATCCATCATATGTTCGTTGAATGGACTGAGAATCAACTGAAAGTTAAACCAGATTCTGATCGTCAAGTCATATTCTACTACGATGCTCATTTCTGGCTTAACGGGTATGTACACAGAATTGTCGTTTTCGGAGAGACCACATTCCTCTTGAGAAACCTTTAATCCCGGTTTTACAAGCCGAAGTCGTCAACGATCCATTTGTCTTTATATTTGAAACCAGTGTCAACCTTACCGTGAATGCCGAACACTCAGGCTAAAGATTCGTGATTTTTTCTATTCCTCGACATTGCAAATCATTTGGAAAAAAAATGGTTTCAACAACATGCCTTACATCGCATTAAAGTATCACGTTTGGTGACCTTATTATTTGGAGAAAAGAACCTGTAAATTGGTCGTGCTATTTTACACTTTTGGACTACTTTTTGCGGGAGTACAACAAATCACTGATCTATGGTGGTACACCTGCAACGATTGATAGAGGCCAACATTCGCCGCACTACTCACGAAATAAGACAGGGTATGCTTCAAAAAGTGAAGCATCCCTTACGTTTAGGGACGAGGTTATATAACATTTGATCTGAGAAAAAGTGTAAAGCTTTAAAGGAAGGGTGTTAGAACCCAAGTATCTTAAAACTAACTTCGTTTCAGGACCTTCTAAAACGATTGAGCCATGTCCGTATATTTGGCTGTTACCAGTACTAACAGTTTTCAAAATGAAGTAATGGGATTGTAAACCCTTTGGTACCTCCCATACAAAATTACATATTTTTTCTTAATTTATATTTCTTTCCTTACTTCATAACGGACAACTGCGGTATATTTGAATTTGGTCAGTATAATTAACTTGTAGTTGCAGACAAACCTTCAGAAACCCGTCACAACCTTTCTGCTATATCCTATACAAATAACCGAATTGACCCTCATAGTTTTACATAAGTGTTATTTGGGACCGGCCGTGGCATAGTGGTTAGAACACGCGACTACCATGCGGGAGATCGCAGGTTCAAACCTGACTCCAGTCATCTTAAAAGAAAAAAATAAAAAAATAAAATTTTCTTTCATTGTCGGCTCCCCTCGAATGTTGTTTGACAGCAACTTCGCAGTATTAAGCGTCGAATCAATCGTCGCGTCTAGTAAGAGCTTCTCAAAACAGTGACGTTCGCATTCGTCGATAAATAAGTAGGTGCCGTTAGTTGTGAATCTAAAAATAGAAAGCGTGTTAATTCACAACAACGCGAGAAGCTATCCCATACCTCATTCATGGGGTGCAAAGGGAAATTAAGTTATTTTTTATAGAAACACTGAATTCAGATAGATTATGAGATTATGTGTGGACTATATCGGCTGACCCACTCTGGTACGTCTCAGACAAAATTACATATTTTTGAAAAAATAATGTTTCTACAAATTATTCCAACTGGCAGCTTTTAAATGTAGTCAGTTTAAATGTAGTCAGTTTAAGGCTTTGTAATTTTTAGACTGATACAATCGGCAATTCACACAAACTGAAAGTTTTGTTTAATTCAAAGTAGTCAGTCCCTGCTTGAGTGTTATGAAAGCAACACAATACACGCTTGTTTCGTATTCAATACAAAAATACAGACAAAGAAACAATCTTCAAAGATTGTTGGGAGAACATGAGAGCAAGATTGTTGGAAGAGCACAATATTTTCACCGTGGTGATTTTGACAGCGCTGACGATTACTGTGCTACAGTAATCAACCACACAGTATCGCTGGGTGTATGCCTACCACTGCTGTGAAAAATACACATTATATCTTGATTTAAGGACGAAGTTGTTCGCTCTATAAATAAATTAAACTTTATATTCAAGTGGTACTCGAAACTATAAATATGAATATAAGGATGTACTTTTAAGCATTCTTTTAAACGGGGTTGTCGGACCCTTATACTCTAACCGAATGCTCCAAACTTATTGTAGTCGCTGCAACCATTTTTGGTTATTATTATTATTAGCCTTTAAAACAACTTGACAACATATATATTTATATCTTAGTGTCTAAGTCAGAGGCCGATATGTTAAGAGATTTCCATTCGCTTCGCTCTTGTGCGCATCGTCTCCAGTCAGTCCTACCAAGCAGCATCAGCGATTCCTCCACCTGGTCCTTCCAACGTAGTCGCGGTCTCCCTCTTTTGCGCCGTCCTTCGAGATCTTAATAGAATACCTTTCGCACTGGAGTTTCCTCATCCATTCTCACGACATGGCCTAGCCAGCGTAATCGTTGCAACATCAATGTCGTTGTATAACTCGTACAGCTCATGGTTCATCCGAATCCTAAACTCGCCGTTTAGGACTTTGGACTTTGGTAGTTCGAGATAGGGTGGTGTTTATAAAGTGCTCGCGTAGTTCAAAGAAACACCTGTTGGCAAGCACTATTCTCCATTTTATTTCGAGGCTGACACTGTTGTTTTTGTTCATGGCGGATCCGAGGTTGATAAATTCATTCACTACCTCAAAGCAATAGTTTTCAACGTTCACGCTGCGTCCCCAACGGGTGGACACTTTGTTCGATGATACCATTAACTTCGTCTTGTCCTCATTCACTGCCAAACCCATTTTCGCTGACTCCCTTTTAACTGATGAGAAAACAGCTGTTAACTCTCGCATCGTTCGACCGATAATGTCGATATCATCCGCATATGCGAGCAGCATGTGGCTCTTATTAAATATGGTGCCAGACATGTTAACCGCTGCTTTCCTTAACACCTTCTCCATCACTATGTTGAACAGCATACAGGACAAACCGTCACCCTGTCTAAGACCTCTCGTCTTATCGAATGGTGCAGATAGATCCTTTCCAATCCGAACAGAGGATTTGGTATTCGTAAGAGTACACTGGCAGAGACGAATTATCTTCGCAGGAATACCGAACTCAGACATGGCTTCGTATAGTCGATGACTGATGGGACTATCGAAGGCAGCTTTATAATCGACAAAGAGGTGGTAAGTGTCGATATGCTTCTCATGGGTTTTCTCAAGAATCTGCCGTAGTGTAAATATCTGATCCGTCGTGGATTTGCCTGGTCTAAAGCCATACTGAAAAGGTCTAATCAGGTTTTCCACAATTGGCTTTAGACGTTCACACAGTATGCTAGACAGGACCTTATACGCAATCGGTAAGAGGCTGATTCCACGGTAGTTTTTACACTCACTACGGTCACTTTTTTGTTTGCCACAACTGAATTTCGATTAGGACAACACCAGTATTAATTAAAACTGCTAAATTTTTCAGTAATTCCATTTTATTCAGTTGTATTGTAAGAATTTTAGTAAAAATCTGTTTAAAACAAATATATATTTTCATTGCCATTGAATGAGGTATGGGAAAGCTTTTTTCGATATCAAGTCATCAATCCGTTACTCTAGCCTATTTTTATACTCCTACAGTCAATTGAAAATAAAAAAATCAGTTTCCACAGAAATTCAGCATCACGTTATTAAATTCTTTTGATCTTAAAATTTTGCAACCAAGTCATTTCATACTTTTCTCATATAGTTCACATATGCATATATTATGGAATATTCAAAATTTCTCGCATAAAATGTATTCACAATAAACTTTCACCTCTAACAAATCTAATAAAACGACGTCGAGATGTAAATATTTAAAACTTTGTGTTTTCATGAATTCTAAATTTTTAGCGACAGCTGCAAAATGTAACAAACATAAAAATATGTGGCACCTTTCTCCTACAAAAGTAATAAATGCGAAATTACTTTAAAAATTGTTTTAAGTGTTTGTGGCCTAATATTAGAAGCAACTCGTGAAGCACCTGTGAGCACTCAAAACAATGGCAAATGGTGCAACTTTTAAGGAATTCCATTGAAATAAAGTTATTGCCGAGTGTTTCTTATTAGCTTTTCAACAATTTTACATTTGCCGTATTCACAGTAAATATTTACATGCATCATTATTATTGTATGTTATAATAGAATTCATACGATATAAGGCAGTCATGAGGATGAGATATTAAAGAAAATATTATTGAGTCAGCATTGTTGTCAATCAAATTTTGCCAATGAATATTTCTTTCTTAGTTATTAATATATAATGTCTTTGTTTGTTTTTCAACTCGTTTAGTTGTATGTTACCCATTCTATTTGATGGCAATCAAAACGTATACGAGAAGAATTTTGTATTTTCATGTAAAAAGCTAAAAAGCTATATTTTCATCAAAACTGCAAAATTTATTTTCCTTGCTTCCTGTTTTTTCCCGGCATGGTTTTCTTAAAAAGTTATGAGAGACATTACAACGGACAGCAATACCATTAGTATATGGAAACTTATGTTTTATTATCAAAACACAATGTGACCTTATCAAAGTGGTCACATATTCGTACCGTAGGGTATGAATAAAACCTTTTATTTAATACACTCCCAGTTGTTGCGAATGTATTATAAAAAGCTGTTAGTCTGATCAAATTTTGTTAACACTTTTTGGTTTCATGAAATATTTTAGATTTAGTGCAGACTATATAGACTTGCTAAACCATCTAAGCAATTCCCAATACCACATATACCCCAAAAATTAAATTTGTTTCAGCCTACTTCATATATTTAATATATAATTTATGTAAATTATTTCTATATTACCTATCATAAATACTAACCAACATTTTATTTCTTCATTTCATTTCAGGTATGACAAATTGATTTATTTTTGGATATAGGCAACATTTCGTATTTGCCTAATTGCCATATGCCGCACAATTATATTGAATATTGACACTGTGGTTAGAGAAGTCTGCAGCACAAATATATTTGTCGAGCCACTACAAAGATAACTATCACAAAAATTATATTATTTATACATTATACTAGTAAGAGAGCTACTCAAATATGTAAATCTTATCAATATATCATGCTAGCCATGTTAGCAAACAAATGTTCATATATTACTGGTGGCACAATTTACTATAGAGTACTTTAGTGATTTGCATATTACCAACGCAGTGTTCAGATGTTTCCTTAATGCTTTTCACTTGTTAAGCAGCATTTTTGTTTGGGTGCAAATAAATTCTGATACATGAAGGTAAAATGTCAAAAGTTTTTTTTGTATGACATATGAATGTTATTCGCTAGTTACACCAAGGACCATGAGAATGTTGTCTGCAAAAGTTTTATAATTTTCGTTGAAAATAATTCAACACAAATACATTCATATATATATGAGAATCTAAAAGTTTTCATGTATAGTGTTCAACATCTGCATTGTACATAAAATATAGTTGAGCAGGGCCAAATGTGGTAGTAGAAAAGATTACTGGAAATACAGGCGAAGACAGAATTTTTGGAAGAAATAGCAATACAACACAACACAAGCTAGTTTTAATAAAACATAATTTATAGAATTATGTTTTTTTTCTTGAACCTAATAATGTACCTATATTTTAAGTAAAACATTAACATTATATAGGCTATGATGTATTCAGACCAATACCTGTATATAAATCTACTGTTATAGCGAATCGAACTATAAATATTAGATCTACCAATACATCAAAGCAGAAATGCGAGTATTACTCGCAGTCGTTAATTTACCATATCTTATGATCTTAAAATTGCATATTTGTTATATGTTTAGAGCAGTGGTAGGCATTACCGAACGCAGGCACACAACACTATGGTGCGGTTGCACAAGAAACGTCAAAGTTGTTGAATTGTACACAGTGAAGATATTGCGCTCGCCCAACAATCGTGATCTCCAAACAATCGTTTAACTTTGTTTCTCTGCCTGTACTTGTGTTGAATGCGAAACAAGCGTTTGTGGTATTGTTTTCAAAAGAAAATGTTGTGTGTGAACGGCTGTCGACAACTAGAATTCCATAGCAACTCGTTATCCCGACAGACAAATGCGTCGAACGCGCCTTAGCACTGAATCGTGTGTCTGAACGTGCCTTCCCAATGTGCACAAATGCGGACGCGGATCCGAAACTGATCAGTATCGGATCCGACAAAACGGAATCCGTAGAATCGGATCCGAAACTGATCAGTTCCGGATCCGACAAAACGGAATCCGCGCAGTCGGATCCGAAACGGATTCGAAACGGATCCGATACTGATCCGCATGGCGCACAAAAACGGAAATCATGTAATGAAAAAGTGTTCAAAATTGACCGGATCCGAATCGGACTCAAATGCGGATAAAATACGGATCCGATTTAAAAAAGGAATTTCAAACGACCGGATCCGATTCGGATAAAATGTCCGTAGAATCGGATCCGATACTGATTTCTGAACGTGTCTGTATAAAAAAACAATTATTGCTACTCTCGCGGGGCTATAAGATTCCTGGTTTAGAGGCATATGTACAAGTTTTGGCTTTATTACTTACTTACTTAGCTGGCAGATAGAACCAGTATCTGGTATAACTGGATTTTCGTTCGTCGAGAGAGGGCTCTGTCATTAAATCGCTTGATTAGTAGTAGCATTTACTAACAAGCAGGATTCTTCTCCGGTTTTCGAGGCTGGCATTATTTGTTTAGTTGATAAAATTATCTACCACCTCGAAATTAAAGTTGTCAACGTTCACGCAATTTTCCAAACGAGTAGATTCTTTGTTCGTTGAAACTAATAACTTCGTTTTGTCCTCTTTCACTATTAGACCCACTTTCGCTGATTCCTTCTGAATACTTGAGAAGGCTGCAGTTACATCCCACAGGTTTCGACCGAAGACATCTACATCGTCAGCGTACGCGAGTAGCATGTTGCTTTTGTGGAATACAGTGGCACTTCTGTTTACTGAAGCTTTCCTCATTATCATCTACATCACTATGTTGAAGAAGTCACACGATATGCCGTTACCTCTTTTTAGGCCCTGTCTGGCATAGATTGGCTCCGTCATTTCGCGCTGTAATACCAAGCTCAGCTATGGCTTCGAGTAATTTCTGCCGTATTGGGCTGTCGAAGGCAGCTTTATAGTCAACGAAAAGATGGCATGTGTCGATCTGTTTCTTTTTGGTCTTTTTTAGGACTTGCTGAAGTGTGAATATCCAGATCAAAAGCCACACCGATCAGGTTGGATAACACTAGCTTAAGACTTTCGCAAAAACACAATCGACAGGACCTTATATGCGATGGGTAAAAGGCTGATTCCGCGGTAGTTGGAGCACACACACTTTGATCACCTTTATTATTTTTCAGCCGCGATTTTGCTGTTTTTACCTCGGCTTGACTTGGTGGTGGGCAATCTAAGCCGTCGTTGACAATTGGAGTGATAACTTCACGTGCGCTGCCTTCTAGAACAAGCAGTTTCTGGAAGTGTTCTCCCCATTCGCACATTCTGCGTATCTGTAACCAGATTTCCATTCATTTCTATTTTGCTTTTACTTTCTGGTAAAATTTTCGGGCCTCACCTCCATCCCTGTATCGCTCAATAACCTCGTTTCTAGTCCCTTTATCTGACGGGTTTTTTCGCCTTAATAGCTGTCTCGCCTGTTTTACTGTCTCCTTGTGCCGATCCCTAACAGTACAGGTTACAAATGGATGAAGCGTTACCCTATAAGCGGCATCCTGTTCCTCAGACGCCATGCGACATTCTTCATCGTACCAGGATCAACTTGTTACTTATCAGTAAAAGCTGTTCTGTAATTGTTTCTTAGCAACAAAATATTTTGCTGGGCAAGTTCGTGCTTTTCGGCATGTCAGCTGTAATAGACGTCGCAATTTTTACGTCGCGAGCATCCTTGTCCTGTAAATCTCTTCTCCTGGATGGCGGTGATGTCAGCGTTATATTGTTTGAGGACATACGCCAGTCGGATAGTGGCAGCTTCTTTATAGTGGGTCCGAACGTTCCTTATAACATTTGTGGGGTTCCGTTTGTTACTTTTTCTTTCTCGTGTTTTCATAGGGTTCAATGCTCACTATATGCCGCTATCATGATCATAAAAAAATAACACGAACATCGTTGCCCAGGTGCCACCACGAAGGTGGTTGTGACTCGGCTTACGATAGAAGATTCACTTTACATCCCAAACGGCACCCAATATAATATATAGCCTACGGTAATTTCCAGTAGGATACTACGTTAGGTTATGTCAATTACCCCTGTAGCAAATCTTACATATCTAGCCAATTCACCTTTTCTATGATTTTGCTGATCAGTTCCACTGGTATTTCCTACAGGGCTTCGGTGTTTACCATAAGGTTTCCGAATACCCTTGATCTTATTCCAGCTTATTGCTGGACAATCCAAGCGAACGTGTTTCATTGTTACTTCGTCCTCCTCCATTCAACATCTTAAGAGAGTGAAGTAGTAATGGACCAATATAAGGGCGTGTTTTCCTACAGGGCAATTTTCCGCTACTGTTTCTACAGCTACAAAAATTTTATCTCTCGGCAAGTTTAATAGTTTTTAAGTTCCCTATTTGTTCAACCATAACATTTTTTCAAGTTGGAGTTAGTCTGTATTTGTCATTGAATATATTATAATGACCCATTGCCTGATGTGTAGACGCCAGTTTGCGAACGCCATACCAACACTTCCTCTTGCCGGAAAAATCTATGCCTTCTACCTTCCTTAAAGCTCATCCGCTAAAGAATTTCCCGGAATGTCGTTGTGACCTGGTACCCATGTGAGCCTATTGTGAATTTATTCAGCTGTAGGTGGTAACATTAAGTAGAGTAAATTGTAAATTGAGGTTTCTATGCGATGTCATCCAAATTTTAATTTAGTAAAGCCCAAACATCCAAATCATACAATATTTCTATTAACAACAGCAGCTCTCCCTCGTGCTAATGACATATGCACTTCTTACCCTAAACATTTTCTTGCCTTTTCGAATACAAATGTATTCGAGCAACAGCGGTTTAACCGCACATAAATAATTTAGACTATAACCACAAGTAACAACAAGTCAGCCAGGCTCCTTAACACCAGCCCAGCATCGTCAGTCAACGCTTAACTGTTACACATTACAGACACAATGGACCGCCAAAAATTTCTCAGACAGCCAACCGCCGCAGCGCGCCTTCATATAAGAATAAACAAAATGCCAACAATTTGTTGCTCTTATAACAATACCCCACATGTGCAGCATGTAAGCCAACCTCTTACAAATACTTGGAATTAAAGGAAAAATTACTTGCTTCGTCTGACTGGCTGATGTTTGATTGATGTTGAGGTTTGTGTGTATGTGTTTCGTGTCATTCCCTGCGTTACATACCCAACCATCACGATTTTAATATTTTGGAGTTATTAAGGCAACGCGCGTGGCAATGACTATGATGCTGATGATGATGATGATGATGAGGGTATCACTGTCGATACCCTGCTATTAGAAAAGTCATATGAATACGAACACAACGTATGTTTTTTTTCTCTCCCTCGTAAGTTCACAGGTATTCGAAATGACGGCAATTTTTCTTCCAATTCACACTGCGGCTGTCAAAAATGTGGCACATGTGGCATCCATGACACTACTAATATGTGGCATGTTAATTTACGGTGATGTACGAGTATGTGCGGTACATATGACAGTGCAGCTTACGCAGTGGTGGGGTGTAAGGGATTGAAGTCATACTACGATGATAAATTTCATGTGGTATAGTAACACAGGCAAGCAAACTTGCACGTCTCGTCGTACTGGGGATATTTTTATAATTGCGCTTAACAGTTTGAGTTTGCAAAACTTTGTTTCGGTCGTAGATTATTGGCTTATTTGCAAAAATGTTCAAGGTAAACTTACATTTTGTGGATTGGCACACTTTGAAGTATGCATTTTGTATGGAAAATTTAAAGTAAGAAAATGTGATTCATTTAGACCCTGTTTTGTAAGTTTTCAGTAAGATACCCCAAGTGAAAGTTTATATGGAAAACTTTAGAATGAACTGAAACAATTATCTCTGACATTTGCTTTTTAAATATAATTGAACTCAATTGTTGGCCGTCTATTGCAAAGGTGCATCTTTCCATCATCCTTTTACAAAATTTCCACTGTTATCTGGAAAAATTGCAAGAAAAATTTAGGCTTCCAAGCCTTGAATGAGAAAAGGTCATGTCCTTTTCGTTTTGGAGATGTATTATGTCATCCTATTGTTTTTTAGTTGTGTTAAAGTCACTAACGAATTCAGTTTCCTTAAGGTACCAGCCTCAACCTAAACTGTGCTCAACCATCCGTTAATGCATAATTTAAACAACTTTTATGGCGAACCCCAACTCTCGCAATGTAACATTAACTAACTGCCTGACTTCCCTCCTTTCTACCTTACAGTCGATCAAGCGTAAAACTTATTTAATAGCAAACAACTGTTTTGAAAATGTTTTCATTTTTACCATTATCGACCGAACAATTTATGAATATTTTGTGGCTGAATAAATTATAAATAAAAATAAAAATCAATTGTCAACAGACATGCGTCCCCTGTAAGAATACATTGTTCAAATACACGTTAACACACAACTTCCGGCTACACCATCTTTCACTCCCTTTGTTTGACTTTGTCAACATCGCCATCACCATCACCACCACCCTATCGCCTTGTTTACTGGCCCCTGGCGCCTTTATGTACAAAAGTGAACACACACATTCATATATTTGCCCAACCATAAACCGCAGATCAATAATGAACAAGAAGAGCACCATCAACGCTCACCACAATGTGTTCCAATACAATTCAATTCAGTTATACAACATCGCCCATATTTTACATTGTAAACGTAAAGGTCTGAGGCAGTTGTTTTGTTGTTGCCCAATCGAAGGTCCTTGGCATTTTTTTTTTTACAACAGATTTTATACAATCGATAACGAGCCATTGCATCGTTTAGCCCAGCAACTAAATTGCAAACTAGTAAAAAGCAAACAGCCTGGAGGGGGAAGGGGACACAATGACTTTTGTTGTTAACTATATGAGGGTATAATTTCTGTTAAGATCTAATCAAAACCAGACAGGGACACATGTTCATTACACACACTCACACCCTGCTGCACTTACCGCCAGCCACAAATGCGCGTTAAGTTGCTGAGGTTCGCTACCCTCCGCCCAGTTCGTTACCTTTGTTGTTTCGAGGTTTACGAGGACAGACCCTTAAATTTTTGGGTGTAAAATTGATAAATTGTTGGGTGGAAATCATGTAATCAATTTGAAATAGTCAGTTTTGTATGATCCTTTAACATCCACTGACAAATTTATGTTTTATTATTTTTTTTGGCGTTTGGTTAATAATTTTACTGTTTCCGTTTTTTTATTTGTATTTTTATGGACTTCGACGTCGGTTCACAGCTGTTATGCAATTTGTACAGATAGTTAGTTTTTGTGAAAGCCATTTGATGGTAGGAAGGAAGTAGATGTGTGCAAAATTTCAGCAATTGCAGTTTATTGCAATAAATTTTTATAAGAATTGTGCCATGTGGCCGTGTTATTTGGTTGAATTGAATTGAAACCGTTTAACTACACATGAAAACGGCAGACTGCAGTTGTGAATGTGAATTCTGGGCAGTGGGGTTGGATTTACATGAGAGGCAGTAGCTTTTGCAACATTATTTCATAGACAGCAAAAATAGATGAAAAATTGGGGCATCTGGATGCATTTACTGTTGGGATCATTTTTCATTAAGTGCCTTAGAAGAGTATTAGTTTCGTGGGTTGTTGCATTTTTTTTAATTTGAGTTCATTATAATTTTTATTTAGTTCGAATATACTATAGAGCGCTCTCTTTACATCAAATATGTTCTAAACTGTAACGTAAACAGATACAAAGTAGATTTTTGTGATTTAGTGTTTTAAGGCATGTGTTAAGCTTTAATAAATACAGAATTTGGGCCCGATCACGTTGGGTGTATTGATATTACTACTCCATCTCTAGGGTGGGCGGAATAGTACATTTGTATGGGAGGTCCCAGATGGGGCGTGGCTAGACTTAAAAACTTTATCCTGATTTAGCTTTACTAAATACAGAATAATTTGGACCGGCCGTGGCATAGTGGTTAGAACACGCGACTACCATGCGGGAGATCGCAGGTTCAAACCTGGCTCCAGTCATCTTAAAAGAAAAAAATAAATCAAATTTTCTTTCATTGTCGGCTCCCCTCGAATGTTGTTTGACAGCAACTTCGCAGTATTAAGCGTCGATTCAATCGTCGTGTCTAGTAAGAGCTTCTCAAAACAGTGACGTTCGCATTCGTCGATAAATAAGTAGGTGCCGTTAGTTGTGAATCTAAAAATAGAAAGCGTGTTAATTCACAACAACGCGAGAAGGTACCACATGGGGCGCAGCTAGGAATCCAGATTTTTCTCCAAAACTTTGTCCTGCATAGTTTTACTAAGTGTAGGATTTGGGCACGATCGCGTTGTAAACCGGTTTTCTTTCAAATGCTGTATTCGAAATCCGTTTTTTCTTAAAAATCAATTTTTGTAGAGCTGTAGAGCAAGACAAGTAGATTCAGTGTCAGGTAGAGTTGGATCTTTGTTCTTCAAGGCTTTTTTAAATAAATCGCTTGCTGAGTGCATAGTAGCAGCGGTTTTCCATCATTACTCATCTCGTGATTTCCAGGCTGACATTATTTTTTTAGTTTAAAACAGAGCCATGGTAAACAAAATCATCTACCAGCAGTTTCTCAAACAAGTAGACTCTTTGTACGTTAAAATAACTAACTTAGTTTTGTCCTAATTTATCGCAAGACGCACTTTTGCCGACTGCTTATCGATGCTTGAAATGGCTGCAGTAACATCGCGCAGTTCACGGTCAATGAAATCAATATCATCTGCAAACGCTATGTGTGACTTTTATCAAAGATGGTACCAGTCGTAAGGCTGCAGTAACTGCTGCATGATCATCTTCATTATGATGTTAAAGAGATAGCGTGACAGATTATCGTCTTATCTAACTCCTCGCTTTGTAACTCGTATCAGCTTCACGTGGATACCAAACTCTGCTATAGCATCTAATAGTATGTTTTGCATCGGACTTTTCTAATACAGCTTTGTAATCGATGTATGTGAAATGTTACTTACTTACTTACTTACTTAAGTGGCCCATTGCAACTTACAAACGTGGTTCATAAGTTTGAGGCCTGAAGTACTAAAGAATTCCACACGCTTCGGTCTTGTGCGAGTGTTCTCCAGTTAGTCCTACCAGATGGTGGCACGTCGCCTACCACTTGGTCCTTCCAACAGAGTTTGGGTCTCCCTGCTCTATGCCGTCCTTCAGGTTCGCCTTCAAACACCTTTCTCGCTGGAGCATTTACATCCATCCTGGCAACATGACCCAGCCATCGTAGTCGCTGCATTCTGACTCTTTTAGCTACGTCGATGTCGTGGTAAAGCTCATACAGCTCATGGTTCATCCGATGGCGAAACTCGCCGTCGACACAGATAGGTCCATAAATGTTTCGGAGTACTTTTCTTTTGAATACTCCCAGGTTTTGTATGTGGAATGTGTCGATCGGAATTTCTTTAGGTATTCTCCAGGATTTGTCGTACCTTGAATATCTGGTGGATCGTGGATCTACCATCTCTAAAGCCAAACTGATAAGATCCAATCAGTTTCATTAAGTTGGGTTTTAGTCCTTCTCACAATACACTCGACAAGATCTTGTATGCGTTGGGAAAATGGCTAATCCCGACATATTTGGTGCACATACTTTGCTCGTCTTTCTTAAGCACATGCATTCCTTTAGTCGAATCGTGTTTATGAGCTCGTACATGAATAATGATAGGTCTTCACCGCCGGCCTTAAAAATTTCTTCTGGCAATACATCGGTTCCTGCAGCTTAATTGCAAAAACCGATTTTTATCGCTGCTTTTGTTTGTGGCTCAATCGTAACATACAAGGCATCGCTGTTTCAACGAGTACTACATTTGTCCTATAGATGTCGCTGACGTACGACATTATTTTATAATGATGCCCCAATTTAAAGCAGTTTCCACACCTGAAATTTTAAAAAAAATTTTCATAGGATTAAATTACTTCAAAAATCAAGAATATTTTGCTTTAGAAGTAAACAGTTGTATTCAAAAAGAAAAAAGTTACGTATGACAATATGTATTTACAGTATTAACGTAAACATTTGTTCATGTTGTTTGTATTATTATCGCAATTTATTGCATACTTTTTAGCGCTGTCGGAAAAAATTTAACAAAAATAATTGCATAATTTTTAGTGACCCCGTGTAGTGGACAATCTATAATGATTGGTATGATTTCGCCACTTATGCTGCCTTGGGGTACGAACAGATCTGTATTGTGCTCTCTGCGTGTCCATGACCAGATTTTCATTAGAGGTGGAAAAAAATTTTCGGAAAGTTTTAGTATTTACTTTTTGGTAGAACTGTCGGTCTTCATATCTCTATCTCTGTAGTTTTTGATATGTATATGTACTGGCTCTCACTTTTCTTTCATAGATGCTTATTCCGCCTGAAGAGGCGTTTTATCTTCATCCTCTTCTCTTTATATGGTTCCGCCACACTGCACTTTAACAATGGCTGCAGTTTTGCATTGTATGCGGCATACATTCCCTCAGACGATAAGCGACAATCCTTATCATACCAGGACTTGTCTGAGCTTAAATTGTCGTGGTTCAAATGCCGGCTCTAGTCATCTACATGTTTCTTTCATTTCTGCAACTAGGTGGTGTTCCAAGTATAGATATACACCGCGAGTGACACGTCCATTACGCTTGAGACATGCCTTCCATCGGTTACCATGTTATCAATCTGGCTTCTTGTCTTTTGATCAGGGAATATTCAGGATGCCTTGTGTTTATCTTTAATCAGGAATTAGAACATTTTTAAAATCACAGTACTTTCGTCGAGTGCATTCCTGTTCCGTCCATGGCATTTCCTGTATGGCGGTGATGTCAGCCTAGAATTTGTCGAGGACATCCGCCAATTGGATAGGGGCACCTTCCTTTTAGAGAGTTATAATATTTTAGGTGCATATCATTTAATCATGTGAGGGTCATCAACAATTGGGGGATTCTTGTCTCTTCCTTCCATTGTATTTTCATTATAGTTTTTGGACTACCGCGCACGATCAAAGTTTGTTTATATTATGCCAAAGCCACTAAGAGAGCAGTAACTACTTCTTCTCCCTATAACATACCTGTGGTAGCTTGCCATTTAGGCTGCTCAACACTAGTATATAAACCGCATTGTATTTGAGACACTACTACAGTGATTTTTTTCTATCAATGTTCATTCCGTCCCATAACCCTTGAAGATATTTTAGATGTTTCGATAAGCCTTAAGTAAGATTTAAAGTACCGATACGATTAAGTCAATTCTAATCGAAATATCTTTATTATCATATTTCTAATATCCCTAATAAGGAACCAGATCCAATTAAGGGTTGCGGTCTAATTACTGATGCAGTCCCTTTATGTACCGTTTACGTTCTATGAAATATTTTATAGCAATATTTTACAATACTCAACAATATTTCACAATATCCCTCAACAAAGTGAAAATAAATTTGATATAAATTATAAACCATATTTTATGCGAAATTTGTTAAGAGTAAGTTCAATTCTCACATAAAATATTGCCAATGATTTATATACAGTTCATTTTCTCTATAGTCTACACAAATAAATGTTTTTGCTATAGACGGTGGCACAAGTCGATTACAGACTTGAAAAACAGTTGAACCAAATTTTTATAAATAACTTGCATTTATTCTATTTTTCTGTGTTTCCTTTTTTTTCCCTGTGTTTCCCTAGCCTGCACACAATTTAAGTAAGAAACTTTGACATTCATAGCAATGGCAGCAATTTTTCATATTTTATTGCCAAAGATTACAATTAATGAGCTTTTGTGGCAGAGATGTTGGAAAGAGAGCTGATATTTTTTACTACCTATTCTTGACAGATGAATTGAAAGTAGAAACAATTTTTATTTATGGCAAGTTATGTATATAAATATGTATATATTTCTTTTGATATTGGCGAAAGTTGTGACAATTGTTTGAGTTTAACTTTCAAACGGAAAATGTTTTGAAAAAAAAATTTTTCAATTATAAATATCGTATTAAGATTCACACTTCAATCATTTGATGTATAAGTCTGTTATTAAAGAATGTGTTGGAATGAGTGTAAGGAGTAGGAGTCTCACTAAAGATGTATATTTCTCAGTTCAAACTACACATATTGTTGTGTGTGTCTGTTGAATATCAATTCAATTTTCATAAACTACATGATAATTAACATTTGACCTGTGACCATGTCGAATTAGTCATATGATTGTCATAAAATTACATATCTATATTGATATCCTTTTCTATGCAATTACATAACGATATGTGCGGAAGTTATTTTAAACAAGTGTTCATTAATTTTAATTACATAGCTGTTTCTGCATTTAGTCATGTTTCTTAGCTACATTGTATGAATGTGTAATTGAAATTCATTAGGCAAAATACAATCAATGTTGTTTTAAAATATTTACATTTTTAAGATGGTGAAATGAGAAGGCAGAGGAAATTGGAATAGTTGTAAAACACGTGAAACATTATTACAGAACCAAAATAATAATAAAGTAAAGGTCAAAAGTTTGTTAACAAATGTATCATCATAATGGCCTTTAAGTTATAATATTGTATTTATACGGTATGAGGGTTCGAAGATAGGGATATTTAAAAAGAAAAATAAAATCTATAGACATATTTCGTATTGGTATAAATCAAAATTGATATTTAAAAAAATATTTAACTTTCACCAGTCCATAAATTAGATCAAACAGTACAGTTTTGTAGATTTAACGGAAGGTCGAAAATCTCTCAGTCCAAATACGAATATTTTTTTCATTGGCGTATTGATTGACCTAGAATTGTGGTTCTGTAGCGGATTATATATTATTATTTATTAAATTCTTATTTAAGTATTATTTTCCTTTTGTTGTTTTATTACTTTTACTTTACTTTTCGTTATTATGTTAAATACATAATTGTTTACTTTTATGTTTGAAAGTTTTAGTAACCATTGCAACTGTGCAGTAATCTTTAATTTACAACTCTATACCAACCCTCATTAGTAAAGCTCTCTTGTTGTGATCGTAACACATTTTGTTTAGAAGCTTTGTTGGTATTGGTTAACGGTTATATAATTTTAGAAGAATTGTTCTAATTGGTCAATGGTTCCTTTTTGGAATGTATAAAAGGAGACGCACACGACCAGAGAGCTCATTCTTTAACTACAGGTTGGAATAAGCAAATAAACTTCGTGCCGCGATAGATGCCGCTGTTTGTTTGCTTGCTGTTGTGCTTTGAAGCTTTAATTTGGGATTGAAGTCACTCCAATACCTTGAATTTTGCTTGTATTCATTACCATTTATGAGAAAGTGTGCCTTATCTGAGAAAAAAAATTATTGTAACACTATTGAACCTCTCTTGCATGTCTTTAGCAAAGTGCACCCTGTAAACAAGAGCTTGAAGCTTTAATTCCTGTACCATTTGAATTTGGGATGTAGGGATGTAAATGTAAATCCGTGTGCAGAATGCGACTTAAACATTAATTGGAACATTTAAGAAGGTAGATTGCTTTCGAGTAAATGGTATTGGATGTTCACAAACAGACGCTCTTATACGCTTTTCGTTTTCTGGATTCCTTGAAGTTCTATATCGGCCGGATTGATGTTGATTCGTTTAGACCGCGAGCTAGGAACAAATTTCGTCAATCATTTTCTCCCGGACGTAAACTCGTTAAATGCTTATTGAAGTTGTATAATGAAGACTAGTGACAGTCAGCTGGCACTTCCTTGGTGGGTTGAACAGTGGGACCTAGTCAAACATGTAAAAAAAAATAAAAAATTCAGTCATTTTCTCCCGGCTGAAACTTTGTCAGATAATAGTTTATACGTTATTATTAAATAAAAATAAAAGTCAGCTTATCTACGTTGGTGGAATGATCGTCAGCTGGTGACCTAAAGGGTCACCTGTAGCACAATGAAAATGTTGGAAAAATCCCGGAAACTGGAAACTGTTAAGGTATTGTTCTGATCATTTTGAAATGTTCCAGATATTTGTAGAGGAGGAGTCAGGTTTTCAGAATTTTGCCCCAGTGTTGCCCCTGTGTTGACCCAGTTTAAAATACAGAGTGTCAAAGTTGACCACTCAGGTGCTGAAGAAACTTTTAAAGCCTGATACTTTTACAATTATAGGCCGATTTCAAAGATGTTTAACTTTTAAGAATCTTCTATGTAAGGCAAACAAAAAACATGTTTTGTGTTGCTGAATATCTGTTGTCGTTATTAAGATATCAATTATCAAAGTTTAAAATTGTAAATTATTCATCAACTTTCTTCTGTGTTATATTAATAACTTTGCCATTTGAGAGAAAATTATATATCTGAAACCACCACTCAATTTGGTGCACTTTCATCAAAAATACACTTCAAACACTTTAACAGTAGCACCTCGTCAAGCAGCATCTTGTTTCCGGGTGGCATTGCAGCCTTCGTCATCGTGCCAGGCATTATCGTTTAAGGGCTTTAAATTTCCCAGTAAGGACTGCGCAGTCCTTTTTATCGAGTGGGCAATAGGCGAATAGGCGTTGGCTATCTCCGTGGTCTGCAGTTTTGCGAAGTCCAGCTTTATCTGTGCCTGGTTAATAAACCTGATTGCCCAGGAAATATCGGTGAAAAAACACAGATTTGGCCTACCATGGATATACGTAGGACAAAATTTGAGTTAAACTTATCTAGAATCCATCTGAGAAACATCATAGCTGTAATATCAGATCACTGGCAAGTTGAAAACCACACTTAGAGGTTGAAACTTCCCCACAAATTTTTCTGTAGAAGCTGCAACGATGAGGAGGAAGAGAAGACCATAGAACATATTATATGTCACTGTTCTGCTTTTGGAAATCCGAGGCATGAAAAGTCCTGTCTATGAGTAGGAACATCCATGTCAAAATCTGCGCAACGAAATGGCTTGAGAGCGACGTTGACCAAATAGAGTAGGTTTAACATAGACTACATTTAAAACGATGGGCCATTCCACGTAAAACGGCCATATACAGGAAAAAATATAATTCCATATTTCATATAAAAAACGGTCAATAAATATTTACAAGAGAACGACAATTAAGGACAAATGGAAAAGTTATATTTGTTTAATTTTTTTTTTGAGTTTGATAAAGAGCATATTTTCTAATATTCCATTTGTCTAGATAAGTAAAAAGTGTCATCTTTGGAAAGACAAAACTGTTGTTTGCTTTCTCGTTAGGTTTCAGCTTTGTATGTTTTATAATAAAAGTTTTATGAGTAAACGTAAATATTCGAATTCTGTGTCACACCCGTCACCGTAAATATGACAAAAGCTTAATAAAATTGATACTTTACATGATGAAACATTAATACTTTCCAATAATAACAATGTAAGTACAATTAAAAATATAGTGAAATTTTATGAATATTTATTTAAATATTCAGTTACAAAAAACATTTGGTCACACCTGTTCCTGGGTATACAATTAAGATTGCCATAAGCCATAATAAACACAATGTATGGGTTTTCTTAAATGTGATTGACATGAAATTTTTTGCTATAGGCCATGGTAGCAAATTTTATTAAAATTTGATTTTTGTATGGAAGCCCCCTAGGCGCTGAAGATGGGGATAAAAAAAACTTAATTTCCCTTTGCACCCCATGAATGAGGTATGGGATAGCTTCTCGCGTTGTTGTGAATTAACACGCTTTCTATTTTTAGATTCACAACTAACGGCACCTACTTGTTTATCGACGAATGCGAACGTCACTGTTTGAGAAGCTCTTACTAGACACGACGATTGAATCGACGCTTAATACTGCGAAGTTGCTGTCAACAACATTCGAGTGGAGCCGACAATGAAAGAAAGTTTTATTTACTTTTATTCTTTTAAGATGACTGGAGCCAGGTTTGAACCTGCGATCTCCCGCATGATAATCGCGTGTTCTAACCACTATGCCACGGCTGGTCCCTGGGGATATGGGGATATGTTTGGGATAAATGTTAGGTGGGAAAAATATCTGGGTCACTTATTTAAACCCTCTAAGGCGATTCCGGGGCAGAAGTTTTTCATTAATAACCGGGGGCTCAATTTTCATTTTAGACCCATGGTTTGTTGGGTAAATTTGCTTAGAATACATCGTAGTTTACGACATTGATAACAGCTTAGTCGAGAAAAAAATTTACCCACATTAATGTTGATGTATACGATAGTGCAGATATCGAATAAATATATGTCTTATTATTTTCTTATATGTTTTACCTTTATGTTTGTTACTTTATAAACTCTATAAAAACTTTAATTTCTTCTTACTTTTGGAGTATATTTTACTAGGTCACACCCTTCGACCTGTTACTAAACGACTTAAACAACTTTTTAAAAATTTTCTATTTATGAATTATAACCAAAAATGTGAGTAATATGGTCACACCCGTCACAATGGAACTGCCTCTCTGTTTCTTATTTTTGTCAATGCATCTTAGATATCAGTCTTTAATAACATTTAACAATGAATTTTTTTGTGGATAATTTTACCTCTTTTTTTCGACTCCTTAAGTGTCCTTTTCGTGCTTATTTGAGAAAAATTCAACAAAGGACCTTAAAATTGCACTTTGGAACAATCCAATATTCTACAAAAATGTTTTAAATTTGAAAAGTTTCTTTTTTCGCCTATTACTACTAAATTACTAAATATATCCCTTTTGCTAAACTTAAATTTCCATATAATATCCCTACAAAGATTACAACTTTACGCTAAAACTAATAACAATTGAAATACTATTGCTAGTTTTCATGCAACTCTTCATGCGTATTACTGCTAAATCCACTCAATTTAAACAATAATCCCAGAAAATATTATTACAATATTCAGTGCATTTGGCCACAGCAAATACCTTCTAAATGGCCATTTTAATCTTATTCATTATACAATTAACCCCAATTGAAACGCCTTCCAAACACAGTCCATACACACACACACACACACACTTTACATATGTATTGTTTACAAAACTCAAACAAAACACATTTATAATCTCTGATAAAAACAAAAATAATAAATATCACGCCAGCCCAAATGCAGGCCAACGAAAACCTACAACAACGAAAAAATCTAACATCCGTTGGAAAATGGCAGATATCCTTTAACAGGGCAAATAACGCGAATTGTGTATAATTTTCATATTATAGCAATAATTCGGCAATCGGTGGGGGGGGGGAGGTGTAGGAGGAAGGCAAAGCTGCTAAACAATTCCACAAATACCACGCAAATACCGGCTGTACAAATTTGCTTATGCAAGAATTTATAACTTATCAAACAAGAGGGGGGCGAATGAAAAATAAAGATTCTATTACAATTTACATTCTACAAATGCCAGCGGTAGCTTGACTGAGGAGTTCCTTAGAATGAAATACTACGATAAAGAAAATATGAAAATACAAAACTCTCTCTCTCTGCACATACATTTCAGCAATTGTTTGAACATATTATCAGAGGCCACAACGCAAAGCGAAAACGTATAATTCCCCTACGAGCGGAAAGAGGAAGTAAATTGTGCTCGATGGGGTAGCACAAAATTACGGCGGATAGGGGGTAAAACCATCGCAAGGAAAAACTTTTACGGCTGCTTGACACGAGCCCTTGGAAAATTACTGAAAACACTTTATGAATTGTGGTTACTTTTACTTCTGCTGCAGCGGTATAATCTAGCATTTGAGAACGTGAGATATTGCTGTAGTTTGTACTTTTGTAAATTATACTGTTTATTTATTGCGGCGAGAGGCGCACTCAAGGACCGGCACAACAGGATAACATGCAGGGATGTGCATTCTATTGCTGCCACTAATCGATAAGGGATGATTAAGGGTGCATCTAAACATAAATATAGACAATTTAACAATTGTCATGTGATTATTATGAAATCTATAGTTTTAGGGATTAAAAAAGAAAATCCTCTTTTCTTTTAAATGTCACACGTTTTTAATGACTGTGCGGATATGAACATAAGCCCATTTTTTATGTTCTTAAAATAAAGTATTTAAAAAGTAATATCATGATACTGCTGATGTAAATATCCAGCTGTGTGATAAGTCGACATTTTAATGGCAGCCTGCATAAGGAAGATAATTATTTAAAATGAAATATTTTGGTGATTATATCCGTGCATGTTCGTGGAGCTCTTTTGAAGCTGTAATTTTTCAACCTATTATTCTTCTTATGTTTGACAATTACCTACAAAATTTAATAAAAACTTTCTAATACTATTATCCCCGCAAATGGTATGAATTTTGTGATCACTCATATTAATTACACATTAGATGGCATAAACCATAATCCAATGATTTATTATAAAAAGTGAACTCACCTGTATTTTTTCAACATTTCTTTGCTTCAATCGACACTATCCTTTTTTTGATCATTTGTCAAATTATGTGGGATTCAACGAGAACATATCTTTTTCATATTGCATGTATCTTAGAGGCGATTTACACGGTGCAACTGGTTGCATGCAATTTTTGAATTCTCTTTTAAAGTTTCTTCTAAAAATCATGAATATTTACACGAGGAGTTTTTGCATGCAATTTTTTAAGGTTATTTTGCCAATCTTCTTTAGTTGATCATTCGTTGAAAATTAATTTATTCGTAATAATTTAATATAAAAAGGTGTTTAAGCAATTACAAAAATAAAAATTGAAGATTGTATTAAAGAAAAAATAAAGAAATATATCTTTGATGTTATCTTCACAATTTCATAAAATTTAACATTAATTTTTGTCAAAAATGCTCCTAAACACTTTAGAAGCCTAATACGAATAAAACAAATTAACAAGAATACGAACGATAGCAAAAAGAAATGTCAAAAAATGTCTTGAAAAACGAAAACCGTGCAATTTTTGCTACCCCGCTTGCTTCTCTACACCGTTTGCCCACAAACAATAGTTGCACGCAAAATTGCATGCAACCAGTTGCACCGTGTAAATCGCCTCTTATTGATGCTTGTCATACTAATACCAAAGGATGCCTCAATCTCTCGGTATGTCACATGTCGGTCTATTTTTCACACTTCACGCACAGCACCGATGGTTTCCGGCAAAACGATCGAATTTGGACGACCTTCAAGAAATTTCTCCTGGAGCGAAAGAGGTGTCCGAGACTGAACTTTTGTTTCATCACCAAAAGTCAAAACATGTTGATTGAGACACTATTGTCGCGATAATTCACGCCAAAATCGTAAACAAAACCTCGCACAAAAATTTTCAAATAGAAAACATAATAAGTGAAAATGTTCTATGTATGTTTATGCTAAAAAAGGTTAAACTTTTCAATGGAAGTTGCAGTTTACAACTGGCAATACTAGAATTGTCAGGAACTGAAATATAAATAGCAACCAACAATCGAAATGAGAATTTCATTCAATGATAAGCATGATCCAAATTGGATACACTTCAAAAATATGTAAAATGTTTAATATTGTTAACATCATTGTGTCACCTTTAGAAGTCTTTTAAAATATCTTCTATGCTCAAATAAAGGTTAATAATTAGGCAACCATTATATAATCGATGAATTTTAGAAGTAATGAAAATCAATTCCATGGGAATTATCTCCCCTAGGTAACCTTTTGCGTTGGGAATGAGGTCGTCTACATTACACGAAACGAAAAGTCATACATGTGTTATTTCAAGGCTCTAGCTTTAGTAGTGTTTGCAGTGATCTGTCATTCATATTATAGAAATTATGAAAATTTTATTACAATCGGTTCATTAATATGAACGATATAACTATTTTTTTAAGGTTGTGGCACCTTCCATTTCCCAGCAAGACGTAATCCTCCTTGTAACAGTTACAAATCTCCTATTCATATGCCTAATGTCTGCTGAGATATGACCGATACAAATTGCGGTTTGTGCGGGCAGTGCCACACCCATAAGCCTATATAGAGACCTCGGACATAGTATTACACTGTCCCAGGTTCAACTAATGGCTCCAGCCATATAACAAAAAAAAATTCTTGGAATTCGCAACTTCGCAGTATAAGTGTCGAATCAATCGGCATGTCTAGTAAAAAGCTTCTCAACCAGTGACGTTCGCATTCGTCGATAAACAAGTAGGTGCCGTTTGTTTTGAATCTAAAATAGAAAGCGTGTTATTTCACAACAATGCGATAAGCATCCCATACCGCATTTATGGGGTGTAAAGGGAAATTAAGTTTAACTATAAGGTCTTTTGTACGACTTACATATGTACAAAATCTTATCTTCCTATCTCTTTTATGGTTTATAAGATATTCTTCTATAAGAATATTCTTCTTTTTATTTGGCAGCTGCAATAGAAATTAAACCTTTAGTAGCCACACGTAGAAAAGAATTCCAAGCGCGCTTGGAAGAATTCTTTTGAGCTCCGTAGATAGAAGCCTAGATAACAGCTCTTTCACCTGGTCAATCCCTCCCTCTGGTCAATCTCTCCCTCTACTGTGCCGCCCATTGAGTTTGTTGACGAAGACTTTTCGAGCTAGAGCAGCTTCATCCAGTCGTACAACGTGTCTAAGCTAGCGCATTCGTGCTATTTGAACGTGGTTGATTGCGTCGATGTCATTATCTTGGTTCATATGACGATTGTACTCCCCATTAATGATGATGGATCCAAATATGTTGCTGAGTATTTTTCTCTCAAAGACTCCCAGAATAGATTGAGCCGCTTGTGTCATTACTAGGGCGACCATTTTTCAGCACGAAAAAAACGGTTTTCAGTACTTAAAACAGCATGAAAAACCCTTGAAATAAGCACGATTAATTTTATTTTCAGCCTTTATTATTTTTTTTTTATATTGAAAAACAAACAAAAAACAATTTCACATCTATTAAAGAAGTAATTAAAAACAATATGTAAATTAGCAAAATTATTCAGTCGATATTCATACAAAGAATGTAATTTTCAAACCATAAAAAAAATTTCTTAAAGTGAGATTATACCTTGGTCAATGTCACGATTACAATTAAGCACTACGTGCATTTTTAAATTTTCCAAGGTGAATATTTTACGCTGGTTTGTAAAAAAAATTCCATATATAGAAAAAACACGTTCCACGTCACACGATGAAACGGGAGCGTATTTAAAAAGATTTGATTCAGCAGGCGAATATTTTCCGATAAACGCACTTGTTGTTTTGGAATTTTTAAAAATAATATTGTTGATTTTTTTGATTTCCACAAAGCCAGGATTTCGCGCAAGCACGGCAGTCATTTTTATACCATCACCCTTAGGGATTAGGGTATATATCATTTGATACAACCCACAAGTGTAACACATAGAAGGAGGTTTCTTTGAACCAAATTCGATTCATGACTTTTTAAGTCGTTTGAGCCATGTCCGTCTGTCTGGCTGTCCGGCTGGTACGCACGATAACTGTCGAAAGACGCAACCAAATGTTTTGAAACTTTGCACGTGTTAATATTTCCCCAAAACTACTAACGGTATTGCAAATGGGATACATGGCCCCGCCCCTTCTGGTACCTCCCAAACAAATGAATCATTCCGCCCACTTTAGAAATCGAGTAATAATATCAATACATCTAATGGGATCGTACCCAAATTCTGTACTTAGTAAAGCTATAACAGAATAAAGTTTCGGAAACAAATTGGAAGTCTACCCACGCCCCTTCCGGTACCTCCCATACAAATGTACCTTTCCGCCCACTTTAATAATGGAGTAATAATATCAATAAATCCAACGCGATCGTACCCAAATTCTTTCTTTAGTGAATCTATAGCAGGATACAGTTTTTGAGAAAAAAATTTGAAGTCTAGCAACGCCCCATCTGGTGCCGCCCACTTGAGAAATCGATTAATATTATAAATAGACCTAACGCGGTCGTGCCCAAATTCTGTATTTAGTAAAGCTATAACAGGATAAAGTTTTGAAGAAATAATCTGGAAGTCTAGACACTCCCCTTCTGGTACCTTCCATACAAATATATATATATATAATAATATCGGTATAACAGAAAATTTGTTGTTGTACTGAGGGTGATGGTATATGTAAGTCGGGTTGCCCGACTAAAACTTTCTTACTGGCTTAAAATAATTTTTATCAGATGTTTTTCTATAGCATGTTGAATTGATTGTATTGTTTCCAAGCTTTAATTCAATGGCAATCCGCATGACTAAATTTTTGTGATGGCATGCCGGATGCACTTAAAGTTTGTTTTTATGAAGTAAATATTGGATTACAAATTTTCATTAGAAAGAACCTCTTTACTTGATCGCAATGCTTCAGAATCATTTTCGGTAAACTCTTAAATGACTTCCCTTATGTCTTTCAAAAAATTAGTATAATACTCCGCTGCTTCCAACCACGTCCCCCATCGTGTCGTTATTGGTTTAGTTTATAGAGGCACATTAGGTTTCATTAGTTTAAATTTTTGTTTTCGATAAGGCGCCTGAAAACTATAGGATTATAACGAATCGAACGATCTAAGCTATCGATAAAAACAGGGGTATTACAAAATCTTGAACGAAGGCTGTGTGTAAAATAAGAGGATAGTTTGCAAATTTAATACTACCTGTCATATTTTTATGAACCTTGTGATATGTAAAAAATTTTCAATTGATAGAAAAATATTTTATCAAAATGTATCAAAAATTTAAATAAGGGCAAAAACAGCATAAAAAAGCACAAACCTTTTAAATAAGCAAGATCGCTTGAAATCGTTAAATTAAGCAGCATCAGCAATATTCAGCATATGCTGAAAATTGATCGCCCTAGTCATTACCTATGATTCTGCGCTGTAGAGCAAGACAGTTAGAATTAGTGTCTGGTACAGTTGGATCTTT
Organism: Muscina levida; assembly: GCA_964034835.1. Lineage (NCBI taxonomy): Eukaryota > Metazoa > Arthropoda > Insecta > Diptera > Muscidae > Muscina > Muscina levida. Next base: position 72,163,843 of record OZ035882.1, read on the forward strand.
TTTTCGTCGAGAGAGAGAGACAGAGAGCATTTTCATTTAGCGCATAGTAGCAGCGATTTGCTATCAAAACTCGTCTTTTGATTTTCAAGCTGACATTATTACTTTTGTTAACGGCGGAGCCAAGATAAACAAAATCATCTACCACTTCAACGCAGCATCCCAAACGAGTAGTCTATTTTTGCTCGTTGAAACAGCACGTTTATCACCAGACCCACTTCTGCCGACTGCTTGAAGGCTTGAAAAGGCCGCTGTAAAACTCGGCCAGAGATATCTATATCGTCAGCATGCTCGAGCAGCATGTGATGGTACCAGTAAGATGGTACCAGCCGTATTTACTGCTGACTTCCGCATGATCATCTCCACTACGATATTAAAGAGATCGCTTGACAGATTATCACCTTGTCTGAAGTCTTGCTTGGTAGAAAATGGCTATGTTAGATTTGTGTCTATTTTCACTGAAGACTTCGTGTCATTCAGTGTCATCCCGCAAAGTCGTATCAGCTCCGCGGGTATACCAAACTCAGCCATAGCATCTAATAGTGTCTGTCGTATCGGACAGTCGAATGCAGCTTCGTAATCGATAATCAGATGGTGAGTGTCAATCTGCATTTTTTGGGTCTTCTCCAGGATTTGTCGCAGTGTGTCGTTATTAAATTCGCTAGGATGGGCTTTAGTCTTTCACATAACACACTAGACAGGACCTAATATGCTATGGGTAAAAAGATAATAGCAAGGTTGTTGGTCCATACAATTAGATTACACATTTTATATTACACTCAGGTTCCAATCATCGGGCATGCGTGCCAAATAGTATTTATGTATTTATGATCAATTCCTCGCCGTCGACCACAAAAAGCTCTGCGGGCAGTCTATCTGCCGCAGCTTTATAGGTGTTTAGCGTTTCTATTACAGTGCTGATCTCGTTTTGGCTCGATGGTGGACAATCTACTCCGATTGACGTGAATTCGTTACTTATGCTGTCTTCGAAAATAACCATAGTACAAAAGTGTTCCTTCTATATATGCATCACACTCTGCGTGTCTGTGAGCAAATTTCAATTACTGTCCTTATTGATGGCAATCCCAGTTCCAAAACTTTTGCTTTTTACTTTTCGATATCCTGGCTCTCTCCTTTCTCCGCCTAAAGAGGCATTTCATCTCCCTCCTCATTTCCTTATACCGTTCCGTTGTAGCACGCGGTACTAGTAGCTGCAGTTTTTTAGTATGCACCATCAATTTCCTCAGACATTACCATTGGCTCTATCCATATCCATCCATTACCTCAGACAATACGAGACATTTCTCATCGTATCAGGGCTTACCTAGTCGTTGTCTTCATAATCCAGTATGTTCGTTTTGGCAGTGCTCATAGAATGAGCAATATGCTGCCACTGTACAACGCGAACATCCGAATTTGGGGGTTTGTTTGCAGTAATTGAGAGAGTTGGTTGGATTAGGCATTGGCTATCTCAGTGGTATGCAGCTTTGCAATGCATAGAATATATCTTTAATGATCTTGTTTTTTGTCATCCGTCGGTGCGTTTACGCAAATGCGGGTTAAAAAACTATTTCGCCTTAAGTCGGAAAGTTACTATTAAATCACTTATAGGTAAAGCCACGTGATCCACATCCAAATTCGTGCCTTTTTGCATGGCAGCTGTAAAATGTGTCACTTAAATATCGTCGTGTGCATCTCTGTCCCGCCCAGCGCTTTATTATTAGAATTTTGAAATTGAGTGGCCAAAAATTTGGGATGTTGACACTAAAATTCCACTTATGGTGCAATTAATTCAAGAAACTGAACCCAGATCATAAAACTCTTCAGTTTATAACCGTTAAAACCGTTACTCCAGTACAATGTACTGGATATACAAAATATATTGCACCTGATTCTTTAGAACAAAAACAAACGTAAGGCATCTTTTCAATATCAACTTCCACCAACAAAAATTGAACACAGAAAATTTATACCACAGTGATATTTTATTTATAACACCGTCATATCGATAATGTTTACCAAAGGTATTTGTATTTAAAGCACTTGAATGCATTGAAAGCCTGAAACCATTACAAATATGCGTAAAATTACCCTAAACGTTTAATGGATGCATGAGTGCATGAACGTATGTTGGTATAATAACAACAAACATCTGTTGGGTTCTTAGTGCACTACTAAGCAGCAATATGTTTTCCCTCTCTCTCTCTGTGCCTGCTTACTACTGCATGCACCATCATATGCATATGATTAGTTTGTTAGTGTAAGCGATACTTTTTCAAGTACATATTCATTCTAACAAATGCGAGAAGTAATGCCGTCGTCGAATACCGAAACGAAAATGCATAAAGGTATAAAGTTTTGTCAATAAATTGGGGTAGGGTAGGGTAGGTTCGTTTGGGTGTCAGTTTACACTTTAAGTAGCATCCAGCAACGATGATGAGCATGAATGCACTTATGCGCCCATGTTTCTTGTGCTTCCTGATTATTATTAATTGTTAATTGCATTATGTGAAAGGGTTCACATATGGTTTCTTTCACCGAGTGTCATCAACAAACTAACATCTAGAAAGGAAAGGGTGTAGCCGTCTTGCCATCATCATCAACGTCATCAGCGTCGTCATTGTCGCATTATCATCGTTGCAAGCAAGCAGCGTTGTCTCCATTAACACACAGTACTGCATGTATTTAAAGTGCATATACATAAGTATGGATTGCTTCTATTTCTACTCTACTCGCTCCTATTGTACGAAAGCAAGTGAAACACTTTGCTGTGTCTTTGATAAAGGATTTTATATTTTACGTTGAAGAGTTGTGTTAAAAGCATTTTCTGAGTACCAGTTTTTGTTGTTCTACGTACTCTCGAAAATCGAAGAACTGTGCAGCCCTCAGCTCAATGCTATAGAAAACTAAAATATTTTATGAAATTTAATATTTAACAAACTATGTAGGTAAACACATTCTGCATAACATAGCAACACGAATAGCCTTGTGCTGTATTGTATTGCATTGCATTATATATATTTTGTATAAGGATGGTTGCATGTAAATTTATATATATATATATGGGTGTGTGTGTGTCTCCGTGTTGGTGTCCGTGGCATAAAAAGTATAACTGCAACACATCCTTTTTATGTCTTCAGAGACAAAAGAAGTTTTTGTATTTTTTTTAATGAAATTATTTTCAAATCATTTACCACCTCAACAGCATTTTAATTACTTTTGCAAATAATTTTGCAACTAGCAAAATCACCACTTGGAAACTTATTTTTATGTTTTCGTTTTAAGTATCCTCCTGGTCGCCAGTTTTAAAGCAAACAGTTTTTTTTGTTGTCCTGGTATTCATGTCCTTATGTTTTGTTTGTTTTTATATTTTATTCATTTGTCAAGTTTGTTATATCAACACTTTGCTTTGGTTTTATGTGGACTTGAATAACTAACAAAGTATTATGAAATATCTGCAAAACAGAGACGGATTTGAGGTTTTTTTTTGAGAATAGTTAGAGGGGTTTGAGTCTCAAAATAGTAGCGTGTTAGCTACTGAAATTCGAAAAGCTTTCCAGTATTTTATTCATGGCATGTAAAGGCGTATTAAGTAAATATAAGGGAAAGGTAATCTTTTAGAGCAGAAAGGCACGAAGTTTGATGTATCGGCAAAAGATTTCGACATATCTCTTATTAGGTGCAAGATTGGCTTTAACTCAAACTCAAGTTAATTGAGTTATGCCCGTCTTATGCGGCTTACTCCTGTATGTGACCGTACATCCACTATACGCATCTAGGTGAAATATCTTTACATCACACTGATTTGCGTTCACGCCCCACGGAAGACAAAGATGAGGACACTAAAGATGCAATCTAAGAGCGCCTGAAGGAAATATATGACCGCTGCCATGCCTATAACATTTAAATTGTTCTTGGAGATATGAATGCTCAAAAAGGATGGGCAAATGATCTTCAGTCTATACAACGGCAAAAAACATTGTAGTAAGTAAAACGAGATTCAATCATAATGATATCCACAAGATAGTCTGAATATCTGCCAATCAAAGGCCAAGAATCTAGTTTGACTACGTGGATGGAATGCATGTCTCAAGCGCTAGGGACATGTATGTTTTGCAGGTTGCAAATATTGACATGGGTTACCACCTAGTTGCAGTCAAGGTACTCACGCAATTAAGTAATGCTAAAAACGCTCGTAACCAAACGCAAAGCTGCATACCACCGATATAGCAGATGCCCACATTAACCAACTCGGGGTTATGAAAAAGCATGCACAGACAAGCCCTGGTATAATGATGAATGTCTCATAATGTCTTAGGAAATGGATGCTACATGACGGAACGGTATAATGAGAAGAGAAGGAAGACAAAACACCTCTACAAACGGAAAAGGATCTATGGAAGAAAGGAGAGAGAGCCAGGTAAAGGAAAATTTCACGAATAAAGTTGAAGCCCGAAAGTGCTATCAAAACGTAAAAAGTAATGGTTTTGGAACAGAGATCCCCAGCTGTAAGGATAAATTAAAAAAAATAATAATTAACTTCCCTTTACACCCCATGAATGATATAAGGATAGATATGAAAATTTGGTCACGGACATGCAGAGTGTGCTGCCCGAAGGCAGAATAAGTGACGACATCACGACAGCCATCAACAACGGAATAGATTGTCCATCACCGAGACAAAACAAGCACAACAATTGCACGGGTTAACAATAATTCAACTGCGGAAGCCAATGGAATGTTGGCAGAGCTCTTAAGGCCAACAGCGATAAACTGGCAACGTGCATTCACTGGCTCATAAACACGATTTAGCTAAAGGAATGCATGCCCGATGATTGAAATCTGAGTGTTCTATGTGCTGTGCCAAAGAAAGGCTATGCAAGTGTGTGTACCAACTAACGGGGGATTAGTCTTCTACCCAGTTCATGCAAGGTCCTGTGAAGTGTGTAATATGAAAAACTAAAGCCCATCTAGCGTACCTGATTGGGCCTTATCAGTGTGTCTATAGACTTGGTAAATCTACGACCGATCAACTAATGACACTACGACAAATCTTAAAGAAGATCCAAGAAATGCAGATCGAAACTTATCATCTATTTATCGAAATGACAATTCATCTGACAAAGCCATTTTCTACCAAGCGATCTTTTTACACAAAGCGAAAGTCTGTCGTGCTATCTCTTTAACATCGCAGTGGAGATGGAAGACAGCAGTAAACACGACTGATTTTTTCCACTTTGGCTCAGACGTAATAACAAATAATAATGTCAGCCTGGAAATCAAGAGACAAGTATTGATCGTAAACCGCTGCTAAAGGGTGTCCCAACAAGAATTCAAGAAATTTCATTAAAAGATCGGGTGCATGCCAGCAAAGCCGCGGCGGCCATCTCCACGATGTATTGTTCCATACATAGCCTCATTCTGTCTACTTTACGATATAATAAAGTTTCACGGTTTTTTTTTAAATATCTGTGTTTTATTTAAAATTTAAAAATTGCGCTCTTGTTGGGACACCCTTTACTATGTGCTTTATATAAGGCGAAAGTCTGTCATGCGATCTCTTTAACATGGAGATGATCATGTGAAAGGCTGCAGCAAACACGGGTATAACCATCTTTAATAAAAGTCACATGCTGCTCGTTTAGGCTGACGATATAAGTATCTTTGGCTGAGGTCTGCGGGATGTTACTGCGGCCTTTTAAAGCATTGAGAAGCAGTCACCAGAAGTGGAACTGGTGAAAATTATTTATTATAACGAAGAAAGAGTCTATTGGTTCTGGACGGTGTGTGAACGTTGACAACTATAATCGGAAGTGGTAGATGATTCTGTCTACTAAGGATCCGACTTAAAAAATAATAATAATAGGAGCCTACAAATTAAGAGACGAGTATTGATTTGATTTGGATTTGACGAACAAAAATCTAACTCTATCAGGCACTGATCATACAAGTCTTGCTCTACACCACAGAATCCTGGATCCTGACAGTTACATCACTCTACCAATGCCAATAAATTTTGAAACGTATCTGCCACTGCCACCTTCTTCTTCCTTCCTACCAATGGTGAACAACAAACAAAATCACAGAACTCCTTCGTTTTACTTTGTGTCATGCCACAAACATTTATGATTTTTCTATGAACAAAGTTTATACAACAAACTAAGTTTTAAGTTGTTCCCAATTTGTTGTTTGCTGTTGAGAGGATGTTGAGCACTTATCGTCAGTAACGAAAAAAAAAAACACAAACAAAAACAACTCACAGTTCCATTACATTAAAACTGACAGACTGACGTAAAAAGCCATCCATAACATTATAAGCAAACAAAGTGATAAAGATTGTATTGCTGCTGTTGTTGTTGTTGCAGGAGATGAATTTAAGCCTTTAAGAGGTGGTCGATAACAGCATTTAATGTAAGCTCACACCATGATGTTAGTTTAGCAACGAGAGCAACAACAACATAACCAGCAAACACATTGTCATAGCTTACGTCAACAGCAGCAACAGTATCAGTGGCAGTCAGCACAACATTACCACAAACAACAAAGTTGTTTCACATAAAAATGCTCTCAATACCAACAAGGATATATTTTTTTTGTTTTACAAAAGTTTGCTTTCATTTGTTGATGTCTTCTTTTTGTGTTTCTATGTGTGTGTGTGTTATTTTAGAAATGTTTTAACCCATTTTACAGCACAAACAATTTAGCTTTTGTTTTGTGGTAAAATAAGGTTGACTTTATATATCCGTTTGTTGAGGAGCAGCCCAACAACAGCAACAATAAAATCACTAACAATATCTAGTACACAAATTGCAATCGTTGCTCCTTTTGTTTTAAACTCAACTGAGCAGCAAAGAGAAGAAGAACAGGATTCGAATGAGATTCTCAGTGAACACAACATTGTGTTCGATGTTTTTACGTTTGCTGCTGCCGCTAGTTGAAACATTAGAAATGTTGTTCCTTACATACAACAACATATCGAATATTTCTTTCGTTAACAACTGCTGCTGCTGCTACTGCTGATGCCGATATTGTCTGTACTTGTAGTTTTAACTGTGTAGTAGTGGATGGGGGAAAAAAAGTGTGTTACGCTATCAAACAATATTACTTTTACAACTTTCTATATAGTAGATCGTCGAGCATCAAATGCGGTTGACTTACGAAGGTGGTATAGGAACAATAATAAATGTGATGAAGTACATGTTACACATGTGCCATTGCTAGATAATTTAAAATTTTCAACACCATTTAGCAATGTGGAGTGGTATGTTAGTAATATGTTGCTGTCATGCGTGTCATAGCTGTACAATGTGGAAGTGGCATCTCAAGTCGACCAGGAAATCTACTTGCATTAAGGTTAGCAACTAATGTGAGCGGCATAATGTTGAGCTATCAATCTTTTCATTAGTTATTTACTGGAAGTTGATATGCAGAGTTAGAAAACAAGTGTGGACGGGTGCGTAGTTCGACACGAGTCTTAAAGGCAATTGGTTGCCTACACTGATTTCTTTAGAACTCTAAAATTGTTTTTTTTTTTTTTAATAATGCTTTCGATTTGACTGGCCTATATATGGTTTTAAAGTATTGCACTTGTTCAACATGAATTTCAGCAGGCAATGCCTATTACCTTGATTTCAGTTTAAAATAACAAAATAGTTGATGAAAATCCAGAAGACTTAATCCGAGTAGGTTCTCTGTTCGATGAAACTAATATCTTCGTTTTGCCCTCCTTCGTTTTTCTGATACCTTTTGTATCCCTGAGAAGGCTGCAGTCACATCTCTCAGTTTTCGTCCGATAATGTCTACGTCAACAGCGTACGCAAGTAGCATATGGCATTTGTTGAGTATCGTGCCACTCGTGTTTACTGCAGCCTTTTCATTATCATCTCCATCACTATGTTAAAGAGATCACACGATAAGCCGTTAGTTATTGTCTGGTATAAAATGGCTTCGTATGGTACTGGCCGCCAACTCATGCATGACTTTGAGTAATTTCTGCCGTATCGGACTTTCGTAGGCAACTTTATCGAAGACCAAAAAATGGTACATACATGTCGTTCAGTTTCTCTTGAGTTTTTTTTTTTCCAGTATTGGCATTAGTGTGACTATCTGGTCAGTTGTTGTTTTACCAGGTCTAAAGCCACCATGATAAGGTCCGATCATGTCGGATAACACTGACTTTAGGCTTTCACAAAGCACACTTGGCAGGACCTTTTATTCGGTGAGTAAAAGGCTAACCTACTGGAAGTTGGAGCACACACATGCATCACCTTTTTCAGCACACAACATAATAAGCTTAGATTCCAATCATTGGACATGAAACCTGTACTTAGGAGCTGGACTTGAAGAGCTCTAACCGAAGCTAATCGGCAACGGCTAATTTGTTATTTTGAGTCGCGATATTGCTGTTCTTACCTCGGTTCAGAGTAGGGGTGGGAAATCTAAGTCATCGTCGACAATTGGCGTGATACCTTAACGTGCGGTGTCTTCCGGAACCAGGTGAAAGTGTTCTCTCCATCCTTCCATCCTTGTCCTTAGAGGAGGGGAGCCCTATACCGCAAACTTTTTCGTTTTGCTTTCTGGTAAAATTTTCGAGCTTCCTCTATCCCTGTACCTCTTTATGTCCTCGTTCTCCCGTTCCTTTATCTGACGTTTTTCCTTTAAATTGTTGTCTGACCTGTTTGACGGCCTCCTTGCGCCTTTCCTTAGACGTTGCGACATGCCACATCGAATACGCAATATGCTGCGACTTTGTATAGGGAACAGGGAGTAGTCGGTGACTATCTCTATCTTTACAGCTAAGCAATGTTTAGCTGTCTTTGCGTTTAGTGACTTGTGTTTTTCACTCTATTCAATCTTGTGCACACCTAATCTATAACCAATATAAGGACCGCGGATCACGAGCACGTTCATGACACTAGATGCATACATTCCATCGTTTACCACATCATCAACTTAAGTTTTGATATTTGTATCGGGTGATAGCCAAGTTGCTTTGTAGACCAAGAACACCTTCTATCTGTTTTTACATTAAAATCACTCAGGTCGGTAATAATGTCATGTCCAGGCAGCGATCGTATGTTTCCTCTAGGTACCCGTTAAATGTAGCTGTAATCTCATGGTCTTTATCTTGCCTCGGGGCATGTGCACAAATGAGGTAAATGTAGAAATATTTCGCCTTGAAGCAAGCGTGTGTGGTGTTGTTGTTTATAACACTCAAGCAGAAACTGACTGCTTTGAATCAAATAAAACTTAAGAGTACATGTGAAATTGCCGATAGTGTCTGTATGATAAAAACATGTATTGCAGACCTCGCGAGGATATGGATGCCTGTCATTGATTAGAACCAAGATTTTTGTGCAAATCTCGTCAAATTTGCCAGCCGTGGCATGATAGTTAGAACACGCGGCTATCATGCGGGAGATGACTGGTTCGATTCACGCCTCCTATCATCTGCATTTTTCTTTCATTACCGATCCCCTCGATGTTGTCGACAGCAACTTCGCAGTATAGTTTCTAGACAATCGGCATGTCTAGTAAAAGCTTCTGAAACGATGACGTTCGCAACCGTCGATAAACAAGTAAGTGCCGTTTGTTGTGAATGTAAAATAAAAAGCGTGTTAATTGCGAAAAGAGTTGTAAAGTTTTTTTAAGAAATTAAGAATTTTTCATAAGTAAGAAGCCAAGATGCAGCGCGAGGCCATTACTGCCTGAATGTGGTCTTTTTGTTCGAGTATCACTGAGATTCAAATTTACAGATCGTATTACCAATAGTGCACTCGGAAGGTCGATAATGCACAACATATGTTGTGCATAAAGCACGACAAATATTTTTTACATAACGATGATTTTCGTGGTTGATTTCTATTATTTGGAGACATTGTTTCCGTGTTAAGAGGCCGGCCGTGCCATGGTGGTTAGAACACGCTATTATCACTTGGGGGATCCACGGTGCAATTAATGACTTAGTTATCTACATTTCTTTCATTGTTTATACCTCTATAAACAAGTAGGTGCCTTTTGTTGTGAGTCGAATAATAGAACGCGTGTTAATTTACAATTTCGCGAGAATCTACCCCATATCTCAAGCAATGGATGTAAAGGGAAATGAAGTTTTTTTCAGTTAAAGTCCAGGAATAATATCCAATTTGCAAAGATGTATTGGACGTATAGTCTTTGAAGTTTTAAGGAAATTAATGCATAACTATATAAATTATTATTAAAAAAGAACGTTAATTTTTTCCCAAACTTACATTCCTTCACCCTTTTATTTTTTTGCTCAAACTGCTGCTGCGATACAGTGCATTGGATGCCCCTTTACTGCAGTCGTCTGTGTGTTTTATTAAAATATCGATTTTGACACTTCAATAAATGTAGTTTTTGGCTTTGGTTTGGTCTCCAATAAGGTTAGGGTTTTCACTTAAAATTATTTGCAAACCTCTAAATATACTTAAAACAAGTGCCAGACAAACCCGGACGCAAGCACACACAAATGTCGTGAGTTTGTGTATTTGAATGCGAAATAAGCGCGCTTGGTGTTCCATTTACAATGCTCAAGCTGAGACTGACCACAGAATGACTGCTTTGAAGCCAACATAGCTTTGCGTATGTTTGAATTGCCTATCGTGTCTGTTAAGATTATTGTCGGCCTCGCGAGGCTATGTGATGCCTGGCACTGAATAAAAATATTAAAGTCGTAAAGTCAATTGGTGATCATTTTCCACATTCCCTATTATTTTTCCCACCAGTTATTACCCTTTCACTCCAGAACCCCAAACCCTAGTCACAGCTTAACCAAATAAACTTTATGCGACATTTGCATACAACATCGTTTGCTTTGTTAAACTAAAAGTTTACATTTAACCAGTTTTAGGTATGAGTTGCACACTGGGTGTGACAGGTTTTAAAATGTAAAAGGTAATAGTTAGGGGTATTCAATAGTTGTCGTTGCTTTGTGACGTTTTTATTTGTAGTTATCCCAATTTGTTGCTGGTGATGCAGCAACTGATGGTGCTATTGTTTGCTATTGCCGGCAACAATGCTGCAAATGGTGATATGGTGTGCATATGTTAATGCAGAATGATAGGAATGGTGGATAGGAATTTGAGGGATTTATGATAACTACGAACATTTATTTGCATAAGTTTTAAAGACTTTCTATTACTGTTTTGCGTTCCATTATAACGATTACGTACAACTTTATATAACATTGTTGCTAAATAGTAAATCTAAACGATGGCTGCTTCAAAGCAGTGTCAGGCAAAACCGAATGCACACATACACAGAAATATAAAGGTGCATGTCGTTGCTATCACCACACTCAAGCAGACATTTACCATACACATAGTGCTTTGATTCAAAAGGCGATTATTGTCTGACTCGGGAGGCTACGGGATGCCTAGCACTGCTGTTAATAACTCACTTATGTGCACTCGACTATATAATGAATGTGTATACTATCAGTTGCATAAAAAAAAATACAAAAATTAATTAACTAGTAAACTTATAGATATGACTTATGACTTGTACATAAACTGCATTTAATTTTATATGCATTGACATTATCATGCGACCTTCGTTGATGCACATTTCAATGACTTTAATATCCGAAATGTAATCCATGGTTTCGGTTTATGTCACTTCCACAATACAGACCGCATATGTGCTTCAAAACGGTTACCAACTTATAGCCATATAAACTATTTGGTTTTGCCGCAATGAAAAGTTATTCTTCGTTTTTTTCTCTCGTATTTGCGGTAAGGTGACCATGTTGCAACAATGCAAGTTGATAAAGTTACAATTTCGTTTTACAACCAACAAGGTACAAAAAAAATGCATTCGTACACAGCAGCTTATAAGAAAAAGTTTTATTTTTTTTGCCACATTCCACATATGTTACCTCTGGTCAGCTTATACCATACCTATTTAACCACATCACTTGCAAATCTTACAAAACCGCACAAATACATATTTTCAGTATTTGTCTGTTTTCGTCGGTCTTCCATTCAATTCGCCATAACTATAAGTGTGACTGTGACTGCGACTGTGACTATGTTGTCTCCAACTCTATGGACTTGAACTATTTTTACACCAAGATCTGAATCACACTTTTCCCGGCGAGACCGTAAGGACCGTATTACTAGGAACTCTGTTGTTAACTACCACACAAAACATTTTGTGGAGAAAGTAACAAGAAATGCTGGAGACAATGTTGCATGCACGCTTGCTGTTGGTTATTTATGGATTGGCGCAGCAATTGTTGTGTCGTGTAGAAATTCGTGTGTGTGTGTGTGCACGTGTTGTTGCACAATGTTGAATGTGTGAGGCAAGGACAATTGGATATCATGTTGGCCTTGCGGGGAACAGGATATTGCAGGTGGTGATGTTGATACCGATTAGAGAGGAGAATTCATGTGGCTGTGGCTCATAACAACTGAAACTTTGTTACAATTTAAAGAACCCCCTAAAATTTAGTATTATATATTTTTAAGCTGTAAACTTAATTTGGGTTAACATATTGTCGACCAAATTATGCATTTGTTTATGTGAATGTGTGTGTGTAAGGGCATCATATCTCTTATGGGGGAGCCATCAGGCAACTTTATGAATTGTTTTAACCCTTTGGAGTTTTGGCTCAATTTTGCAATTGGCAAAAGATTTAAAAATTCTCTGATTAAACTAACAGTGAGTAACTGATTGACTAGGAGGGTATTCAAAAGCTTTAAGCTTAAGACCTTACCTGATCCGACTGAGTACAGAGTACAGTACACAGTGGTCGTCCCCATTGGCCAAAAATACAAAAATTAAGTCAAAATTCTGGGTAATACTGTGGCAGCACTATCTCACAATAGATTTTACTATTTCAAATAACTTTTGTTTTTGCTTTATTCCACCTGTCCTCTTTAAGAGTAACTGCAAAAGGCAGACCATGAACATAAATTTGTTTCGCAGCGTGAGTAACTGTCATAGATTGATGAAATCAATGGATATACCGACTTTGGTATGCCTACAATGAAATTTAAATTTTCAGGATCTACGAGAGGTCCTTGAGTCCTTTGTTCGACATTGAACAAATTATAGATTTAGTAATAGATTGATGGGCAAAAGTGCAGAATAGGGGGGCGGGAGCCCAAAAAAAAAGTGCCACCCCACCCCAAATACGCCCCAAAACCCGAAAATGTAGGTCAACGTTGGCGCTAAGGGCCGGGGGGCCAAAAAAGTGGCCCCTTGGGTTCTATGATGACCCCCCATGTGTGGGTACTCAAATGAAAGATATTTTCGAGACGACCGAGTTAGAGCCATTTAAATTTCCGGGATATACCAAAAAAAATTTAAAAAATCATGGAAAAGTTAGAAAAATTAAGGAAATAAATTGAAAAATTCTAAAAAAAAAATACAAAATCTAAAACACGATTTAAAAAAAAAATAAAAATTTTCTAAAAAACCCCGTAATAAAATTTAACGTTTTTAAAGGAAAATTTCAAGAAATAATTAAAAAAAATCAAGAAAAAGTCCCAAAAAGTGGAAAAAATTAAGAAAAATTTGAAAAATAATTAAAAAAAGCTATGTATTGTAGCTATATTTTTTTTTTGATATATCCCTTTAAAATATTATTTGTTAATTTTTTTTTTAAATTAAAGCTGTAACGGAGGAGATGGTTGCAGTAGCACCGCAGGCAAAAACTTTTTTTAAAAAAATCGCGCGATTTCGGGAAAAATATTTTTTTTTGTAAATTAAAGTGAAAATGGATATGTTGGGCGTTAAAGCGACGCAGGCAAAAATTGATCGCGCTTTTTTTTTAAAAAATATTTTTTTTTTGTTTATCCCGGAAAAAATATTTTTTTTTGTAAATTAGAGTGGAAATGGATATGCTGGGTTTAGTAGCGCAGCAGGCAAAAATTATAGAAAAAAAAAATTGCGCGATTTTTTTAAAAATATTTTTTTTTTTGGTATATCCCGGAAATTCAAATGGCTCTACCTCGGTCCAGGAGACCCGAAGGAACATCGTTGGATTCGTCTCGAAAATATCTTTCATTTGAGTACCCGCACCTGGGGGTCATCATAGAACAGAAAGGGGCCCCTTTATGAACCCCCAACTTTGACCTACCATTCCGATGTTTGGGGAACAAGACGAAGACAATGGCATATTTTTTATTTAAATCGGGCTCCCGCCCCCTATTCTGCACTTCAGCCGATTGATGGAATCGATGGATATGCCAACTTTGGTATGCTTATTATGAAATTTAATTCAGGATCTAAGAGAGATCCTTGAATCCTTTGTCCGACATTGACCAAATTTTAGATTTAGTCATAGATTGATGGAATCAATGGATATGACGACTTCGAGTGCCTACTATGAAATTTAAATTTTCAGGATCTAAGAGAGGTCCTTGAAACCTTTCACAGATTTTAACCAAATTTTAGAAATTGATGTCATTTAAAGATACTGTGAGATGTGCCAAATATTATTCACCTATAAAAACTCCTTCTATTTGGCCGCTCTTTGTATGAAACGGCAACCACTGTGCAGTAGTCCGAAAACATGGCCCTTGGATGCATATACATTATCTGATCCGTAAATGGTAAAAGTTAAAGAATTATAACGGCTAAAGCCGCTTTTGAGTGGTGAGGTTAACTCTACAGGTGTCTGCTATTCTTAATTATTACCTTTTTGTAAAAAAAAAAACAAATTATACCAGATTTAGGTGAATTTCACGACCCCTACATTTGCCTGGCCCTATTATTGGAAAGTGCTTCATATATCTCGCTATAATGGGCCATTATGGCCCAACCCTTCTACTAGTACTAATATTTTTCAACCAGCAGCCAATGTAACGAGAACTACACATGAATCCGCCATAAGCCTGCGTATTTTAATACCTCTATTACACACACACACACACACACACATTTACCTCGCCGAACTAACCATTTTTAGCTAAACACAAATATTACTAAAACAAATATGTACGAGGTTTCTACCAAAAACCAACTACCCAACCTCCCTTCCCCAACCCTCTTTAAAATAGCTGCTCCGTCTGTTCGTGTTGTACGATGACTGCGAGTGCCAGTGACATGGTAAACAATGCCTTCAATTGTTCAAAAGTTCAACATGAAACAATTGTCTGTCAGCCATAGCTTTTGGTCTCGAATTCACTGAATATTATTTTAGTTTGTTATTTGTGCAGTATTTTTGTTTTCACAGCTCACTCAACTAAGTCGGTGTGTGTGTGTGTGTGTGTGTACATCTGATAGCAAAATATTATTTTAGATTTAAAAGTTGAAAAGTTATAAAAATAACGTAACATTGGGTGAGTTTGCAGCACAAATGCTAATTATATTACGAAAGATAATGTAATTTTTTGTAATTAAATGGATACTCTCGTGATTGTTCTCATAACAAAAGTGATTGCTAAACATATAATCGCAGGGCAGTGCAGTGCAGTGCAATATTGGGATTGGGGAATCGCTGAGGCAAAATTAATAAAAACTTATAATAATATGCATTATATGCGAATTTGGGTTAAATGACTTCACAAAAAAAATCTGGCATTACGTATAATTATCTAGACCTTTAGAGGCTAAGACACTTATGGGAAACTTATATAGAAGACCTAGAGTCTCTTTATCCTTTAACAAATCTTAAATTGTACAATATACACTGTTACCAGTAAAACTGTAACCTTAACCCATTCAACTTCGTGACCAACAATCGATAACAAAAACACATTAACACCTCCATAATAATCATCTACATAATAAACGAACTTTTATTTCCAAAACATCCTTAAACAAAAAATTAACATATCATCTAAGCTATTGGAATTTTATAACATTCAATATTTTCCTTCCACCTCTCATCCTTACACATCTCTCATCACTATAAAGGACATTTACGACCTCTACGTAGCTGCAAATACGCACATCCACCTACCTCAAATTTATACATATTTACGTTTGTGTTATTTAATGTATAATTTTGTCAGTCATCCATGCAAATTTCAAGATAAACTGAATACACTTGAAAGCTCAAAGTCATAGAGTTGTTATGCATATGAATCGACCTTAAAGCGCTTTACATATAATTTCATAAATTTGCATACATATCATGTTTGTATCTATCATAACTGTACGAGTATGTTTTTGCATTCTTGAAATTCCTTAAAGGTTTATTGAATACACCACAACTCATATGTGATGGAGAAGAGAGTGCAAATATGTTATCACTTAGTACCAAAGTTGACGTTAGTCGACTCCTTAAGAAAATGTCTATAATGAATTTTTATTACGCACAGCACAGAATGAATGGGGAGAAAAGCGCAAAGTCATGCTAACACTATGAATTATTTATAATTTGGATTATAAATCGTTAAATGATGTTATGTTGTAAAATGTAAAACTGGAATGGAATGTGAGGGGTAGTACAAAGCAAAGAACACCATTAAGCAATATGATTAAGGATCTTCTCAATATTGGTATTAGTAATTTATACGTAATGTCTAAATTTAATGCTTAAAAATGACACAAAAATGCATAAAAATAATATTTTTTCTATACAAATATTAACAAAAAATAGTTTGTAAGGAAACAGAATTTTTCTAAACTACTTTGTTAACCGACTTCAAAATTATTGATACAAAATGTTTCATACTGTTAAAATTCATTAGTTTATAGGGCTCTGAGTCTTAGAGTTTTCCTAAACACATATTTTCCAATAGAAAAAGCAGGTTTCTATGTCTCATATTAACGTCTTTGATTTTTTATTATTCGTTATTCATTTGGGAATAACCCGAATCTCTCTTTGGAGGTCCCCAAGCAGATTAAGACAACCAAAGTCGAGTTCAACCAATAGAAATTGGGTTCAACCAACCGAAGTTCGATTCAACAGACAGAAGACTGATTAAAGTAAACTTTAATTAATAACAATTGGGTTCAACAAACCTAAATTTGATTCAACAGACCGAAGTCCGAATAGACCTTTTAAAGTTGAGTTAAACCAACCAAAATTGGGTTCAACCAACCAAAGTTGGATTCAGCTAAACGAAGTTCGTTTGAACCGATAAAAGTCGACATAAACCAATAGAAATTGGGTACAACCAATCAAAATTGGATTCAGAAGGTCGATCAATTGGGTAAAACTAATGGAAATAGGATTCAACTGACCAAAGTTCTATTAAACCGATCAAATAGAGATTGGGTTCACTCAACCGCAATTGGATTCAACAGACCGAAGTCCGATTAAACCAATCAAAATCAACTTAAACCAATTGAACTTCAGTTCAACCAAACGAAATTGGATTCAACTGACCGAAGTTCAAATACACCGATCAAAAACGACGTAAACCAATAGAAATTGGCTACAACCTTGGGTTAATCCAATAGTTCTTTAAGAAGGGCAATTGGGAACGGTTCCAAACCAAAACTTGAAAATAAACTTCGTTGCGGTTGCAACCGACCTTCTTCCAATCGACAGGCTTATCCATTAGAGTACCCGTCGGCTCTTAATATAAAGAGAATTATATTCTACAACACATTCAGGCATGCATAGAGACATAATTTTCCATGTGCTTACTGTTTTCCGAATATGTTCGGTTGGTTGTAGTTTGTCGTTCTTATTCTCGAATGTGTCATTTGTCATGGTCTTGTGCAACGAAAGTCTTAATATAAAGAGAATTATATTCTACAACACATTCAGGCATGCATGGAGACATAATTTTCCATGTGCTTACTGTTTTCCTAATATGTTCGGTTGGTTGTAGTTTGTCGTTCTCATTCTCGAATGTGCCATTTGTGGTGGTCTTATGCAACGGTGGGGACCATGGATTCTACAGTTATTTACCCTTGAAGTAGTTGAACTAAAGTATAATTAGACGGTCGTGTTGGTAAGTGATTTCAAGAACTTATATTTTGGTTTGGATGAAAGTCTTGTTTGTTATTAGTAGTAAGAGGTAATAAAACTTAATTTCTCTTTCAAAAGATCCCAAGGAACACGTTGAGCATTCTTAAGGGTATGACATCCCCGATTCGGGAGTCTTAGGGAGTAGGTGACAGAAGTTACTGCAGCTCAGGCACTCTACTTAAATAAACTATTATGAAAACACGAATGAAAGGAAAGCAAGAACCCCCCAAATCCCCGCAAACGTTATAAGAATCATGATCTAAGGACAAACACCTGGAATGTCCGAAGTATCTACGGAGATGGTGCCTCTATCCAATTGGCGCATGTCCTCGACAAGCACAAGGCTGACATCACAGTAATAAAGAATATACAGGGGATGAGACAGGAATGTACACGTCGAAGGAACTACATGACCGCTGCCCTGACCATGACGTTACAATTGTTCTGCAAGATTGTAATGCTAAAATAGGAAAGGAAGATGCAACACATCAGAGAAAGAAGCCGACCGAGAATTAGCCGATGCGCCGCCGCCGATAGGTAGTGTCGGCTTATTTTTAGACGCCGATGTATTCGATCTTTAGCGGCTGAAGTCGGCAAAATTTCGTTGTGTTGGTACCCTTTTTTTTTGGTCACCAAAATTTTCTGTAATCTGTATGAGTCACTTATAGGTTACAAAGCAATGAGCCGAAATTGAGCCACCGCAGGTAAAAATCCCAATTGAGCCACCGACAAATTCGGGTCGGCAAACACACGTTCTCTGCAACACATCCGATAATGGATTGAGACCGATTGGCTACGCGTCGGCAAAAAACATGGCTGTGAGTGGAACCAGATTCCCGCATAAAAATATTCACTAGACAACATGAATATTTCAAAGACAAGCAGACAGATTGTTCACGTAGTAATCGATGAAAGGCATGTCTGGAGCGTTGTGAATGTGCCTGTGATGCGCGATTAACTAGTGACTCGGATCACCCCCTAGAGGCAGTCAAAGTACGCTCGCGATTAAATAGTGTTTAAACCGCTCGTATCCAAATGCAAAGGAAAGTAGACATCAAACTGCATACCACCGAGATAGCCAATGCCTACTCCAACCAACTCTCCCAATCACTTCAAACAAACACCTCTAATTGTAAAGTTCCCGACACACAGTGGCAGCATATTGTGAATTCTATGACCACTGGCGCAACGACCGTTATGGGCTATGAAAACCCACTATCAAACAAGATCAGGTACGATGAGGAATGTCGCGTAATGTCTTAAGAAAGGGATGCTAGACACCAAGCAGGCAATGGTAACGAGTGTGGCGATGTATCGATATAATGACCAGAGGCAGAGATGAACGCATCTTTATGCGGAAAAAGTGTGTATGAAAAAATGGCAGGTATAGAGGTGAAGACCCAACATCGATCCAAATATGTGCGCTACAATTACCCATCAAATACAAGGTCCTGTCGATTATGTTACTCAAATGTGAAACTCTACAGCCCATGTTAATGAACCCGAGTGGACTTTATCAGTGTGACTTCAGACCTAGTAAAACCACGACCTGCCATATATTCACACTACGACAAATTATGGAGAAGACCCAAGAAATTTTAGATCGACACTTACCTTCAGTTTATCGATTACAAAGCTGCATTCGACAGTCCGATACGACATAAACTATCAGATGCTGTGGCTGAGTTTGGTATCCATGCGAAGCTAAAACGACTTTGCAGGATGACACTTACTGACACGAAGTTTTCAGTGGAAATAGGCAAAAATCAGAGCCATTTTGTACCAAGCGCGACTTAAGACAAGGCGATAGTCTGTCAACGATCTCTTGAACATCATAACGAAGATGATCATGCGGAAGGCTGTAGTAAATAAAACTGGTACCACACCTTAGTTTGGTATCACCGCGTAGCTGATACGACTTTGCGGGAAGACTCTGACTGACACGAAGTCTTCAGTGAAAATTGGCAAAAATCCAACCAAGCTATTTGATATAGATATCATTGACCGAGCATAGCGTGATGTTACTACTGCCTTTCCAAGCATTAAGAAGTCGTGATAAATGTGGCCAAAACCAAGTTATTTCTTTCAACGAACAAAGAATGTACTCGTTTGTTAGCGTTTATTTTTCCACAATATATCATCCAGCTACGTATTCAGTCTTATACTAATCAGAATTCATATGTTTCTAGTTTTAAGGTATCCATTTGTCAATTTATGATTAAAACAAGCTGGTTTCAACGTTTTCGCACAATTTTTTTTCTTTTCACTCTCAACAGTTTTCAAAAATATCCCCTGACTCATGCGCTAAAATATGTCTTTAGTAATGTTATTCCCTTAACAACGGATGCTGGACTTAACTCCACACAACTTGTATACACTCTGATGACTAAATGCGCTTTGTTTATTTGTTCGCAAATCCCCGAGCCAACTGCAAATACGATTTTAATTTATAAAATGAAGTTTTTTTCTTTTAATCAAACAACATTTATATGAACAGCAATTATACAAATTATGTTTATTGTTTATAAAATGTTATCCTGACACACAGGAGGGGGTCACATGTACATATATGACATTAGTCATGTTTTGCAATTAAGCATTTATATTTTAAAAGTATAGAACCGCAATGGAAAACACAAAACATGTTTTTGTGATAGTTAATGGCATTCAAATTGTTAACTTAACCATTTAAGTTTTGTTTTTTTTTACAAGAATCTACAGTGGAAACTTCATACGATGTCATACCCTAATGCCGTATGACTAAAGTTTTTTTAACACTCATATAACATCATAACCTTGTCCGTTAGAGAGATTTGAATTTTATGTTCATTACCTCCCAACGTTAGCTTCAGCACAGGTGAACCAGTGTCATATACATATACTTGATGCCCACATGATTCTATAACCAAATTTGATCAATTTGGCGTCAAGCTTAAAAATAATGTTAAATATTATAAATTAACACACCACACAGTACATGATTTGTGAGTATTTATCTGTGTTTCTAACAACAAATTAAAAACTCAAATTATTTCCCACACCGGACAGTGTCATCCTTTTTAACCGACATCGAATTTGAAATGAAATTTATAACTGTTTTGTGTAATTGTGGTAATTTTTCAATTTCTATATTTTGTGTGTGAGTGTGTGTGATACGTTGTTAGGCAATATGATAAACCATAGTGCAACAAAACCAAATTGAAATAACCCGCTATATTTTGACACTGGAATTAACCACAGAAATAGTTTTGCAATTTATAAATTGTGAGATTTGTGATTGTTTTGGTTGCAAATCTATATATGTATTTGTGCAAATACCCTGCTTCAAGCGAGCCGAAATGGTACATATGAAAACACATAGAAAGCTAGATCTTATAAAGGAGTTATAGAGAAGAATCAAATTCTCATAATGCTTATACAGACTGTCTGGCAATATGAGAACTGCTATAACTTCTTTTAATTAAAACATAAATGAGAGATAATATTATTCATATATATATTACATAGTAAAAGAAACATTTCTTTAGCAAAATGTCTAGTATAGACAGTTCCTACCTACTCCATCCAACGAGGTTTTGGTCGCCCCTCCTGCGCCAGCTATTGAGTTTATTGCCGAATACATATCGAGCTGTAGCATATTCATCCATCCGTACAACGTGTCCAAGCCAGCGCATTCGGTCTATTTGAACGCGTTTGACTACGTCAATGTCGTCATAAAGCTCATGGTTTGTTTGACAACGGTACTTGTCGTTATCGATGATGACTCCAAATATTTTACGAAGTATTTTTTCTCTCCAAGACTTCCAGTATGGATTGACCCATTTGCGTTATTACCCAGGATTCTGCACTGTAGAGCAGAAGAGATGGCTTTGTCATTAAATCGCTTGCCTTGCGCGTAGTAACAGCGACTTGCGATCAATACTCACAGCCAAGGTAGACTAAATCATCTATTAATGTTCGAAAAGGCTGCAGTAACATGCCGCAAACCACGGCCAATGATATCTATATCATCAGCAAACGCGAGCAGCATGTGAGTTTTGTTAAAGATGGTACCGTTTCTGTTTACTGCAGCCATCCGAATGATCATCTCCATTACGATGTTAAAGAGATCGCATGACAGACTGTCGCCTTGTATAAAGCCTCGCTTGGTGGAAAGGGCTCAGTAAGATTATGCCAATTTTCACTGAAGACTTGGTGTCAGTCAGTGTCATCCCATACAGTTGTATCAACTTCGCGTGGATAACAAACTCAGCCATAGTATCGGACTGTCGAATGCAGCTCCGTAATCGATGAACCGATGGTAGGTATCGATCGGAATTTCTTGGGTCTTCTCCAGGATTTGTCATAGTGTGAATATCTGGTCGGTCGTAGATTTCCCAGGTGTAAAGCCACACTGATAATGTCCAATCAGGTTCGCCAGAATGGGTTTCAGTCTTTTACCTAACACACTAGACAGGACCTTGTAAGCGATGGGTAAAAGGCTGATCCCGCAATATTTGGTACACACACTTGGATCCCCTTTCTTAAGCTTAGGATATAAAACACGAAGATTCCAATCATCGGACATTCATTCCTTGAGTCAAATTGTATTTATGAGTAGGTGCATGCACATTTCCTTCTCATCGCCGCCTGTCTTAAAAAGCTCTGCTGACAATCCATCAGCTATCGCAGCATTATTATTTTTTAACAGTGTAATAGCCTTGCTGATCTCGTTTTGGCTCGGTGGTAGACAAGCTACTCCGTCGTCGATGATTGGCGCGATTCCGTCACTTAAGCGTCACCATGTAATTTCCGATATCCTGGCTCTCTCTTTTCTTCCATAGACACCTTTTCCGCCTAAAGAGACGTGTCATCTTCCTCCTATTTACATTATAACGCACCGTCATAGCACGCGTTGCCATTGGCTGCAGTTTTGTCCTGTAAGCAGCTTCTTTTTCCTCAAATATTGTGCGATATTTCTCGTCGTTCCATAGGTTTTTCGAACGAGGTTTTTCATAACGCAGTACGTTGCGGCAGTGGTCATAGAATTCGTTTTCGGGAACATCAGAATTAGGGGGTTTGTTCGAAGTATTGAAATAGTTGGTTGGAGTAGGCATTGGCTATCTTGGTGGTATGTAGTTTTGTAATGTCTAGTGATTTTAGCACTGCTGAATCGTGTGTGAACCTTGATTGCAACTAGGTGGTGATCCGCATCACACCCACGTCCATAAGCTTGAGACATGCCTTCCGTCAATTACCATGTTATCAATGGGGTTCCTTGTAATTTGATCGGGAGATATCCAGGCTGCCTTGTGGATAACTTTATGCAGGAAAATATATCCACTTACTTTCATGTTTCTTGCCGACGCGAAGCTAACCAGTCTGAATCCGTTATCGGAGGTGTTGTTGTGTAGACTGAATTTTCCAACTGCTGAACCAAGAGCACCCTCCCTTCCTATTTTAGTATTAAAATCACAATTTTAATGTCATTGGCAGGGCAGCGTTCATATATCTTCTCCAATTGCTCATAGAAAGCATCGTGAGGTAAAAATATTTCAGCTTGATGCGAATAGTGACTATTCGGTTACTTAAAGGGTTATACCACTGCACCAGATGTCCAAATGACATCTGCAAAAGATGTCACAGTTATTTCGTCGTGTGCATACCTGTCCTGTCCATCGCATTTCCAGTATGGCGGTTATATCAGCTTAACTATAGTTAAGGACATCCGTCAATTGGATAGAGGCGCAGGTGCATATATTTAAACCATGCTCCTCATAATTTTTAGGGAGGTTTCTAACATTTGAGGGGTTCTTGGATTTCCTCTTCTTCATGTTTTCATAATAGTTGTTTTATGTAAGTAGAGTGGCTTATAAGGCCACCACGTCCGATCCTAGTTTCCTGGGGTTGCCAAAGCCACTAAGAGACCCTAAGTGTTAAACTTCAGTACCTTCTGTACACCCTACTCCCTAAGACAAATCGGTGGTGCATGCCATTTAAGTTCTGAACTTATGTTCACTGAACTTATGTTCACCAACAACATATCTCAGTAATCATCCTTTGTAGTAGCGCTATTTCTAGTCTATATCACTCTAAAATGTTATTTATTGATATTTATTTCCCTTTAGCTATATTCAATATAAAATAACAAATCAAATTATTTTGCAACCACATTTGTTTATGGGTCAAACACACACTATAACCAATTCTCTTGTTTTAAAAATATCCAGCCCTTTTTCCAATATGAATTTGACACCAATAAAATGTTTATTAAATTGCACACATATAACCTTAATCAAATGTAAAATGTTGCTGTTGCCTAGACATCGACATGCTTTTCATTAATATTAAATATTTAAAAATTGATTTGTTTTTTTCATCTCTCTATTTACAGATGGCCCACATTCACAACCACCCCGTTTTACCACCCAGCCTTCATCGTCCGGTTCCATAGTGAGTGAAGGACGCACAAAAATTCTTCAGTGTCATGCCTTAGGTAAGTTTATACTGTGATATCTATTAGTATATCCATTGCCTTCTTCATTATAGACCATTTAACGTCTATTCTTTTGTTAAATTTTTAATAAAATTTGACATTTTATGTTTCCTAGAAGAGTAACGGCCAGCAAGTGTACAATGGCCTGAATGGGCTGTGGTGTAGTTCTCTTTTCAATTCTGCTTCAGGCCAGATAGTGAAAAACAATTTTCTCCAAGATAGTGATCAGGAAAAATTATAACTTTAATGGGGTTTCTTTGACAATAGCCGTAGCACATATGGTCGGACTGTACCCCTCTAGCCTTTAACAGCTTGCAAGTGGTCTGCAAGAAGGACACGAGGGAGTATGTCTCTTTGTTTCCTGTTTGCTTTCTGGTCATTCTTTTCGAAGTAGTACTCGTGCTACTGCTTGGTTTTTATATGCATTATTATGTGGTTTGGGACATAGGATTTTATGTGCAGTTTGTTGTCATTGGTTTTGTGGTCCCCTTCGTTGTTCAAGGTGTTTGTTTTGTGCCTGTTTGGTTTTAGGTATCAATTTTTCATTTACAGACAGACCTAAGACCTTATTTCTTGGCTCTTCTTTTTGTCTTGTGACCGAAACCAAGTTGTGGCACTTCAAAATCGTACATTGGAAGGAAGCACAAGTTCATATACATTTAAGACCAGCACACATGACTGGAAAAATGCTGGTTCACTTGATGTACATTTAGATTAGTTTTCTTGTTTAAATGGTCTAATGATACTACGTTAACCCTTTTGGGGAAAGAACAGAAAATACATAAAGAAAGCTTAGATAAGTATTAACAAATAGTCTTGCGACACAATGTATATGTGGAATACTTGAATGCATTTTCATAATTCACAATTATACTATTTTACAATTTTATAATTTTATAATTTTATAATTTTATAATTTTATAATTTTATAATTTTATAATTTTATAATTTTATAATTTTATAATTTTATAATTTTATAATTTTATAATTTTATAATTTTATAATTTTATAATTTTATAATTTTATAATTTTATAATTTTATAATTTTATAATTTTATAATTTTATAATTTTATAATTTTATAATTTTATAATTTTATAATTTTATAATTTTATAATTTTATAATTTTATAATTTTATAATTTTATAATTTTATAATTTTATAATTTTATAATTTTATAATTTTATAATTTTATAATTTTATAATTTTATAATTTTATAATTTTATAATTTTATAATTTTATAATTTTATAATTTTATAATTTTATAATTTTATAATTTTATAATTTTATAATTTTATAATTTTATAATTTTATAATTTTATAATTTTATAATTTTATAATTTTATAATTTTATAATTTTATAATTTTATAATTTTATAATTTTATAATTTTATAATTTTATAATTTTATAATTTTATAATTTTATAATTTTATAATTTTATAATTTTATAATTTTATAATTTTATAATTTTATAATTTTATAATTTTATAATTTTATAATTTTATAATTTTATAATTTTATAATTTTATAATTTTATAATTTTATAATTTTATAATTTTATAATTTTATAATTTTATAATTTTATAATTTTATAATTTTATAATTTTATAATTTTATAATTTTATAATTTTATAATTTTATAATTTTATAATTTTATAATTTTATAATTTTATAATTTTATAATTTTATAATTTTATAATTTTATAATTTTATAATTTTATAATTTTATAATTTTATAATTTTATAATTTTATAATTTTATAATTTTATAATTTTATAATTTTATAATTTTATAATTTTATAATTTTATAATTTTATAATTTTATAATTTTATAATTTTATAATTTTATAATTTTATAATTTTATAATTTTATAATTTTATAATTTTATAATTTTATAATTTTATAATTTTATAATTTTATAATTTTATAATTTTATAATTTTATAATTTTATAATTTTATAATTTTATAATTTTATAATTTTATAATTTTATAATTTTATAATTTTATAATTTTATAATTTTATAATTTTATAATTTTATAATTTTATAATTTTATAATTTTATAATTTTATAATTTTATAATTTTATAATTTTATAATTTTATAATTTTATAATTTTATAATTTTATAATTTTATAATTTTATAATTTTATAATTTTATAATTTTATAATTTTATAATTTTATAATTTTATAATTTTATAATTTTATAATTTTATAATTTTATAGTTGTATAATTTTATAATTTTATAATTTTATAATTTTATAATTTTATAATTTTATAATTTTATAATTTTATAATTTTATAATTTTATAATTTTATAATTTTATAATTTTATAATTTTATAATTTTATAATTTTATAATTTTATAATTTTATAATTTTATAATTTTATAATTTTATAATTTTATAATTTTATAATTTTATAATTTTATAATTTTATAATTTTATAATTTCATAATTTTATAATTTCATAATTTCATAATTTTATAATTTTATAATTTTATAATTTTATAATTTTATAATTTTATAATTTTATAATTTTATAATTTTATAATTTTATAATTTTATAATTTTATAATTTTATAATTTTATAATTTTATAATTTTATAATTTTATAATTTTATAATTTTATAATTTTATAATTTTATAATTTTATAATTTTATAATTTTATAATTTTATAATTTTATAATTTTATAATTTTATAATTTTATAATTTTATAATTTTATAATTTTATAATTTTATAATTTTATAATTTTATAATTTTATAATTTTATAATTTTATAATTTTATAATTTTATAATTTTATAATTTTATAATTTTATAATTTTATAATTTTATAATTTTATAATTTTATAATTTTATAATTTTATAATTTTATAATTTTATAATTTTATAACTTTATAACTTTATCATTTTATAATTTTATAATTTTATAATTTTATAATTTTATAATTTTATAATTTTATAATTTTATAATTTTATAATTTTATAATTTTATAATTTTATAATTTTATAATTTTATAATTTTATAATTTTATAATTTTATAATTTTATAATTTTATAATTTTATAATTTTATAATTTTATAATGTTATAATTTTATAATTTTATAATTTTATAATTTTATAAATTTATAATTTTATAATTTTATAATTTTATAATTTTATAATTTTATAATTTTATAATTTTATAATTTTATAATTTTATAATTTTATAATTTTATAATT
The DNA here is from genome assembly GCA_964034835.1 of Muscina levida. Taxonomy (NCBI): domain Eukaryota; kingdom Metazoa; phylum Arthropoda; class Insecta; order Diptera; family Muscidae; genus Muscina; species Muscina levida. The sequence continues at coordinate 72,191,441 of OZ035882.1, forward strand.
TTATAGTTTTATAATTTTATAATTTTATAATTTTATAATTTTATAATTTTATAATTTTATAATTTTATAATTTTATAATTTTATAATTTTATAATTTTATGAATGAATTAAAATACGATAATTGCCTGTTTCTCTTATCAATAAATAGAGATTTGCTCTGCTTTGCATTTTGGCATTCCAGTCCTTAAAGTGTTGCCTTTACAATTTCAAACTATTTGAAATATTTTCACTCGTTTCCTACTTGCTCTATTCTTATCGAATAGTAAAAAATACATAACAAAAGGACAAACGAAGTGTATATGGTTTTTTTCTTCTACAAAAATTGTTTAAATTAAAAATGTCATAGAAATTGAATTCAAAGGACATTTTCTAGTGACAAATGCCAGAAAGTAAGAAGGGCACATTGTGAACAAAACAGAAATGGAGCAAGACAATGTGCCACAGAAATTTAAAAAGTTTAAAACATTTAAGAGGGAACATTTTTCTTTGGCATTCTGTTCATTATCACACCATGGTCATGTTCTTTAATACGACTTCCTTCGTTGTGTGCGATGAGTTGGAATAATTTTTTTTTTTTGCTTTCGTTTTTTAAGACTTAATTACGAAATGTTTAAAATTTCTTAAGAAACTTTTTCGCTTTTACCAAACAATGCCCGCCTATCTTGTCCGCATATTGTTTAAATATCCTTTATCCTTGTTGGTTACTTTTGGTTCAGTCTTACCCCTTTTTAGGTTTCTTTATTGGTTAAATGAAGTTGGTGCTTCTTTGGTAAGCAACACCGGACTTGGTCTTTGCTTACTAATGCTACTTATGGGATTTCAAAAGTGGTTATTTAAGCATTTGACAACAAGAAACTTTTAAAGTTTTTCATACAAAACGAAGACAAAAAGGTTTTGTCTTTTAGCTAAACTTTTGTTTACCTAAAAGGTGGTTTCTGTAGTATATGTTGATTTGGTAGTGTGTGTGTGTGAGGTTTGGCTTTGGAGAATTGTTTTTAATTATAAATTTAAATTTAGGTTGTGAAAACTTGTTGGCTCTTTGTTTGACATTCTTTTTGTATGTAGACTTTTTGAGCCAGCCTTAAGATATTATTCTTCTTAGAAATTATGTATAACGCTTATGGAATTTTCATAATTTTTTAAACTTGTGGAAATATGCAAAACTAAGGTGACAGGTAGCCCGCGAGACATGTGACCAAGAATGTGCCATAAATCTTTAAAACTTTTAAAATAATTTACATGTAAATGTAAGTGAGTTTCAAATGAACGGACAAGTAGCTCGTAGGGAAATTTTGTGAGAAGTTTATTAGCATCGTAAGACAGGATGTGCGGTAGTATTAGTTGATGAATATATTGAAATGTTAACCACTGTGAACTAGGTAATTAAAGTCGAGTGACGGAGTCGTATATAAAATGGGAACCTACATCTTCAAAAGTTACGCACATGGATTCCAGGAAAAAGCTTTATATAACTTAATGTGCAACATTGGATTTCATGTTGAAGAATAAATTTTATAAGATTCTGTTATAGTACTATTAGTTTATGATAGGTGGCGCTTTAGCGATTTTGATACATTCGATTTTCGAAATCATCGACTTTTTTTTACACAGACACAATCGGCCATTCACACATAAGCTATGATCGATTTAAAGCAGTTAGTTTATGTTCAGTCTCTTCTTAAGCGTTGTAAAAGCAACACCACACACGCTTGCCTGATATTTACATGCACAATGACATAATATTTGTGTGTGCGTGCGTTTGGTGTTGCCTGGCACTGTTTCAAACAACTCTATAGAGAAATTTAACATTTCAAAACATCATGCAATCATTACTTGTACAATTTTTACTATGTTCTACACATATATTGTCTTGACATCAAATTCATTCTTTCAAATATCCTCTTTATCCTTCTTAACCAGTTGTACACAACAAAGTCAATACTAAATAGAGCATAACTAAAATGATATCTCAAAAAAGATGTTGATCAAATCATTTCAACACTCAATTTACATCTGAATATGCAAGACATTAAAGGGCCCGTAGATGGTCTACACCAACCAAATCCACATCAAAGACACATAAAGTAAATGGCCAAAAAAAACCCCAAGGGCATATCAATACTATGCAACTAAAGCAAATGTAAATGCATCTTATGTGTTCCACACATCATCATCATATTTGCATCAAATTGTATTTACATAGCCGAAAAGGAAAAGTTTGTTTCCTTTGAATTGTTTCTAGTTGATAATGCTAGCCTTGAGCTTTCTTCCGCACCTACCCCAAAAAAAAAAACCTTTCCAATTTTCTTCGTTGTAACTTTCTGTGTAAACCTTTAAGGAATTGTGCCAGCCATGAACAACTGTGTACCCTCATCTATGCTCCGTTGGTATGGAACGAGGTCATAGTTTGTTGCAAACTAAAATTGAGATGAAAATCATCTCTTGTGTTGCTCTTGAATTTGCATTTGCCTCGAAAGGAATCAACATGCCTGGATCAACATTTCTTGTAACAGACTAAATTATCGAAAAAATGAATTTCGATTTTGAACTGGAATCCGTGTTCATCACCGTCGTCTTCATACCGCTCGCCTTGTTCGAAGCTAGATTGAGTAAACTTTTTGTCTTTTTCTTTGTAATGTCTTCGATTTTTAATACTCAACTTTGAATTCCTTTACACAAAAAAACTTTGCTCCCTGATTTCCATGCTTTCTTTCCTTTTGCTTTCTACACAACCCAGTGGGATATTTGTGTACAATCACACACACATGCACAATTGTACCGAATGTTATGTGAACTATTTCAGAGTTCTGTAACAAGTTCGTAGCGAATAACTTGTGTATGAATTAAATATTTGGAAAATTCAAATTATTCACTCATTTTATGCAGTTGATTTACATACATTCGAAAGTTTCACCCAGTTTTGAGCATGAACAATTTATGTGCCATAATGAATAATTCTTAAAAATTAACTCTTAAGGCTGAAAAAATAATAGTGTTATACAGTGAGTTTTTGGCAAAAGTTTACTTTTGGCGTGTGTGTGTGTGTGTGTATATGGAAAATTGATTTTATTACTTTGAAGAAATGAAACTTAAAGTGGCTTTTTTGAGTATAAGGAATATGCAAGTTGTTAAATGCAGTTTTCGAGTGGAATAAAAAATGATTTTAATAACTATATGAGCACTGTGAACCTGACAAATTGCTCTCTAAATTTGGTGAACAGAGCTCTAATTTTGGAAATAATTTGCATGATGATTCACTAATGTATACTGATAAAAGTCAAGCATACCTCGTTAGTATGACAGCTACTGTCACAGTAATCCCTGTCAGAATTTGTATAGGTTTTTAAAAACACACTACACGATACAACATCAAAAAAACCATTAGTATTTTGTTTTAGACCATTGTCTTAGTTGTTCACAATTTTTGTTAGCTTTATCTCCATTCACTTGTATTATTAAATTATTACAGATTAATGCTTTCATAGTATTAATCGCACTCAAATCACTTTGCATAGCTGTCAATTTGTATTACTGTCGTAATTGTTTACGCTCACTTAAACTCACTTTAGTCGAGTTTTTTTTTGTTTTTTGTTCGTTCGCCATCACAATGGCACAGGACTAACAATGTATCCAATAGTGGTGGCATACAACATAAATGGAAAGCCCATACATCAATATTATTTGTGTCAGCTGTCAATCGCTGTAAATGGTGAAATGAAGTAATATGAAAATGTGAAAAATACAAAACACAACATCTCCATCGCCATCATCGATATTGGCATCGACATTGGCATCAACATCGACATCGGCGGCATCATCATCGTCATTATCATCACTTAGAGTAACCGTATCCGGCCATATCCGCACATACAATGGATGATATTGATTGTATAAATGAAGTGACATTCTACAGAGATATGGAGAGAGAGAGAGAGCGAGATTGGCAAATATATAAATGACTGATTAATGTTTGTAATTTTCTTGTTCTTTGTATTTATCTCAATGTTGCTGTTTATTCCGCATGTAAAAGAATAAAGTTTATATTGCTATTGTAACTGTTGTGCCACAAAGGAACGATTGATTTGTTTGTACAACGATGTCTTCTTAATGTTTTCCCTTGTGTATGAGTTCGCAAATATTTGTACAAATGTGTAAATTAAAATAATAATAATAAATTGACAGAGTGATAGATGGTTGATGAGTAACAATTAGTTGGGTATTTTAAACCGAATCTTGTAGGAATAATGTTTCAATTTCTTCAGATCCCGAAAATTCTCGAAAATAATGCAATACATTGTAATGTTCAATTGCTGTTCAAAAATATTTAAAAAATTTAATGATGCGACAGGATCGAGTGCAACAACACCTCCCAATATTGTCCCCCCGCATAACTTGTATGCCTGAGAAGAACATCGCCTAGGCAGCATATGTTTAAATCGACCCACTTTAACATATTTATAAGGGGTGATGTTAAGATGTTTGTTTTTAAAAAAAACATCAAAAATTTAATGGAATGACCATAATTTTGGCTTTATTACCAAACAAATTTCAAGGCATTTAATGTTTTAAAATAAGAAATGTGCTCTCTACAAAAATTAAAATTCTGTTTGTCTGCATATCCGTTAAGTCAAAAATGAACCTCATCGCTAAAGTTGATATGTATGAATAGGATGAATAATTTTGTATGGAAGGTACCAGAAGGCGTAGACCAATCTATATTCATTTCTGAATTATACAAGCGAGCAATTTGAGCATGTTTCGACTGAATTCAAAGTACTTTTAAAAAAGATATGTATGTGAAACTCTTAGTGTAAATTTGGTCATTTATGTCAAAAGTATCAATAGGGTTGTGGCAACGGTTTGGGTTCTCTCAGTATTTTTCTACTATTACAAGATAAATAAAGTTTTCACATTCAAATATCCCTCAGTGGTTTATTTAATATTGGGCGTACTAGTAGCGGTCAGCCGACATAGTCCATATTTATTTGTAAGTAAATTTTCATAAGCGTACATCTTACGCAAAATACATATGACTGAATTAAGTGCGCTTCCAAAAATATAGGTATGTAAAACAATAAGGGTGAATTCTGTCATTTGTATTGAAGGGTTGTGACAAAAGTTTTAATTTTCTAAGGATTTGCCTACTATTACAATATAATTAAATTGACATAATTCAAATATCCTTCAATGGTCCATTTTAAAGTTATGTGAGAAATATTAATTTTCAAAAATAGGTAATTATATAAGAGGTGTATTAGAGGGGTTCGGCCTATATAGTCCATATTCATTTCGCTATCTAATTTGTATACCCTTACCCTACGGGTAGGAGGGTATATATGATTTGATACTACCCAAATGTGTAATTCATGACTTTTTTACGTTTGAGCAATGTCCGTCTGTCTGGGTGGCTAGTACGCACGATAACTTTCGAAAGACGAAACCAAATGTTTTGAAATTTTATCAATACGCCCAACGCCATCGTATCCAAATTCCGTATTTAGAAGATAAAGATAAAGTTTCGTAAAAAAAAATTTAAGTCTAGCCACGCCCCTTCAGGTACCTCTCATAAAAATGTACTATCCCACCCACTTTAGAAATCGAGTAATAATATCAATACACCCAGCGCAATCGTACCCAAATTCTGTATTTAGTAAAGCTATAACAGGAAAAAATTTGGGAAAAAATTGAAGTCTCTTCTTTTACCTCGCATTAAAATGTACCATCCCGCCCACTTTAGAGATGGAGTAATATTATCAATATTCCCAACATGATCTTACCTTGTATTTTGTTAAGATATAACAGGAAAAAGTTTTGGAGATCAAATTGGAAGTCTAGCAACGCCCCTTCTGGTACCTCCCATACAAATGTATCATTCCGCATACTTTAGAGATAGAGTAACAATATCAATACACCCAACGCGGTCGTAACCAAATTCAGTATTTAGTAAAGCTTTAACAGGATAAAGTTTTGGAGAAAAAATTGGAAGTCTAGCCAAGCCCATTCTGGTACCTCCCATACAAATGTAGCACTGCGCCCACTTTAGAAATCGAGTAATAATATCAATATACTAGAAAATTAAATGTTTTACTGATGGTGAGGGTATATGTAAGTCGCGTTTCCCGACTGAAACTTTCTTACTGGTTATAAACGTAAATCTCACACATATGTGACCGAATTTAGTGTACTTTCAAAAAAGATAAGTATGTAAAAGTATGAAGAAAACTTCGATCATTTATGAGTTTATCTACTACTAGCTTTCCCGGCTCGCGTTGCTTCACCCGTTCTTACAATGAAGCTTCTTATGACTTTAAGCAATACAGGTAAAATGCCACCGCTTCATATGACGAACGAATACCCTTTTTATGTGATTGTAGATTTATCCCATTGGCCTGTATCGCTCTAGTCCCTTTTATACCTAAATTGACAGTTTGACAGTTCTCTTATTCTATAGGGAGCAATTCTATAAACATCTTCGTAACTCTACCTTTAGGTATTTGATCTGGTTGATATCATCAGTTGTATCCTTTTTCGGTATTTGTACAACTTATGAACAAAAGTTAAATTTACCTCACATCGCTTAAATTTTGAGACTATACCTTTAGCATTTTATAACAGTTTTATGCCTTTTCAGTCCTTTTTACACCTAATAGGTAAGAATTTCGAAAACCCTCCTTGCTTCGTTCTAATTCCATAGGGAGCAAACCTATATAACTTATCATGATTACATCATTTGCCGTTTGGGCTGGGCTAACATTTTAATCCCTTTTTCGATTTTTTTTACCCAGAAACATCGGATTTTAATAAAAATACTTCAATCCCATTTGATAGTAAGCATTTTCATATCAATTTTCGCGATTTTACTATTAGCCTATTGGTTTAGGTGATGGTACAACATTTATCCCTTATTGGCAATTTTTAACCCATAAAAGCACGAGTTTCCAAAAATCCGTTCTTAGCTGACGTTTACTCGAAAAGGGGAACAACCATCCCAAATTTCATCATCCTACTACTAACAGTAGACAATTTAAATATATTGATAATGTTATTATAATCGTTCTATTAATATGATCGACGTAACAATTGTTTTAAAAGGGGCGTGGCACTGCCCATTTCCCAGCGAGATTTAATCCCCCATGTACCATTTACATATGTAGCAAATCTCATCTTCATACCTTTAATGGCTCCTGAAGTATGACCGATTGAAATTTTGGTTTGTGTGGGGCGGTGCCACGCCCCTTTGTCTAAGTTTGTTTTCATGTCGCCTATGATAGAGACCGTACGGATAGTACTACACAGTGTAAATTTCATTGCAATCGGTTCATTTATTTCGCCCAGATAACGATTTTTTCACCGCCCATTTTTCAGCAAGACGTAATCCTCTTTATATCAGTAACATATGTAGCAAATCTCATCTCCATACCTCTAATGGCTCTTGAGTTAAGACCGATTGAAATTTTGGTTTGTGTGGGGCGGTGCCACGCCCCTTTGTCTAAGTATGTTTTCATGAAGCCTATGATAGAGGCCCTATGGACAGTATCACACATAGAAAATTCAATTGCAATCGTTCCATTTATTTGGCCAATATAAATATTTTTTAAAAAGGGGTGTGGCACCGCCCACTTTCCACTTACAATCCTATTACTAAAGTTTGGAAAGTATTACCACTGTTCGATTTTCATAAGGATCAATTATAAGAAGTCCTGAAACGAATTAGCACTTAAGATACTTGGGGTCTAACACTTCTCCTTTAATGTTTAACACTTATTTCGTATCAAATGCAATATAATATATGACACTTAGTTTAAATTTAAAAGACGTCTACAAAAAACACCATCTATATATATAATATTATATCATGCGGGAGACTGGGGTTTGATTCCTGTCTCAGTCATCTACATATCTACTTCGCTGTTAAAGTGTAGTTAAGAATGCGCAAACAGCGAACGGATTCGACTACAAAATGTAGGTGCCGTTAGGTTTATCTAATAACACAGTGCAACAGCCAATCTGGGCGTGAGAAATTCCAAACCAATTTTTCACTATCTCGATGTTTGTTTACTTAGTTTTGTATCTATAACTCAAGAACCATTGGTGATTCTCATTTTATTCTTCAGCAGAATTGTAGTCTTAAATAAATAATTTGTGTTTCTATATCCATGTAAAAAATCAACCAATTTATTGAATGAGATGTATAAAAAAGTTAAATTTATCGGGATATTCATAAATTCCCCCCCCCCCCCCCCCCAATAATTCCAAATTTTTAGCCATATATAGGCTGTTTCATCTGTGATAAGTAGAAAACTGATCATTGCTGTTGATATTGAATGATGACCCTGACCCGTGTACTGCACTGTACATATGTAGTGAGTTTGCATATGGTACTCGCTACATGTGTATGTACAACGAATGAGTAATTTTAATATTATTCGGATTTTGTATTAATCATACGTACATCGTTACAATATTGATAATTATGGTTTAATAACACAGTGCAACAGCCATTCTGAGTGCTGAGAAATTCAAAGCCAGGGTAAAGGTACTAGGTCAGTATAGTAAAACCCCGAAAGGTTTTGCCGTTCTATACGACTCTACTGAAGAATTAAACGAGAAATCATCAATCTTTCTTAAGTTACAGCGTAAAAACTAAATTAAATAGAAATTAATATCAATTTCGCTACACATTTGTATTTTACAGCACAACATCATACAACTTCATTACAACATAGTAAATTTTCACACCACTTTTGTATATTTCCTTATTAACAAACGGAAAAAAAAAGTTCCGTCATTCACATCCAGCGGAAGTTCTTTTAACTCAACGCTAACAGGTGCTTGCACTGCAGTGCCATTTATTTGAACAACCATTGGCTTGCCCCATATTTCATAAACTACACGTGGTGGGGCGGAAAAACCATCCACCCATTTGCCCATTAACCGAAATAGCTGCAGTTTTTTCGAGATATACAATTTGAATAAAGGCTGCTTCTTTTACACGAAACTTTGCCGCACCATCGGCGCTGTATGGTTTTCAATTGAAGTTGCAACGAGGTATGGTATGACGATTTAGTCACACCAATTTGAAAAGACTTATGAGATTTTTGAAATGTTGCGAATTTTCTGAGAGGAGAAAATAAAAAATTTTGTTGTATTAATTGCGAAACATTTGTATATGAATATCCATACAGCAGTTTTAAGAACGCATATTTTTGTATTTAGGTAGTCTAACCGCTGGTATAATTTGTGTGGATCTTAAGAATCTTACTGTGCTAAGTTTAAAAGTAAAAAGTTAAGTTTTGTATGCCTTTCTTAGCAAAAACCTACAGTGTGTCCGTTGTCTGCATAGCTATATAGATTCATGCAACAAATTATCATTGCCAGAGTTACCAAAACCATACTATCATTACTGCTATGCAGTAATTTTAACTTTTTTAATGCTGATACTTCACTCCTCCTAATTTATAATCGCACCCCATTTGTAAGCCAAAAGTCAACCTAGTTTTTAGCCATTTAGCCGATTTTCAAAACTATGAACACTTTGGTTTTTTTTTTTTGTCAACACGCAAACTTTCATGAATTCTTGTTTCATGATACTCCTATTCAAATAACCAAATCCTGTTTTACTCCATTCAGGAAGCGTGAACCCAAATAAACCCTCTCTATCCGCCTAACGCCCACACTTCTCTATCAAAGGCCATCACAAAAGAGAGCATGCATGCATGCCAAACTACTTTAAATGGAATTTCACATTCACATTGAAGTGGAAATTTGCTTCACAGCCACCTTTACCACATTGAGTCAGTGATGAAAAGCAAACAAATAAATAGGTTCAAGTATTCAGGCACATTCAGGATAACTTTTCTCATGACAAGTTTCCTTATATACGGCAACTATCTACGGAATGCACAAGATTCCTTCTTCTTTATTATTTGACTTTAGAGGGGATGGGTACACGTGCACGCTATAGAAATCACATTTTATGGATACAATTTTCCATTTTCTATAGCTCGGTGAAGTGTAAAGGGGCTGGAAGGTGGTTTGTTGGTAGGTCGGTCTTTTACTCATTGTAGTCACCTAATGAAGTCATGAATAAAATATTTGATTTACTTATCCCAAAAGTGAATGAATGGATAAAAAATGAATGAGTGTGGTAAGGAAAATATAAAATTGAGATTTGTAGAAATATTCAAGTTAAAAGGATGGGTGTTAACCAGTCATCTGATGGCAGCTGTTGGTGGTTGTATACAACTTGAGCAAATTTTGTGTTTTTTATGTGATTCTTATGGTTGGTTGGCTTGTAGTTTGGAAACGGGCACATTGTGATTGAAGTGTTTTAATACTCGATTGTTTGGGAATCTCGGGCTTTCAAGAATGAATTCGTAAAATTGATTGAAATAAATTGCAAAATTCAATCTGGCGGGTGAGAACTTTCAAATCTGGGTGGAGGTATCTGGTCTGTTTAGTAAAACCCTCAAAGGGCCGTTCCCAGGACATATTTTAATTTATGACATTTAGTACTGTACTGTACATATGTAGCGAGTTTGCATATGGTAGTCGCTACATATGTATGTTAAACGTATTAGTAATAATAATTGTATGCAGATTTTATATTAATCATACGCACCTTTTTCAATATTGTGGATTTTTGGTTTATTAACGGGACCGACATTGGCATGATGGTTAGAACATGCTACTACCATGCGCGAAGATCCATGGTTCGATTCCTGTCCCCAGTCATATACATTTTTCTTTCATTGCCGGTCCCCTCGATGTCGTCGACAGCCACTTCGCGGTATAATGTCGAGTCAATTGGCATGTCTACCAAAAGCTTCACAAACAGTGAAGTTCGCATTGGTCGATAAACAAGTAGATGCAGTTAGTTGTGCATCTAAAAATAGAAAGCGTGTTAATTCACAACAATGTGAGAAGCTATCCCATACCTCATTCGTGGGGTGTAAATGGAAAGGGGGGTGAGAAATTCCTAGTCAGGGTGAAGGTACTAGGACAGTATAGTAAAACCCCAAAGGGTTTGGCGTTCTCTACAATACTGCTGATGAATGAAATGAGAAATCATCAATGGTTCTTGATTTATAGCTGGAAAACTAAGCGAACAAACTTCAAGATATGCAAAAATATAAAAGGTCATTCTTATCTACCGCCACACCCACTTCTGTCGACTGCTTCTCAATGCTTAAAAAGGTCGCAGTAACATTCCACAGTCCAACGTTATCTCCAGTACATGGCATGTCGAGCAATAAACACGACAGGTACCGCCCATGTTTACTGGAATAAAATGGACCATATTGTCGCTATCCAGCAAAAACGTAACAAGTCCACTTTTTGAGTTTCTGAGCTGTTGATGATTTAAAGCTTATGGTTGCCTTTATTTTGATACAATAACTACAAAACTCCTTTAAATAGACTTGGGATTTTTATATCCTCATCTATCGTCAGACCCGCTTCTGTCGACTGCTTCTCTCTCAATGCTTAAAAAGGTCACAGTAACATTCCGCAGTCCTTGTCCAACGTAATCCCTAGTAGATCGTACGTCGAGTAATATATACGACTGGTACCGCCCATGTTAACTGCAGCTATCCGCATGACAAATTGTCGCCGTATCTAATGCCTTGGTTGGTATAAAATGGTTATTTTTACATAAGATAACATATTGTCGGTATCTTGGGAAAACGTATCAAGTCCACTTTTTTGGGTTTCTAAGTTGTTGATGATTTAAAGCTTATGACCGCCAGTATTTTGATACAATAACTACAAAACTTCTTTAACTAGACATGGGATTTTTTCAGAGGGCATAAACTATGACATTTGGAAAGTTTTCGAATCATTAAGTCCATTTCACAAAAAAGTGGCCTTGAAACCTTTTTGCAGGATACCGATGATATAACAGACAGGGATACCAAAATCATCCGTGGTATCTATTACAATTTATTGTATTAGAGTGATGATTTTAATCATAAAGTGGATAAAAAATTGCATGTGTCGATCTCTATCTCTTGGCTCTTTTGCAGGAATTGTCGTGAATTGAATATCTGATCGGTTGTGGATATACCACAAGTCCAAATGTCATAGTGATAGGCAGGGCAACCGGAAATATGCAAATGCATGTTTTTTTAAGAACGATATATTTACAAATGGATAAGATATTTATATGTTTCATACTTTTACAAGTGTTTTGACACCTATTTGTTAGAGCATATTTTACCCATTAAGTCATATTTTAGCATATTTTATACTTTGTTCTAAGCATATTTTGTACTTTGTTCTAAGCATATTTCATATTTTGTAGAGCATATTTTATGTTAATCATAATCTAAGCATATTTTGTACTTTGTTCTAAGCATATTTCATATTTTGTAGAGCATATTTTTTTAAAAATATCGTTTTTTAAGCATATTTCTTATTTTTCACATTGATATTTGGTCCGTAAAAAAACATTTATAAATATTGTTTTTTTACGCGCGTTCCTGTATAAATAAACAAAACTGTTTACATTATTATTATTAGCCTTTAATACAACTTGACAAAATATACATATAAATATTTATATCATAGTGCCTAGGTCAGAGCCCGAAATCATTAGAGATTTCCATTCGCTTCGATCTTGTGCGCACCGTCTCCAGTCAGTCCTATCAAGCAGCATCAGTGATTCCTCCACCTGGTCCTTCCAAAGTAGTCGCGGTCTCCCTCTTTTGCGCCGTCTTTCGAGGTCTTGATAGAATACCTTTCGCGCTTGAGTTTCCTCATCCATTCTCACGACATGGCCTAGCCAGCGTAATCGTTGTACTTTGATTCGCTTGACGACATCAATGTCGTGGTATAACTCGTACAGCTCATGGTTCATCCGAATCCTAACCTCGCCGTTTACGCAAATGGGTCCATATATTTTGCGGAGTATTTTCTCTTAAACACCGCCAGATGAGCTCCATCTGCCTGTGTAAGCACCCAAGATTCGGAGGCGTACAACAGGACCGGTAAAATTAGTACCTGGTACAGCTGGACTTTAGTGGTTCGAGATAGGGTGGTGTTTATGAAGTGCTCGCGTAGTCCAAAGAAACACCTGTTGGCAAGCACTATTCTCCGTTTTATTTCGAGGCTGACACTGTTGTTTTTGTTTATGGCGGATCCGAGGTAGATAAATTCATCCACTACCTCAAAGCAATAGTTTTCAACGTTCACGCTGCGTCCCCAACGGGTGGTCACTTTGTTCGATGATACCATTTACTTCGTCTTGTCCTCATTCACTGCCAAACCCATTTTCGCTGACTCCCTTTCAACTGATGAGAAAACAGCTGTTACCTCTCGCATCGTTCGACCGATAATGTCGATAACATCGGCATATGCGAGCAGCATGTGGCTCAGACACGTTTGCCGCTGCTTTCCTTAAACATGCAGAACCTATAACTAGTCGTTTGCGAATACAGCTTGAATCAGTTAATTACTATGCCAACAATTATAAAGACATTTCATAATAACTGCATTAAACGATGAAGAAGAAGAACATTTGTGTGAATTAATTTTTTAAAGCATGTTTTATGATTTTAAGAGCATATTTTTCCATTTTTTTTGCATATTTTAAGTGCATAAAACACGATTTTTAGTGCATATTTCTGATTGCATATTAACTAACTGCATTATTACCGATCTGACTGAGATTTTTAGCTATCAGCTTTGAACGTTTTAGGCTGTTCTTGATCTCTAGCGTGCCTTGGCTATAACAAGAAAGTGCTTCGAGCCTGTATACAACTCACGCATTACATGCACGTCCAGCCTTTCAACGCTCACCTTTTCACTTATGTTTCTCGTTATTTGAGCAGGGTATATTTAGATTGCCTTGTGTAGAAATTTGGTTCCATTCATCGTCATGTTTCTTGCCGACTCAAAGGTAATCAGCCATAATCTATTATCGAAAGTACTGTATTGCAGCGATTTTCTGACTGCTGAACCAAGAGCATCTTCCATTCCTATTTTAGTATTAAAATCTTCAAGAATATCTTTAATATCATATCCAGGACAGCGATCATTGATTTACTCCAGGCGCTCTTAAAATGCAACTTTAGTTTCTTCGTCCTTGTCCTCCGTCAAAGACCACTTGTTACTTTCAAGGTTTACCAAGCTTGCGTTCCGACTTGAAATAATTTCCAATAGCTATATTGAGCAGCTTTTCTTTAACGTCAAGTTCAGGGCAGTGGTCGTTGGAATACTTCAGGCGTTCTTAAAATACAACTTTAGTTTCTTCGTCCTTGTCCTCCGTCAAAGACCACTTGGTACTTTCAAGGTTTACCAAGCTTGCGGTCCGACTTGAAACAACCCCCAATAGCTATATTGAGCAGCTTTCCTCTGTCGATTTTTTCGATGCAACAAAAAAATGTTGTCCTTTCGTTAACTGCGAGTCATTCCACTTTTATTTGTTAAGGAAACTATCCCTTAGCCACTTTACATTATGCAGGCAGCAAGTTGTTGCTATTAAATCAAGTTACAACTAATAAAATACAAACCAACAAATCCAAATAAATCTAAAGGACTTAACACAATAACTATCAGATCGATACACACACACACACACGCAATCTCACCACTTGTGCAGCACTCGCACTAGAGTAAGGTGTTATCTCACCGACTCTGAAATTGAGTTTCGTATTTCACTTACTTTAAATTGGTTGAAAGTGTTGAACGTTTGTAGTAAAATGTATGTCTATATACCGATGCAGTACAACAAGATCGTCAGCAGTTGACTTCACTGTCTTTTTTTCTGTAAGCAAGTTAAAATCCATCAACTTTTTGTGTAAGAGTTTTTTTTTTGTCTAAAAAGCTGTTCATGTCAATGCATAACATAGGCGCACAGAATGTAAAGTGCAATCGACAGTTTAATGTGAAGACAGACAAAACTGCGATAGCTGCTGACTGCTGCCACTAACTACAGATGCCACCAACTTTACATCTCGTTGAATTCACACACCCGTTTAAACTTTGGTTTTAGTTGAGCATCTATCTATACACGAAAATACATAGACTTTGTTGTTGTTGTTGTTGTTTTTCTATTCCCTAACGCTACATACAGAAATATAACCAGCATCAAATGCCAACTAAAGTCGAACCAAAGATCATTGTGCCATAGAATGTGTTGAGATGCAATAAACTAGAGCTTCACATTGAATTCTACGGTAATACCATTGCAGTGACTATGGATATTAAAGGAAACACGTTTCCACTTAAAGTTTCCTTGCCGGCGCCCTCCCATAACCATATCATGTTTTCCATTACAACGGAGCAAAAATGAAGCAACAACCATTAAGAAGCTTATAATAAAGTTCTTAAAAGACGCCCTAGATTCGGGCAAAGGCAAAAGGATGAGCGGCGTGCCAAAGATATGAAAGTTTTGCCGTTGATGAAACGCCTGTCGTCGCTGGAAGTTGAAGTTTCATGTGAAATTTCAAAAGTTCAGCGCATTCAACAGTTTTGGCGATAGCAAAAACTACACGAAACCCCTCGATAGCATAATGGCCAACTTTATTAAGGTGCTTTGGGATGCAGCACGAAATTTGAGCCCCTTTCCAATTCTCACGAAATTGCAAGGGTATCCATTGCTCCCTGCGTGTGTGTGTGTGTGTGTGTGTTTATGAACACTCTATTCGATTTTATTAACAAACCTATGGAGTCGGAGTCTCTATGTACTAAACTGGCAAAATGAATGGAATCATCACATGTCTTCCCTCACAATTTTTTTTCGGGGGGAAGCAATTGGTAAACTACTGCCACTGCCATGAAATGCCTACAAAGCCTCAAATGTAGTTCACTTCAATTATAATAAAACGTGATGGCATCACAAGAAGCTATAAATCCACCATTGGCAGGAAGAAGCTGGCAAGAAGAAGGGTTACGTGATAAAACATCGAATCACTAAGACATTCAGTGAGCCAGCCAGGCAGTCAATAGCAGTTAACATTAAAGTGCCCGACGACCAACATTGCAGAGAAAATATGGTGCAAAGATAAAATGCATTTTGAATAGTTTCTTTGGATGTTTGCTTCATCTCTGTAGATGAGGTGCACTTTGTGCACTTTCTGATGGACAAGCATCAAGGGCTGCCGATTGTAATTGGTAGCAGCGTATACATTTTTTGTTTACTTGGGTACATGGTAACATTTAAAGTTCTTCCAATTATTATCTTATGCTCTGCCCAACAAATTGGTAAGGAAAGTACAAGTGTTTCACTAACAGTGCGAAAAGAATTAATTCACAGCACAACACATGATTTTGGGACTCAATTCTGAGAACTGCACGTGAAATTATCATAAGTAATATTCCACGTAAATCATACGCCATGGAGTACAACAGTTTTATTGTAGCTGCTACAAAATAAACCCAGTTCAAAATCATTTGATAAATGGAAAAGTGAAACTATTGCTTATGTATTCTAAATTTTTCTAAATTAGTTTCAGCTATATCGGACTAGTGGTTCTCAAGTTATGTCAAACAAAAGAGCCTTAAACGTGACAAATTCCCCTATACGATACTTACCAACTTCAAATCGTTATTAAATTATTATGGCATGTAACTTGAAAAAGCGAATGATGCAGAACTTCTTCGTTTTGGGGCTACTTTTACGTGCAGTTCTCAGAATGAATTCCCAAATCAATGAGCTGAAAAATGTTGTACTGTGTTATTTTTACCGATTAATATTGCTGTTATCAGATTCTCATTGTTTGACATTCATTTTAAGATCATCACAGAAGCATTTGCTCTGATAGTCCACTATACTATATATAATATTTTACATAACAACATCCCATATACCTTTTCTTTTAGTTTTCCCTTTAAATCCCTTGTATTATTTTCACTTTTTTTTTAAGTCGTTATCCTTTCTCTTAATATCCTGTATTTTAATTGAAACTCTATTAAATTCTCTATTCAATAGACACATACACTTAACATTTGCTCCACTTGCTGGGCAAATGCGCTGGCATTTTATGGCTTGAGTTCAAAGCAACAGAGTCCTTTTCTACAGATTTCTTTCTATTACGAGTATCATTTGTGACTCAAAGGCCTATGTCCTTATAATAAAGGATATTATTTGTGTCACAACAGACGCCTTTTATTTGTTTGTTTGTGTTTCCGTTTGTGTGTGAGTAGCAAGCAAGCTTTTTTCATCTCAAGTCCATTTTCTATTATATCTGCGACTCGAATGTTATAGACACACACACACACACACACACACACACAAGTTCTCTATCCCAGAGTACAATGCTCAGATGAAACCATAGAAATAATATGTAAAATGATGGTCTATGATAGTGACAGTTGTAGTAGTAGTAGTAGTTAGCGGCCATTCATGCAATAAGTATGAGAGTGTGTATGTGTATGTGAGTGCACCCATATTGTGAATAGCCGGATAAACTAAGAGACTGGTTTGTTTGTGGAATAGTTGATGATTCTACTGTATTCAATTCAAACACACAGTTATTCAGGACATATTCACGTGCTCTCGCTCACTCTCTTCCTCTTTCTCTCTCGCTCTTCCAGTTTCCTTGTGATTCTTTCCAAGTGTTTTTCAGAGGAAAGCCTTTTGACAATATCGGGATAGTTCTTCCTGTATTACTGTTGATTTGGCACACAGCGGTTGTATAGTTTTCAATGGCTATCTGTTTTCATGGGTAGGGTAGTAATTATCATTTCCATGGTGCCCCATTACTCTTTGTCAATTTCCTAAGGAATGGTATGAAAATATGGGACAGTTGAATGTTGTATGTCACTGAGATTATTTTTTGCAGATTAAATATTTATATTGACCAGTAGCAGTTGTACTGGCCCGAATGAAATCAACAATTACACAGGGAAACAATGTTTATGTAAATGACTTGTGCCGTGAAATCGATAAAGCTGAATTTGGGCGTTAGAATTTCACATTTGTTGTCTGTTTTACCTGAAAAACATTTATACAAGTTCCTTTAACTCTGGGTGGAGCGAAGGGCCGAACATAACTGTATCAAAAATTACACCGTGAAACAAAATGATATTTTTAGCAAAGTGTCACGAAATCTTTAACAATGTAGCGCAAACAGTTGATATGGGAAAAATAAAATCCTTTGAACTTAGAATACGATTGATCTAATGTTCTGCAGTCACCGTTCCCGAAACACTTAAGAACTTCGATTCATAATAACAGCAAAGATGTTCACCTGTGTAATCTATGTTACCAATATATATGTGAAGAACTACTTAAAGCTGCTATATAAATATTTATCACAAAGAGTTGTTGTTTGTTATCGAATGACACAGAATATGAAACTAAGTTGTTTGTTATTTTTTCTCTTTCACATGTTTAGTAAACCTATTTGTTCGAACACATTAAAGTATCCTCGAGTTGCTATGACCAATTTAACTTTGGTCAAAGATCTTAATCAGATTGTTTGCCTAGTTTTTTTTTGTCTGCAACAGCATTTCCTGCTATTCCATAGTCCTTTGAACACACAATTTCAATGGACATTTATGAAACTATGCGAGAGCACATAAATACATATGGTCCTTTATCATACGTTTAGCTCCTCCTGTCGTTTGTATGTTTACTTTTTGATACCATCGACCAAAGAGGCCAATTGAAACAGCTTAGGCCAGACACATCCAATCAAAGAGACAATTTCCCCCCGGATGATTTTTGTGCTCCTTGGCATGTTGGCTAGGATTGAATCCTCTGGCGCTTTAAATTCAAAATACATCTCGTTGATGTGGTTTTTGCGTAGAGATGCAATCTAGTCTTGTGGAATGTTTTTTTTTCACAGATTTTTGCTTTTCGCCATAATCAGTTAGGCGAGAAAAATAGTCTGACATATGAGAATTGAAAAAGGATTTAAAATGTTTGTTTTTTTTGCGTTTGTATTAATAATACTGATAAAAAAAAAACAGAAAGTTTAAATGAGTTATGTCCGATGGCTGTTCATTAGGAGCCAGTTTATTAGCAGATCTAATTTCCTGTGGCTAGACATTTGTGACAGGAAATGGAATTTGACATGAAAAGATAAAGACATACAATTTATGGTGCGCAAAGTTTTTTGGTGATTTATATTTACAATTATTTGTAAAATATTCATAGACCATCACTTTAGCTTCAATCAAGCCAAACAAGTTTTAAAAGACATCAACTTAATAAGTGCAAGATGCCTTGGTGCGTATGATCTAAAATTTTTATATAACTCATACGTAACATTTACAGAAAATAACACATCAATATAAAAGGTACCTTGGTGCTTATGACCTTCATACTGAAATTTTTCTATAACTCATACGTCACATTTATTAAAATTACTCCAACGACACCTATAGCATACTGAATGTACTAATAAAAACATTGAAACTTGAAAGATTTATTTTTTTTGGGACATACTCTAGAATTTTCCTATTTTGGATACCAATATTTGTCATCAATGATTTGGAAATAATAAGCAATGCTTCGATTATGGTTAGACTACATTAAATATTAGAAAGCCTTCAATATGAAGCCATATTTATAATTTACAAAACATTAAATTTTAAGTACAAAAAAGAAGTTTTTTATGTTCAAAATTGAAAATTCAGAATGAGGGGTCCCCATCCCTTAGAGATGAGAGTATCTGAGACCTTGACTGTGAAAAAGGGGCTTACGAGCAAAAACAAAATTTCGAGGAAAAACGATCTTAAAGTTAACAATTAATATTGGTAGTTCTTTACGATTTAATGGCCTAAAATTGGCTACTCGAAGGTTTTCGGGATCGCTGATGGAGTTTCAATCGATTTCAACCATTTTTGTCCCCCTTTTTCTAGATATTTAAAAATTAAATATTTTTTGGCAGTTTTAGCTTCAGTTTTAATAAACTTTTTGACACGTATTGGAATTGTATATGGGCAGAATAGTCCCACACCGTCTGGTATCTTTCATACAAAATTACCTAATTTTGAATAATTAATATTTTCTCCATAATATCCTAACAGATAGCTGGAGGATATTTGAATTTGGTAGTAGACAAACCCTCCCACAACCCTTCTATTACATTCCATACAAATGAACGAATTCACCCTTGTAGTTTCTTTTATCTTCTTCTTTATAAGTCGACTAAATTTAGTCATATGTTGAGTAAAATGTAAAAAAAAAACTTAAAACTTAATTTCCCTTTACACCACATGAATGAGGTATGGGATGCTTTTCGCGTTGTTGTGAATAAACTTAACTTAAACTTAATTTCCCTTTGCACCCCATGAATGAGGTATGGGATAGCTTCTCGCGTTGTTGTGAATAAACACGCTTTCTATTTTAGATTCTCAACAAACGGCACCTACTTTTCTATCGACGAATACGAACATCACTGTTTGAGAAGCTTTTACTAGACATGCCGATTGACTCAACATTTATACTGCGAAGTTGCTGTCGACTACATCGAGGGGGCCGGCAAGACAAGAAAAATTTAGATAACTGGAGCCGGGAATCAAACCACGGACCTCCCGCATGGTAGTCACATGTTCTAACAACTATGCCACGGCCGGTCCTTTGTGTAAGATGTACGCTTAGGAAAATTTGACGCGGAAATAAATATGGGCTCAAACTCAATATATCTTCCTTAGCTTTCAAACGGACAACTGGAAGATATTTGAATTAGGCCTGAGTTGACAAACCTTCAGAAAGCCGAAGGTTTCGCCACACTCCTTCTGGTACCTCCCATACAAATGACCGATTTTACGCTTATAGTTTTACAGACATATCTTTTCTGAATTCAGTCATATTTTGCGTGAGATTTACGCTTATAACAATTTGGCTCAGGAATGAATATGGACAATATAGGCCGACCCTTCTGGTACCTCTTATACAAAAATACCTATTTTTGGAAAATTAATATTTCTCTCAAAACTTTCAAACGGGCAACTAAAGGATATTTATATAAAGGCAGTTTAATTATCGTGTAACCGAAAGCTATGCCACACCCATCTTTTAACATAATCTATATTTATTCGCATGATGGCCTCGTCGGTATTTTGGACAGCATTTTCGAGTAGTAAAATCAATCGGTATTTGTGTTGTAAAAATTTTGTTTTATCAAATAGATAGTGAGTCAGTGAGTCTATAACAGTGATAGGCATCACATAGCCTCGCGAGGCTGGCAGTAATGTTTTTTTCACATTCGGCAATTCACACATACTCAAAAGTTTTGTTTGTTTCAAAGCAGTCAGTTTCTGCTTGAGTGTTATAAAGCAACAACACACTGGCTTGTTTCACACTCAACACAAAAAACAGACACAAGTACAG
Organism: Muscina levida; assembly: GCA_964034835.1. NCBI lineage: Eukaryota > Metazoa > Arthropoda > Insecta > Diptera > Muscidae > Muscina > Muscina levida. The sequence continues at coordinate 72,212,724 of OZ035882.1, forward strand.
GCAGAGAAACAATGTTTAAGGATTGTTGGTAGAGTATAACATTTTAACCATGCACAATTCGCACTGCACGCAAGCACACCATTCGGTTATGGCTACCACTAGTCCTAAAATAGAATACTGAAATGCGAGAATATATCCCATATTTTATGTATGGAATACAAAGTAATTTGTGTTTGTATTATTACATATTAAAACGCTTACTCGGACCGAAAAGAGAGACTGTAGATCTTCTATATAACTTACCCCTAAGTGTTTATGCATCCTACGGGCTAATTTTTACACACACACAACAGTAGCCCGGTATGGATCTATTACATTTGGCAGTCATATGTCTGATATTGAAACGCCAGTCTCAGGCCAGCCATGTAAGCCGGTCGTGCTCCGCTGCATTCGGGCCATAGCGCTCTAGAAGTTATACAGTCGGTTCTAGAGATCCAAAGTCTGATGGTTGTTTTTCACATCGAATCCTCCACTAAGCCAAAAAAAGAGCAAATGGGGGGGTGGACATTTTCCAGAGAGTCAAGTTCAGACATGGAAGAGCCTCCTCTAGCTAATAGGTCTGCAAATTCATTAACAGGAAACTCGCAATGTCCTGGGACCCAGGGATCAGAGGCTGACATGCAGAGGTATCAAATTTCTTCATACAGTTTGTCAACAAAGAAGAATTGATCGCTGTAATTGCAGCCTAGCTATCCACAAACATGGTTATCTGTTTGCTAGTATCGATTCCACATCCCATAATAGCCTCCGCGGCTTTCTGAATGGCCAGTACCTCAGCCTGAAAACCACTGCATTTATAACGTAGCCTGAAAGAGTGGCTTAGCTGCAGGTATTCGCTGTGAACATCAGCTAATGTGTCCTGTTCGATTTTTAAACCGCCAATAAATACAAAAATTTAGTCACCCATTCTGATCTTTCCGGAGTTTTAACGCTTGCTAAAGCCGAAGAGTCTTGGCATGACCATATATGAATTGATGCCGATTACCAGCTTCCCTCAGTCTGATAGCCCCTCGGGCTACAATAGCATTGTAGTACAAGTTTAGGTGTGGAAGTCCCAGGAACACTTCCAAAGCCGCTGGTGGTGTACTCCTTCTAGCGCCAGTAATCTCCAATGCGGCCATCCTTTTAACCTTTCCTTTAACCAATTACTCTTATCTACCAGCGGCGAAAGGAAGGACCTAGAAGGCCTTATAGAAGGCCTTCAAAAGCAGTTAGTAGGCCTGCGCTCTTCATACCCTCTTCCTTTTCAAATAACATAGGGTGTCATTGGGAGGCAAGGCCATCCATCGCCACTTCCTATAAGAAGGACAGATGGAAGGCCTGCATACAAATGAAAAGAGAAGGACTTGAAAAATAAAAAAAAATATGCAGTTTATTTTTAGATATTTCTTACTTCTAAGTGTAAGTATACATTGTTTCCAACGGCAGTAAACCTTGCTGCAGTTTGAATTCACTACCTCGCGATTGTTAGTCAGTCATGCTACCATCTAGCGTATGAAGATGCATTCGAATTGTGTGAATGAAACTAATCATAAACTGTTTTAAGAAAAACAAACGAACACCTTCCTCGTTGCCTTTTCTTTTCATGCCTTCCCCTCATGCCTTCTATGAGATGGAAAACGGAATGTGTATACATACGAAATGGAGGAATAACAAATCATCGAAAACGTTGATTCAGCCTTCTTAAAGAAGGCCTGCAGCAGCGGTCTTTAATAAATAGAGTGAACATGTGGTCGGGATATTTCAGAAAGGAGAATGTCTCAGAAGGCCTTGTTACATGCCTGCTTCTGCTTAATTTTTTTGGGTAGGGCCGCCCACCATTTCATATATGATACAGCCACATTGTGACTCAGTGTGACGCACTGAGTCCCCAACTTTTACCTATAGCGTTTCGGCACGCATAAAGGGCCTTGACAATCCTTTTTAAAATTGCCTCGATATTCATTGACCCATTTAGCTTTTGATTCAGAACAACGCCCATTTACTTGGCCTCCCTTGAGAGCTTCAGTTCCACTCCATTCAGTCTCGGTGGTCTGAAGTCCTTTACTTTATATCTTAAGTAAAGAGAACAAATTCCGTTTTCTAAATGTTTACCCCCAAACCACATGTCCTGGCACATTGTAGTAATTTCCATATATATCGATATAATTTTTAACTTTAATTTATATCTATTTGCAAATAAAAAACTTGTATAACTTTTCCGTCCACTTTATCTATCAGTTGTATTCCACTGTATCACATCTGAAATTCACAAGCGATTGTAGTTTCTCAAAGTTCATTTTGCTTACACAAAGAAAAGTAAATATTGGGCATAAATCGGAAGCATTGCAGGACGCCACAACATTAAAGGAATAATAAATTAGCAAACTCTAAACAGAATCGATAAAAACAGCAACAATCACCAGACACACACTCACACTCGCATATTTTAGAGAGATACTTTAGAGAGATAGAAAAGAGACCAAAGCTACATTTAAAATGCATATGCACGTTTTCCCTGCAAACATATTGCAGATAGTCGTGTGCCATCGTATTTTCTATTGCACTGCCTCTGTCTCACTCCCTACCACCATCTCCCTGTCTTTCATATTCCCCGCCACTTAGCCCTGTGTATGAATTTATAAAGATGAATCTTTCATATACATTTGTGAAGCGTATTATCCTATTGTGCCGGTGCCATTTCAATTGCATATAAAGAAAATAGCTTTACTCCATTGGGGGGAGGTGGTGAAATATTGTTATTGTGGTGACTGCAGACTACCGCCGGCAACTGTTCGTTGGTTATTTAATTTTTTTAAAAAATAGTTTAAAATTCCTGCTGCCAACCAATCTATTGATATATTAGAGTCCCCACCACCCACCATGGTCCACGATGCATGCATAAGTATGTGACGCACGTCTTCATAACATTTTGTATGAAACACCACAATAGTGAATGTGTAACCATTTCCTTCCCTTTTCTTTGGCAATTGAATTTTTATTTATTTATTGTTAATAAAATATCGTTTTTTTCATCATCTCATTCTTCTTATTCTTCGTTTTCTATTTCTCTTTGCAGGATATCCACAGCCCACATACCGTTGGTTGAAAAATGGGATACCCGTTGGTGATTACTCATCCAGTCAATATCTGAGAATATTGAATACACAACGTGACGATGCCGGCAGTTATAAATGCATGGCAAAAAATGATGCTGGCTCAATATTTAGTGAAAAAAATGATGTTGTTGTTGCATGTGAGTATTTAAATCCATTTATATTTTTTATATTGAAAACATTTGTCAATTGGAAAACACGAGGCATACTACGTACATATGAATACTACTCGAAATATTGAATTTGTTGCAGGAGTTATGAATACAGTTTAAACCAGTAAGAATGTTTCAGTCGGGCAACCCGACTTACATATACCATCACCCTCAGTAAAACAAAAAATAAATCTAATATATTGATATTATTACCCGATTTCTAAAGTGGGCGAAGTGGTACATTTGTATGGGAGGTACCAGAAGGGGCGTGTCTAGACTTCCTGATTTCTTCTCCAAAACTTTATCCTGTTATAGCTTTACTAAATACAGAATTTGGGCACGATCGCGAGGAGTGTATTGATATTATTACTCCATCTCTAAAGTGGACGGAAAGGTTCATTTGTATGCGAGGTACCATAAGGGTCCTGTCTAGACTTCCAATATTTTTTCCAAAACTTTATCCTGTTATAACTTAACAAAAAACATAATTTGGGTACGATCGTGTCGAGTAAATTGATATTATAACTCCATCTCTAAAGTGGGCGGAGTGGTACATTTGTATGGGATGTACCAGAAGGGGCGTGTCTAGACTTCCAGATTTTTCTCCAAAACTTAATCCTGCTTGAACTTTACTAAATACAGAATTTGGGCACGATCGCGTTAGGTCTATTAATAATATTAATCGATTTCTGAAGTGGGCGGTACCCGACGTGCATGGGAGGTACCAGTTGGGGCGTGGCTAGACTTGCAGTTCATTTTTCTCAAAAGCTGTATCCTGCTACAGCTTTACAAAAATAAAGAATTTGGGTACGATCGCCTTAGATTCATTGATATTACTACTCCATCTCTAAAGTGGGAGGAAAAGTACATTTGTATGGGAGGTACCAGAAGGGGCGTGGCTAGACTTCCTGTTTTTTTCCCGAAACTTTATCCTGTTATAGCTTTACTAAATATAGAATTTGGGAACGATCGAGTTCGATGTATTGATATTATTACTCGATTTCTAAGGTGGGCGGAATTGTACATTTGTATGGAAGGTACCGGAAGGGGCGTGGTCATGTAGCCCATTTTCAATACCGTAAGTAGTTTAAGGGAAATATTAACTCGTGCAGAATTTCAAAACATTTGGTTGCGTCTTTCAAAAGTTATCGTGCGAACCAGCCGGACAGCAGACATACTGACTGACAGACAGACGGACATGACTCAAACGACATAAAAAGTCATGAATCAAATTTGGTTCAAAGAAACCTAGGGTCTAAAGTCACTCCTTCTATGTGCTACACTTTTGGGTCGTATCAAATGATATATACCTTCATCCCTAAGGGTGATGGTATAAAAACGGTGGTTATTTATAAATTTAAAATAAACTGTGTCTGTCGTGCTCTTAATAAAATATATTGTTGACCAATAACTAATATTAAAATTAAAAAAATATAAGTTACCAAGACATATTATTGTAGTAAACACAGTTGTGAAAACTAGCGGGAATACAATGGTCTTACGGTGTTTCATTCAAATATTATCCATAAGAGAGTTCTGCGCACTTGACGCTTCTACTTTTAGACTCTCTGAAACGATACCGAACCTTAGCTTTTTGAGAAGCTTTTACCAGACAGCTATCAATTGTTTGACGCCTAAAAGTTCGAGGCAATGCCGCTCAAATAAACGTAGATTGTTGTTTTGAGTCTCCAATATGGATCATCAAGCCACACCATGTCCTTACTAGTTTAATCATCAACATCAACATATATAACTGATGACCAAACTGAAACCCACACATTTGCTTCAGAACTCTGACATTTATCTTCTTAGACAACTTTCGGCATTGAATGCTTAATGTCATTTTGTATTAGAATTAAAACGTAATCATCCAACATCACATCTTATACAATCATACAAACTCCCCTAAAGTTAGTGTGTGAAAACAAGCACACAATAGATCTCAAGTGTGTTAACCTCCGACCCCTACTACAAAGAAGATATCATATGTCTGCAGTTACCATACTACTTGCATGATAAATTCTTAGCATAGTCTCACATAAACATACTGAGTATCTGTGTATCACCATTCAACGATTCATATGCAACCTCAGTAATTAGTAGCATTCATTAGGTGACACTTAATTAAACCCTGCTGCTGCTTGCACATTCTATTCATATCCCCAAATGTGTCACATGTTGCGATGTGACACTAGAGAATCAGCTCAGTGACCGCGTTCACATCCCGCTGTTTGTGTTTCCTTGCCACTTTCCACACACAATAAAATATTCCATTTTAATTGAAGTTGATCATAAGAGTCAAGAAGTGCTGCATTAAGCGAAAACCATAAATATCGAAGAGAAAAAGAGGTCGTCACTGGTGGTATGCTTTTGTCCATGAATGTAGGGTGTGGGGGCGTTAGAGTAGTCCATAGGCGGCAAGCACACACATACATATGTCAAGCTTCCTCTTCTTCGTACAAGCACTTAAGCGTCTTGACTGTTTGTGTGTAAGTGTGTTCATGTGGCGCTGAAGACGTTTTCGACGATTAACAATTAACTGGCAGTTAGTTAAATTAATTAGTGTACTTGTACATTTGTTTATAAATACTCATATGAGGCCACATGTAAATGGGTCAGTGTGTGCGTGTGTGGCTGCATGTTGAGAATACCAGTATGGTGACATGTTAGTAGATGATAGAGAGTGTGAAATGAAACCGGTTTTAATCGGTTCTTAGGTGATACATACCGTAAATTTCTGGTAATTAATTTTAGAAGTAATATGAATTAAGAAACATAATTCCATAAGGGATATGCTATTGGCTTGTCTTTTTGACAATATTTATACAATACATAAAAATATATGAAAACTACCCAGCGGTCAAAATACTTACTTACTTAATCGCTGATGTCAGCTATATTTAGTAGCAATCAGTGATATATTCCTCCTTAAATTTAGAACAGGAGTGTCATAGGCCGTTTAATCGGTGATCCCTCGCTTAAAAGTAAGCTACGATCTCAGTAAGTACCATTACAGTTGCAATTACGTTATTAGCAGAGTTTTAAGCTAGCTTGATAACAGGCCTCATTACGAAGTAAGTGACTATGTCAATAGGTGTCATTTCAATAGCATTGTAATCGGAGTTATAATGGATGGACGATACATGACTTTCTCAGGATTAAAATCAGTCGCTTATACTGTCATACTGATGCCATGGATTACTAAATAGGTAAATCATTTACCGTTGGGTAATATTGGACTCTCCTTATGGACAAGAGGTAGAGATAGAGCGTTAAATGTAACAAAATACCTATTTAGTAATCCATAACATCAGTATTACATTGTAAGCGAGGGATTTAGGTATAGAATTTCAGGCATGTGTAATGTAAAAAATATCGTTCCATCATTATAAATCCGATTACTGATATCGTCGCTTACTTTGTAAACGATGAACGAGAGAATCATCACAGCTTGCTAGTAAATCTAAAATCAGCGATTAAGTTATGGGTATTTTTACCGCTGGGATTTCCACAAAAAAAATTTAAAGACAAAAGTGGGTCAGTTCTACATTTCATCCCTTAAGGAAGTACCATGGGAGCGGCAGGATCTGATTTCATAAACAAAATTATAAAACAAAAAATAGTTTGGAACCACCTAAAGAGTTGAAGATAGAGGGTAGATATGTTCTGAGAAACGGTTGGGGTTGAAACAATTTTGAGGGTCGGTCATAGCTTTAACACTTTTGCGACAATTAGGGCGGTGGACGCAAATTTTCTAACATGATGATTTTTGTATGGGAGACCCCTTAGGGGCTGCACATATGAAAGGGGGTAGGCATGTTCCGAAAAAGCGTTAGGAGGAAAAAATTAGTGGTAGTCGGTCATAAATTTTACACCTCAATGGATATAGAGGGTAGATATATTATGAGAAACTGTTGGGGTTGGAAAAATATTGAGGGTCGGCCATACATTTGACTCCCTTGGTGCAATTAGAGCGGTGAAGGCAAATTTTTTAAAATATGTAATTATGTAAGAGAGCCTCCTTAAGTTGTATAGATAGGTGGTAGGTATATTTGGGAAAAAAGTTAGAAGAGAAAAATTAGTGGGGGTCGGTCATACAGTTTACTCCTCTAAAGGCAACTCGAGTGCAGTTGCGGGGCTTGTTGAGTATTTTTCACCTTTTCCACCATTCATATAAAGTGTCCACTTCGGCGTAATCGGACAATTTTGACGCGCTTGACTACGTAGATGTCGTTATAAAGCTCATGGTTCATTCGACAGAATAGATTGATCAGATTGCATCATTCTCCAGGATTTTGCGTAATAGATCAAATCAGATAGGATCAGTATCTGGTAGAGTTGGATATTTGTTCGACGAAAGAGGCCTTTGTCATTAAATAGCTTGCTTACCACCTAGAAGCTGCGGTTTGCGATCAATGCTCGTTCCTAGGTTTACAGACTGATATATTTTTTTTTGTTTATGGCAGAGCCAAGGTAGACAAAATCGCTTACCGCCCCAAAGTCATAATTGTCAACGTTCACGCAGTGTCTCAAACGAGTGGACTCTTTATTTGTTGCAAAAAATAACTTGGTTTTGTCCACGCCTGCCAACTATATCTCAATGCTCAAAAAGGCCACTGTAATCATCGGCATACACATATAGAAAAGTACCATTCGTGTTTACTGCAGCCTTTTGCCTGATAATCTTCCTTATAATGTTGAAGAGATCGCATTACAGACTCAATGCTCGAAAAAAAACTGGATACCTTGTGGTTTATCGGTGTCTTCCTATGTGCACTGAAGATTTTGTGTCTGTCAGTGTTATCCCGCAAAGTCGTATCAGCTTCAAGGGGATACCACACTCAGACGTACTTACTTACTTAATTTCCCTTTACACCCCATGAATCAGGCATGGGATAGATTCTCGCGTTGTTGTGAAATATCACGCTTTCTATTTTTAACATTCACAACTAACGGCACCTACTTGTTTATCGACGAATGCGAACGTCACTGTCCCTCAGACATATTATCTAATAATATCTGTCGTATCGGAATGCCAAATGCAGCTTTGTAATTGATAAACTGATCTGCATTTCTTGGATCTTCTCCAGGATTTGTCGTAGTGTGAATATCTGATCGGTCGGATTTACCAGGTCTAAAGTCACACTGGTCCAATCAAGTTCACTTAGATAGGCTTTCACATAACAAATTCGACAGGACATTGTCTACAATGCATAAAAGTTTGATCTCGCGATAGTTGGTACACTCACTTGCATCGCCTTTCTTAAGCACAAGTCATAGAGTACTCAAATTCTAATCATCGGGCATGCATTCCTTGAGCAAAATCGTGTTTATGAACTGGTCATTGCCATCGACTTTGAAAAGCTCTGCCGTGTCCGTGCCAGATTTTCATCTCTGTCCTTACAGAAGCAAATCCTTTGCTTTTGACCTTTTGGTAGAACTTTTTGGCTTCACCTCTATCCCTTTAATTTGTGATATCCTGGGTCACTACTTTCTTTTATAGACGATTTTTTTTCGCACGAATAGGCATTTAATCTGCCTCCTCTTCTCATTTTATCTTTCCGTGCGCGTTACCATTGGTTATAGTGCTGCCCAGAATTCAGCATTCCTTATCGTACCAGTGTTTGTCTGAGCGTGGTTTTTCTAGTACAGTCGTTGCGGTAGTGGTCATAGATTTCTCAGTATGTTGCCACTGTGTGTCGGTAACATCAGAATACGGGGAGTTTGTTTGCAGTAATTGAAGAAGGCATTGGCTATCACTTTGGTATGTAGCTTTGTCATGTCTAGCTTTCTATGCGTTTGGTAACGAGCATTCTAAGCACTACTGAATAACGTGCGTACCTTGGCTGCAACTAGGTGGTAATCAGACTCAATATTTGCTCCGCTTAACACACGAACGTTGATAACGCTTACGACATGTCTGCTAACGATTACTACGGGATCAATCTGGTTTCTTGTCTGTTTATCGGAGGATATCTAGATTGCCTTGTGAACATACCATTTCTTTACACTTTTCAGTCTTAGACTGTAATTTTTCTAAATAAACTCATAAGAAAAAATCTTCTTGTCTCTCTACATCTCAAAGAAAACCTAAAAACTAATTCCCCCATTTAACATTCTTCCTCGGTCTTATTCATTCTCCCCCAAAAACCGGTTCCCACAAATACTCTACTCCCTTACTTTATTCTACCCCCTTGGCTATTGGCTAAATTTGTTACATGATTGTGCGTAATGCTAAAATTAGTGCAGACACAGCATGATGATGACTTCTTGACGGAAAGGGAAGAGCAGTGACTGGTAGGATTCCTTGACTTTTGCCCGACTGGCATGACACCACAAGAAACCACCAATGTGCGATGTCATTTAATCGCCAACAAATGATAGTCGTCCTGTGATGGTTACCAAGGCGGGAGGACATTGAATAAGCAAACATTAATGTCACTATTCTGTGGTATCCATATAAGCTGACCCCTGCTCAAACTAAAGCTACATCTACATTGCCATAATTTATGCTTTTACTCTCTGTTATGTATTTCATTCGTTTTTGTTTTATTTCTCATCTCCCTCCCTCTCTCTTTTGCTTACTTACAGACATGGATACATTCAACAATATGACCGAGAGCCACATAAATGTTATATCAGGTCATCCGGCCATATTTGATTTCCCTGCCATAAATTCGGCTCCAGCGCCGTCTGTCATGTGGCAAACAGTGGTTGGCCCCCTGAACTTTGACATTAAATACGCCGTCACCAAAGCGAATCAATTGATTATACTCAGCACCGATGAGGCAGATCGCAAGGCTTACCGTGCACGTGCCATAAACGCACAAGTGGGCAGAGAGGAGAACAGTGCCTTCATACACCTGAATGTGAGCGGAGATCCATACATTGAAGTGCCTCCGGAAATTATTGTACATCCGCAGGATATGAAACTCAAACGTGGCGAACAAGTTGCCGAATTGCAGTGCATTGCCAATGCCCGGCCATTGCATGAGCTGGAGACGTTGTGGTTTAAGGACGGCATACCCATTGAGAATGCCGAAATAGCGCACACGTTGAATGACCCCTGGAACAGGTCATTGGCCCTGGTGTCGGTGAATCTAACGCATTCGGGCGAATATGCATGTCAAGTGCGTTTGCGTAGCGGTGGCTATAAAATCTTAACGACAAAGGCGAACGTTGAAGTACTGGAACCACCTACATTCTTTACTCTTATGCGCCAGGAATCATTTGGAGAATTGGGTGCTCTTGTCACACTGGGCTGTGATGTTGTAGGAGATCCTCAACCGGCGGTGACGTGGTTTCGTAATGGCGAGCCGTTGGATTTGAAAAATGAAAAGTAAGTAAATACGATAAGTATATAGATACTTAAGTAGTAGGTTGTTAAAAAAAGAGTTTTGAGATGATGTTAAAAGAAAAACATGTATAAAAGAAAAACATGTTAAGAGTTAAACCTCTAAATTATTTCATGTGATTTTTTTTTCTTTTCAGATATTCTATAACCGAAGATAATTCCCTACATATTAAACAACTCTCCCTGGAAGATTCAGCGATGTATCAATGTTTAGCTGTCAATGAGGCTGGTGAGAAATCAGCCTACACCTGGTTAAGAGTAAAAAGTGAGTACATTGTTAATATCTTATTGACTATATCCTAAGCTAATGGGCGTTTGTATGACAACATATTGTAACATCATACATATATTACCTATTATGTACTCTTACATCTTACTAAGTTGGGTATTAACTACATATTAATCTTCTTAAATGCTTTTCCCTATACTAAATTAAAAATTTGACGCTGCATTTGTATGTATGTGTGTGTATGTGCCATTGCCTCATTATTACACTGGTTTGGATATAACTAATAACCTTAACTTATCTGCTACTAATTGCATACACACATGGAAATTACAAAAACGAAAACAAATAACGATTCAAATTCATTACCAAACGTTTGCATATACTAATGCAATACTTCAAACTACTCGTACTCGTAAATACCGCTGCTACAACAGGGAAAACCTTCATATCAGCAGCCAACGGCATTACCACCTCAACCGCTCATAAATTCACTAAACATTCCGCGATGTTGTATGCAAACACTCAAACATCCTTTAATCCTACTACCACCATCGTCACTATCATGGCTAATGCTACTGCCGCTACTACTACTACGCCAGCTCCTGTTTACACTAACAACGAGGTTGTTGTTGGTAATATTGCATACGTTAGTGATTTATTAAGGCGCATTAAGCGTTTGGCTCAACCTCGTGTATTACGTGTTAAGACTTCAAATCATAATGGTGGATCGTCGGTAGGTAATGGATACAATAGCAACAACAGCAACAACAATAGACGCAAGGATTTTCGCTTTGGTAATAATTATATCATCATTATGGCTTAACATTTCGCCAATATACTTTATATGCATCACTTTTCTATAGTTTAGTCATGTTCCTTTAGTTTTTCAATTTTATTTGAAGCACGTAGATGTTATTAGATTATGTTTTATACACAATATTTGTTTTTTTTTTGTTGTTGTTATTTGTATTTTTCATATCTATTAGGTACTTAGTGTTTAGCAAGAGCTTATATCTTGTTATATAGAGAAGAAAGAGGCAACAGAGAAAATATTGCCTTTTTTTAAAATTAGTATGGGAAAAATTTTATTAAACGACAAAAAATCACTTTAAAATCTAAGTACTATAAGGATATATCCACATAATTCATACTAGACTGCAACTATTTGTAATTGTGTGCAATATCCACTCAAAGGAAACTTGTCTCACTGGGATACTTTTCTTTAAAAACACTTGTGCCACACACAATATAATGTTATAGTAATATTATATCTTGTGCATTCTTCTACTTCTACTTTAATATAAGAAAATGTTTGCCAAGGATCTAGTTTTTCTACAGTTCTTATAAAGGGGTTTCTATTAAGGAAAGATTGACCAATGCTGCAAGGGCTAATGTATGACATGATGTGTTGTATTAAACATTTTTAAAATATACTCCTCGGCTACACAGGATGACACGGCTCGAAGTGATTTTAGTTTTATTGACCCTGCCGGATAGATCCTACCAGAGTACGTATTTGCTCTTTCTGTTTCTTTTCGACTCTCGATTCGCGTGTCAGGAAACTCAAAACTACAAATGATCTCTCGGCTCGCGAACCTGTAGCCTCAATATTTTAAATGAGCTTACGGCTCGCTAGCGCGGTTCTTCATTATTTCATTTAAGCTCTCAGCTTCCGAGCTATGAGCCAGCTGAGAGCCAAGATCAGTAATTTACTACATTCATCATACGTACATCGACTACATGATGGTATAGAAAAACAAATGTGGAAATTATAAGGGACCGCCCGTGGCTCCAGTCATCTACATTTTTCTTTCATTATCGGCCCCTCGATGCTTTCCACAGCAACTTCGCAATATAGCGTCGAGTCAATCGGCATGTCAAGTGAAAGCTTCTCAAATAGTGACGTTCGCATTCGTCGATAAACAAGTAGGTGCCGTTTGTTGTGAATCTTAAATAAAGCGTCAGCGCTATCGAATTGTACACGGTAGAAATGTTGTGCTCCCTCAACAATCGTTGAACACTGCTTTTCTGTCTGTTTATATGTTGAATACGAAACAAGCTTGTGTGGTGTTGCTTTCATAACACCGATCGTGTCTGTGCGTTTATTGCCATCCTCGCGAGGCTATTGGATGTCTATCACTACTATGGAGTAGGTATTTCAATTTGACGGTGTTGCTTACTTGTAAAACAAAAGTACTTTTTGATAGAAATAAAGTACTCTGGCATAAAAAGTACTTTTTGGTACAAATAAAGTACTCTGGCATTAAAAGTGCTTTTTGGGAAAAAAATAACTTTTGGTTTGAAAACAGTACTTTTTAGTAATAAAAAAGTACTTTTTAGTACTATAAAGTACTTTGAAACAAAAACTACTTTGTGAAACAGCAAAGTACCTTTTAGTACAATAAAAGTGCTCTGGTGCCAAAAAAAAAGTAACTTGGGAGAATAAAGTACTTCTTAGTACTATAAAAGTACTCTGGTACTTTGTGGAACAACAAAGTACGTTTTGGTGCAATAAAAAGTATGTTATTGTACAACAAAAGTAGCCCGGTACCAAAAAAAAAACTTTGATTCCTTTTTAGACAACAAAAGTATTATGTAGTACAATAAAAGTACTCTGACACAAAAAAAGTAATTTCGGAACATAAATGTACATTTAGTACGATAAAAATATTTTTCAGTACTCTGAAACAAAAATTACTTTGTGATACAATAAAGTTCTTTTTATAAATGTACCTTTTAGTACTATAAAACTACCTTGGAACAAAAAGAACTTTGGCACAAAAAAATTCTTTTGGGAAATAAGATTACTTTTTAGTACTAAAAAAGTACTCCGGTACAATAAAAGTACTTAGTGGAACAGAGAAGACTTTTTGGGACGAAAAAGTAATTTTTAATACTATAAAAGTACTCTGGTACAAAAAAGTACTTTGTGGGAAAATATATCACTTTTTGGTACAAAATAAGTCTTTTTAGTACTATAAAAGTACTTCTTCTTCTTTACTGGCAGCAACAACAGAAATTCATCCATCAGTAGCCGCACGTAGAAAACCATTCCAAGCGCTTCGGTCTTTTGCGCTCCGTAGATAGTTCGTTTTGGGACAATAAAAGTACTCTTTGGTATTATAAAAGTATTTGTACAAAAAGTACTTTTTTAATAAAAAAAATATTATTATTGTACTAAAAAAGTAATTTTTGTAATAAAACTACTTTTATTGTACTGAAAAAGTGATTTTTGTAAAAAAAACATGCTTTGTTATAATAAATGTACTTTTAATTGTACTAAATATTGCTTCATTCACAGAAAGAGTACATTTATGGTTTCAAAAAGTCATTTCAGTGTACCAAACGTACTTTTATTGTTCCAAAAAATTATTTTTATTGCACAAAAAGTACTTTTGTTATACCAAAAAAAACATTTTTATTGTTTTTTTTTTAAATAATTGTTGGTCACTGGAAGTATTTTTAGTATATATAAAGTAATTTTCGACAGTACGATAAAGTGTACATTTTCAGAATCAAAGCATTTTTTACCAGTAGATTTTTTTATATTGACCGGCTTAAAGTTCTTGAAAAGCTTGGAGATTTGGCTCTCAGCTCGCTCGTGGCTCGCAAGCCAAGGTCCTTACAATTTCAAATGGGTTCTCGGCTCTCGAACCAACAAACTCACAATTTCAAATGGGCTCTCGGCTCTCGAGCCTGGAGCGCTATGCTCGCAAGTCAGCTATCAAATAGAGAGCAGAACTCGCCGAGAGCTCAATTGAAATTTTAAGGCTTCTGACGCCCTAACTATGATCTAATTTTTAGGGAAAGAGCAGCTCTTGATCAGACAAATACAAACCCTGGATATACTTGAATTTAAGCATGAGTTATGTTAACTTTAAATCTGTCGCACAATTGGGGCTTGTTGCCATGACCCGTAACTTAAGGAGTAAATTAATAAATTGCATCTTTCTCTCAATTACCGTTTCATTAATTCTCCACATATCCTTTATGACAATCACTCCGTAGTATAAGCATGTACGGCGTGTAGTAACACCACCTGATGCTTTCCACTCAATTTAACACACATATTTATATTGTAATAAATATGAAAGTAATTTTTATGTTAATTACATTGATAATGACAAGAAGTGCCCTCTTTATCTCATAACAATTTACATATTATAAGAGTAGAGCAACATCGTATGGAAAAATATGCAGTCGCTTCCGTAACTCATGTTGTTGCAATATTAAAGAATCATGGAATTTTAGGGTGTGGTGTAATTGATTGATGTTTTTATAATCTTTATATTTCCTTACAAGTTGATATAGTTGGTAGTATTTTTGATATTTTTACGCTTTTGATCGAATAGCAGATGTTCTGTATAAAAGTCTCAAGTAGATACAATAACTACGAAACTACTTTAAAAAGGCATGTGATTTTACAGGGTATAGGCTATAACTTTTGGGGCACTTTTTTTGTATATCAGTCACCCTATTTTATATGTTAATTGTATACAATATTGAAACATGCATACTAAGTGTGTATCAACTTACTTCACATGTAGTTAGCTGGCCTGTTTATAGTACATACTTATCTTCCTACACCAAACAATCAAGCTTCATTGCTACCTGTTAAACTGCCCTATCTCAGAACACACTCCTCGTGTAAGTTAAATTTTGTTTGCCACCAACCAACTATATTTTGGCAACATTCTTTAGTGGCGATGCACTCGTGTGTAAAAAAAAAATAATTTCGATGCTACTTTAAAGGTATCGAAATGAAAGCAGCAACATAATAACCTACATTTACGGCAAGCTGATGTCGGTGGTTTTGTGGTTATTTAAAAATGCAGCTTAGCGTAGTAGTGTAGTTTATTACCTGGAACCAAAGTGTAAAAATGCATGAATGTTACACCATAATTACCTCGTTATTTTAACAGATTTAATATGAAAAGTAAGCAAACTTTCGCCCTCTACACATGAATAATGTATGCAAGACGTTATAGGGCTATGATAACATTAACTTGGTTGTCGTATGACGTTATAGTAGTGGTATGATACTTGGGCGGGGCAATCAAAGTTAAGACTTGTATATTTATGTTGTCCTTAGTTCAGTTCAATATGTAAGTAGATGTAAAATGTTGTCAATAGATTCTTTAAATCAATACAAAATTTAAAAAAACTTAAAAATAGTTTCATATTTGTATACCCTACTCTCTAAGGGTGAGAGTACAAATATATCATATATCATATACATATATCATTTAAAACGAGAAATAGTTTAAAGCATTAACGGAGACGATTTTGACCACAAGTAGCTTAAGACCAAATTCGTTTTAGGACTTTTTAATACGATAGAGCCACGTCCGTGTGTGTGTGTGGATGGCTAATGAAAATTTACCAGTTTTAATATTTCCTAAAATGAAGTAATGATATTGTAAATGGGCAGAATAGGCCAACACTTCTGAAATATGAGTCAGGAAAAAATATGGACTACATCGACCGATACCTCCCATACAAAATTACCTACTTTTAGAAATTGTATACTTCTCCGATAATTTCAAATTCAAAAAACTACAGGATATTTGAATTTGTAATAGGGGACAAAATCTTAGAAAACAGAAATATTAGCCACATTACTTCTTTTTGTATTGCGGTACCCCAATAAAAATTACCATATGCCCAGACATTTTTTATTTATCCTTTAACATTTGTTGAATATAACATTTTCCACAGTTTTAGGGGTACGATAGTAGTGTATAGAGATCCTTAGTAGCAAGATTTGGATACGACCCATTCCCTAATTTTGTTTGGTTGGTACAAAAAAAAATGCATAAGCCAAAATTTGACAGGAGATGGGGTGGTGTTCAAATTGCAGCACATTGTGGTCAAAGTTGGTGGAGAAGGAGAAAAATCCATATCAAGCCCTCCAACAGCCGCTAGTTCACCCCTAGAGGTATAAAATGTATGACCTCCACTAAAATTTCCTCCAAACATACCTCCCATCGTCATCCCCACAAGGGGGACTCATACAAAAATCAAATTTGATAAATTTTGCTTCCACCGCTTTAACTGCCTCAACGTGGCCCTAGAAGAGTCAAATGTATGACCGATCCCAAATATTTTTGCAAGTTTGTAGGGACACAGCTACACTCTATCTTCAACCCTTAAAGTGGTCCCCATACAATTTTTTTGTTTTTAATATTTTTTTAAGGACTCAGATCCTGACGCACCCATGGTGCTTACTAGAGTGGTAAAATGTATGACCGACTCCCAGTAATTTATCCCAGGCATACCTACCCCCATCTTCATTGCCAAAGGGGGCTCCCATATAAAAAATAACATTTTTATAATTTCGCTTTCACCACTCTAACTGCCCCAAAGGATCCCCTAGAGGAGTCAAATGTATGACCGGCCCCCAATATTTTTGCAGTTTCTAGAAACATAGCTACCCTTTATCTGCAACCCTTAAGGTGGTCCCCATACAATTATTTTTATTTTTAATATTTTTTTTAATTAATCAGATCCTGAGGCACCCTTAGTGCCTACTAAAGGCCTGTAGCGTTCCATTTATTATACTTGTACAGACAGATAAAACAAGTAAGAAACTGATATTATCGGTACAAATATAACAAAGAGTAGAACAAAACATGTGCTCAAGCGTTTTGGATTGAGTAGATCGCGTATCATCTCTTTCTCTGGCTCTCATTGTAGTGGAAACTTATTTTCTCTGTATCTGTTCCACTCAGTGAAGTAACTGTTGTTCCTCTTTTTTAAATGGATATATCCATTTAATATAGATATTCCAGATCGTACGCTTTGCGTTGATGATGTTTTCTTACCTTTTTTATTCTTTTTACAAAAAGTAATGGTGTAAGTTTCATCTGTGGCAAATTTTAACAAAAGAAAACAAAATTTCGCTCTATATTCTTTATGGTTGCAGCGTCACGCTTTCCACATATTCCAAGCACAGATAACAAGAATACCGATATATCTGTTTGTTGTGCATGTAATCATACAATTATTTTTGATACTTGGAGTGAATGTACTCTCTCATACGTATTCTATCGTTATCTAAAAGAGAAATATTCCATACGCACTCAATCCAAAGAGAGCGAAACAGATATAAGAAAATTGAACTACATACAACAAGTGTGTTTGGACGGTTCTTTGCAGACCTATAGTGCCTTCTATAGGGGTTAAATCTATGACCGACCCCCAATATTTTTGCAGTTTCTAGAAATATAGCTACTAACACTTTACCCAAATATAACTACCCCGCTCTTCACCTTCTAAGGTGTCTCCCATACAAAAATCTTTTTTTTTTTAAATTTTGCTCCCACCACTCTAACTGCCCCAAAGGATCCCCTAGAGGAGTCAAATGTATGACTGTCCCCCAATATTTTTGCAACTCCAACAGTTTCTCGGAAAATATCTGCCCTCTATCTTCAACCATTATGGTGGTTCCCATACAATATTTTTTTTAATTTATTATAATTTTTTTATGGAATCAGCTCCTGGCGCTACCAAAGTGCCTCCTAGAAGTGTAAAATGCATAAACGAACATCTCTCATTTTTCCCTCCTAACTTTTTTTCCAAACATACCTTACCCCATCTCTTAATCACCTATACAAAAATCATTTTTTTTTATAAATTTAGCTCCCACAGCTCTTACTGCCCCAAAGCAGGCCATAGAGGAGCCAAATGTATAACAAACTCCCAATATTTTTTTACCCCAACAGTTTGTCGGAACTTATCTACCTTCTATTTTTAACAATTTTCTTAATTTTTTATAATTTTTTTTTGTTGGTCAATTACTAGTGTGTTAAAAAATATCATATAGGGTGAGGGTATTAATCAGTCAGTTCACCTGACTAATATTTCTTTACTGGTTTTTAATTTGTTTTTAATAAGGCAACCAATATACTTACCCCATAACTTTAACGTTAACGTTACATATCACATATTATTTGCCCGATATTATCATATAACCTCCATCTACACTAACAGAATAATAACAATATAAATATGATACCAAGGACAACTTTAAACACTGACTCAGAGTTTAGCTGGCCTCTCAATACAGTTAACAGTACAGTTTTAGCCGAACTCGTTTTCTTCATATTGTTGTAGTTTATTGCAATTTTTAGCGACCGTTATTATCATCTGCACTTTTTACGAGCTTCCGTAAATCTGTGAGTTTTGCATTATTCTCGCCTCTTGGGATGTTCCTATGCACAGTGGTAATCAGGGGCCGGCCGTAGGTGTATTTCTCAGTAACTCCCTGATAGATTGTCATCAATCATTGAGGAGTTGAAATAATGGACATTTTAAACTACCTCAATATATGTAAAGTGAATGTTATAACCAGGGCAACCGGAAATATGCAAATGCATGTTATTTAGAACGATATATTAACAAATGGGTAAGGTATTTTTATGTTTCATACTCTTACAAGTATTTCGACACCTATATGTGAGACCATATTTTTGCATATTTTACCCATATAGTCATATTTAAACGTATTTTGGTTTTAAGGGCATATTTAAAAAAAATTATTTTGATAAGCATATTTCATGTTTTATTAGAGCATATTTTTTACAAATCTTGTTTTTTCACACGTGTTATTGTTCAATAAGTAAACAAAACAAAACAAAACAAAACAAAACAAAACAAAACAAAACAAAACAAAACAAAACAAAACAAAACAAAACAAAACAAAACAAAACAAAACAAAACAAAACAAAACAAAACAAAACAAAACAAAACAAAACAAAACAAAACAAAACAAAACAAAACAAAACAAAACAAAACAAAACAAAACAAAACAAAACAAAACAAAACAAAACAAAACAAAACAAAACAAAACAAAACAAAACAAAACAAAACAAAACAAAACAAAACAAAACAAAACAAAACAAAACAAAACAAAACAAAACAAAACAAAACAAAACAAAACAAAACAAAACAAAACAAAACAAAACAAAACAAAACAAAACAAAACAAAACAAAACAAAACAAAACAAAACAAAACAAAACAAAACAAAACAAAACAAAACAAAACAAAACAAAACAAAACAAAACAAAACAAAACAAAACAAAACAAAACAAAACAAAACAAAACAAAACAAAACAAAACAAAACAAAACAAAACAAAACAAAACAAAACAAAACAAAACAAAACAAAACAAAACAAAACAAAACAAAACAAAACAAAACAAAACAAAACAAAACAAAACAAAACAAAACAAAACAAAACAAAACAAAACAAAACAAAACAAAACAAAACAAAACAAAACAAAACAAAACAAAACAAAACAAAACAAAACAAAACAAAACAAAACAAAACAAAACAAAACAAAACAAAACAAAACAAAACAAAACAAAACAAAACAAAACAAAACAAAACAAAACAAAACAAAACAAAACAAAACAAAACAAAACAAAACAAAACAAAACAAAACAAAACAAAACAAAACAAAACAAAACAAAACAAAACAAAACAAAACAAAACAAAACAAAACAAAACAAAACAAAACAAAACAAAAAAAAATGCAACAACCACCGATTTCGATCCTGGACATAATGCCTAAAGCTAAAACGACAAAAGCAGCAATTCTAAAGGCGCTTACAAAAGAGTGTCCTCACTTGCGAGCTGAAAGTTATTGCAGCAGATCGCAGATTTCAAGTGAAACAGCATTTGAAAAACGCCAAACATATTAATAAGCTGATGGCAGCTGTCGTTGTTATCAATTTGCATTGATAAACGACAATAGACCCAATCGAAACTGATGTAAAGTGGGTGGTAGAGGCGAGTCTTTTCTAAAGCAAGAAATCTTGGCAGTTAGTTTTATTAATTTGAATCATATAATTTGTCATAGATGTTGGGAAATTATACAATTTGAGAAGAAATGCAAAACATTATGATTTATTCCATGTTAAATTAACTTCGTTTACGTTAAACTTATTCGAAAATATTATCCAAAATAATAAAAAAAAAATATTTAAAAATCCAGCATATAAGAAAACTATTTGAGGAAAAATTTGTTTGACTTAATTTTTTTTCTTTTAAGAGTATATTTAATGATTTTAAGAGCGTATTTTGCTATTTTAGGGCATATTTTAATCGCATAAAACACGATATTTAGTGCATATTTCCGGTTGCTTTGGTTATAATAGTTTCTTTTTCATACCTTTTACAATAATTAATGTAAATTTTCAAATAAAATATATGAATACTAGTGGGCCCGGCAAAGAGTCGCTATTGCATATTAACTTGTAATATATTTCACATTTAGGTCTACAAAGTACTTTGAAAACGGTACTTAAGCTCGACAAAAATATGTTGACTTTATTTACTTATGTAACTTATTTAAAGTAACTCCTTAACGTTAAAGTTAACCAATTAAGTTTAATTGTTGTAAATGCTAATAAAATATTCATCAGAAAAGTCATATCTATAGTTTCGACATGTAGATTAAGTTTTGTCTGTATGTAGGGAGAAAAATCACTTCTTTCACAAATCGGAAACAGAAATTCCTCTCAAGATCAAAATTCAATTTTTATATTTATCTGTAGTAGCGGGAACCGTCTGTATACTAACTATGTCTTTGGGCGTAAAAATCAATTTTGTTATGCCTTCTCCTCCTATTGACCGCAAATGGAAATATCGTTTGAAAGTTCATGCTTTTAGCCATAAAAACCTTCTTTGCCATGTCTTTTTCTCATACGGACCAAGAATATACCCGAATACTCTCTATAAATTGAACTCTTATTACCATTTTGTGAGATAATTCGGTCAACAACATTTGGCTTAACAAAGTGATGGTATATTCCGCCGTCGTGTTGAATATGTGCAATGACATGATAAATAAAAAAAATTGTATTGATCGTCCACTGCCTCTAGTTCTTCTACCAGTTGGATTTTATATGAATGTAGACCAAGATCTTTCCTCAGCATTTGCAGATACCTAGTTGCTGAGAACGGTGTTGGTTCGATAAATTCGAGTCCCCTGTCACACTTACGTCTACAGCGTCGATGGCTTCTTTTAGCTGCTCAGATGGATGATTATATGCACCCCAAACTTTACAAAGGGCTCCATAAGTTTGGCGAACAGAACGCGTATTTTATCTATAGGATTTATTACCGTTTCGCTCTAATGAAAAGTAATTAAAAAATTCATATCTGTAAAGTAAATTTAAAACAAATTAGTTTGCGCGGCTACCATGTGTCCTAAATTGCGTGGTGTACGGACGATTATTTGATACAGTTAACAAGTTAAATATTGAAATGCGTGGGCAGAGCCTCGGCACTTTTTACTTATTAAGTTCCAAATAGCCTGTTCATTAGCAACTTTTTTAACAATGAGCAACTATTAAAACCTTCAGACCTATGGGCCCCGGCTCTAATTTGTACCTACTATTACGATGCTTGGAGACCAAGACGAAGAGAATGGTATATTTTTTGACATTGTTTTCTGTATGCCAACACTCAGAGGCGCCATAACTTTTTAACCAATACATAGATTTGCTTCTGTAATACTTGATTTAGTTTGTTGGGAAGTCAGTTTTACGCAGAAGTTTTCGGTTTGTGCTCATTTAAAAACAAAAAAATCTCTATCTGAAATCTTCCTGCTTCCCAACGCGAGCTAGGAATTGATTTTAGACAAAAATTTTATTGGTGAAATTTTCTAACAATTCGTCGTAGATTCCGATTTTGGTTACGATTTTTGCGAATAAAAAAATTGGCTCACTTTACTGTCCATATCTCTGGGCGAACTGCAATATACTGTGGAATTTTGACATTTATAACTACTTAATTTAAAAGGGTGTAGCACAGCAGACTTCCACCCTTGCTGTAATTCATATTGCAACAATAACATATGTAACAAATTACATCTTCATACCTCTGATAGTTCATGAAAATATAGCCTTTTTTACTTTCAAGTTGTATGGTCGGTGCCACGCTCCTTTATCCAATCACAACTAAGTACAGCCAGAGACTAACAACAGGTCATCAGTACCACTTTCTAAAATTACCTTATAAATCAGCCTATTATAAAAGCCGTCAGAGAGATTTTTCAAAAAGGGGGCGAAGTACCGCCTTCTTCCTACCTGGCAGTAATTAATACTGCTCCAACAACATATATACCAAATATCATCTTCATACCCCTGATAGTTCATGAGATATAGCCCTTTTTATTTTCAAGTTGTATGGGCGGTGCCCTTTATCCTATCACAACCTATTATTGCCAGGGACTATCAACAGGTCAACAGTACCACTTGGCAAAATTTTCGTATCAATCGGTCTATTAGAAAAGCCGTTAGAGCGATTTTTGAAAAGGGGCGTGGCACCGCCCACTTCCACCTTGGCTGAAATTAATACTGCTCCAACAACATATATACCAAATCTCATCTTCATACCCCTGATAGTTCATGAGATGCAGCCCTTTTGCTTTTCAAGTTGTATGGGCGGTGCCACGCCCCTTTGTCCAATTGGACCGAATTGTAAATCTAAACTATCCGGGGCACCACCCAAACGCATACAAAAAAATTTATGCAAATCGGTCCAGCCGTTTAGGAGGAGTCACAACACACGTACGAAAGAATTTTATATTTAAAGAGATAATGTACCCCATTCTGCCCGTTAATTAAACTGTGATATTAAAAAAAATTATTTAAAACGTTTTAGTACTTTCTGAATATACCCGTTACATACATTCGCTCATTATAATCAATTTAATGAAAAGAAATTAAGAATTAAAATGAGACTGATTTTCTTCAGTTTTTCAGATAAATTTTTTTTCTGACTATATTTTGGGGTGCTTTAATTTATCAACTCTGTAAAGGCTTTTAGTCCATTATAATCTTATAAGATCTCCGAATAAGCTAAGTAATTCGAACTAAAAGTCTAAAGACATTCTTTCTTCCATTTTCCTGGCTATGTTTGACTTTCATATGTGACAGTAATGTGATTGATAGTAACATCTTTGAAAGCCAATAAAATTATATATAAATACACACATTCGTTATAATAGTATAAACAATTTAAAAATGCAAAAACTATGTGTATTTTGTACAAAAACCCGTTATACACAACCAATTGGCTTCAGTTGGCTTCAGTTACAAGCACCGTGCTACACTTGCTCCAGGTTCCTTTTGGTTCCCCCAACCCTCAAACTATGTGGCTCAATTTTATAGCCTTTTAAATTATATGAGAAACCAGGTATGAATTCCCCCGCCCCAAGCATATGTGTCATATAATATAGCCAGGATAACAGCAGACAGTTATGAAAGTCCTCTAAAAATGTGCATATGTTTTAAACGTTCACAATATCCATGGTATCCACATGCTAAATCTTATGCATACCTTTTGTCTGCATGAATATGATATTCTTGAGGATGCACAAGATAAACAATTATTCATGCGTGACTTGCTTAGCTTGACATATCAAATTGTGCAGAGATCCTTTTGTGTTTTTTTCTATTAGTTTCTGGTATTGTTATTGGTATTTCTAAAATGAAATGGTAACAATATGTGTATGCATACAATATGTTTATGTATATTAATAAGTGTGTGTCTGTGTGGGTTTGCGTATAGACTAACAAACCTTTGTTTAAACCTTTATATGTTTACGTACCGTGGATTATTTTTAGGGTGGAACCATATGAGTTGTACAACAAGAGTTATGGCTATACGTTGTGTACAAACTAAAGTTTATGCGTTATTGCAACGAAGCTATGACTTGCTATTAGGGTGACCGCAATAACGTATTGGATTTGTATCGCTCTGACCCCAATGATAAGTATTTGCAGATTTTGGGTTAGCCAAAGTTTTAGCACAATTAGAGTATCCCAGCGGTAAAAATACTCATTACGTAATCGCTGATGTCAGCTATATTTAGTAGCAATCATTGATGATTCTCTCGCTTATGTTCCGCCTTACATTTTCACGGGAGTGTCGTTGGCCGATTAATTGGTGCGCTTTTGCTTACAAAGCAAGGTAAGATGTCAGTAGGTCCCATTTCGGTTTCAATTATATTATAAGCGAAGTTTTATGCGAGCTTGATAACACTCTTGATTACAAAGTAAGTGAGGATGTCAGTAAGTGCCATTTTAATCGGAGTTATAATGTGTGGACGATATTTTAGACATTACACACGCATTACATTCTAAGTACTTAGGTCGCTCGCTTACAATGTCATACTGATGTCATGGATTACTAAATAGGTACTTCGTTTCATTTACTGCTGGGATCTTAACCCGTGCCGCTATGGGCTTAAAGTTTTTAAGCTCCTATAGCCACATTTGGGAGACATAACTCAAGAACAACTAGTCCAACTAAGCATTTTTCTAAGCAATGGACCGTTTTTTCTTTGTTGCATATTTTCGATAGAACTACAATTCCGATAGTCAAAGTACGGTCACTCCAGTTATGACAACTATAACTACAGCCATTAGTTCTGATTGATGAAAATAATAGTTGTGTCCTTTTTTTCCCCTAGAATTACATTAGATTAAACACTTGCAACATATTTTAAATCCTTAAACTAGGATAACATTCTCATTCTCCTTATAGCCGCTGCCATAACAACATCCCACTGAATCACATAATTTATTACGCATTTCCACTTCTACGAAAAGATAACAAACCGAAGAAAAACAATTTATTCCCCTTCAACGCTAAGAATATATTTTTTTGTTATTTGTTCACACAAATAAATATATATTTAACTTTTTGAAAAACAACTCACATAAAAATAACTAGAGTTTTCTCAAGATGCAACCAAACAGACAGCGAAAACAATAAATGATAACAAACTGTGCAATAACATCATTAGTGATGCTGGTTGCAACAACAGTAACATCGGCATCGTCATCATTCTCATGACTATTTGAAGTTCAAAGTTCGTGCATAAACGTGCACGGGCAACGCATTCTACCTTCCGCCAAGGCAGAGAAAAATATCTTAATAATGTTCTTAAAAGTGTAATTAAAACATTGTTTCTTCCACAGCACTTGATTGCAGCTCTGATTCTTAAAATCTTAGGGCGGCGGAAAAGAGATTTAACCTAAAGGAGACGAATACTACAGCAACTGCAACGATAGTGGCACAGTGGCTCAATGGGATTGTTGTTCCATTATGAAACGCTATTCGTAAAAAGCTGCAATGGTTTTCTTGTACCATCTTATTTGTTGTTTGCTTTATGCCCTTATTTTTCCTAAAACTTCTTAATTTTTCCTGCGTTCATGCTCGTCAAACACTGTGCGTACACTTGGATGTGCATGGATTTTATAACAAAAAAGAGCTTTCAGGCACTAGTGCCAGTGCATTGCTTCTACATTTAAAAACTCTTACGAATAACTAAAGTTTATTTAACTAAAGCCAGCTGCCACTTGTTGTTTCAAGCCTCCACTCAGACCATAGACTCAGACACCAGTACCATTCCGCCGCCCTATTCCTAGTTGCGTTGTTTGTTCTCTGTTTGCGTTAATTGTTCATTTATTCCTTTGTTTTGATGTTTCTATGCCGCCCTCTTTTGTAAACGGAAAAGTTTTGTGTTGTGCAACTTTTCTTAGCATGAATTTATTATGGTTGGTATTTTATAAGATACTTCATCTGCTTAAGGGTGGCAATGAACATTTAGTTTTTTAAAGCTGCCAGGATCTAAAGTTGTTGAACTTTGTTTTAATATGCCACATGTGTTATTTAAGGAACGATATGTAACGATTGTTGGCATTCTAGGCTATAAAATTGATATCTAAATAAAATATTATTATTTTTTAGGCTATTTTAAGGAAAATTTGGAATTAATATTATATTCCATTATTTTGTGTTGATCGGAAATTTAAAGTAATTCCAATATCACGTGCCCTACTCGGGACTGAACACAATATTTAACTTTGAAAAACAACAAATTTCAGCATTTTTGTAAACTTTAAATGCAGGCCCAGCACGAATATTATATATCTGTTTTTCAATATATGTGACCCGGTAAGTTAAAAGTGACCTATGGATCAAAAAATCGATTTTTACTTTTTTGGTGATTCTTATAGTAGACAACACGCACTTTCCAATGAAACAAACCACAGCTTTCTAGCTGCATTAGTTTTGGCAGAAATTAGCTTTAAGCCATAAAAGCGTTCAGGCGCATCAAAATCAACTTTTTAACTTCAAAGTCGTTTTTCTCCAAAACTTATTTTCTGAGCATAGGCCCCTTTTAACTTACCGGGTCACATATATAGATTTCAGCGAGGTAAAACCGGTTTTGGAACCGGTTTTTTTATACTTATAAAGCAAAGACCCTGCATGAATATCATATTTCTGTTTTTCAATATTTATAGATTTCAGCGAAGTAAAGCCGGTTTTTGAAACCGTTTTTAAAACAAACATGTGCAAAGCCACCTTTAAAATTCCTGAAACCGACTTCCAAAAATATGTACTTATTTTGGAATATTGTTTCTTTCAAACCGGTTTCCAATAACCGTGTTAGAGAACCGCGTTTTAATCGACGTCGCCCAAGTTGTATAAATTTATCTACACATTAAATTTGTTTTTGGACTGCATTTCAATAATCCAATTCTAAACCAAAATTAGTATAACCGATTGATTCCTGTATTAGGAACCGGTTTTTTTTTATCGACGTCGTCAAAATTGTGGAACTTATTTCTACATAAAACTGATGGCAAATTAAAATTTTTGTAACCGGTTATTAAATTTAAAAAGTGTTTTGCATTTCTTATCTACCGGTTCCCAAAATCTGGGTTTAAAACCGGTTTTCCATCAATGGACCGGTTTAAAAAAAGCACTTCTAAATCGAAATATACATAAATATGCAAGGACCGACACAATTGTAAAACTTAATTTATACATACTTAATCCGAGTCTCTTATAACCGGTTTTTACACTACTGAGTGTTTTAATTTATTAATTTTATTAATAGGGGTTTTTATCGACGCGAAGTTACGAAAATTGTGAAACTTTTTTTTTAACCAAAAAACTCGAATTTTGGAACCGGTTTCCAAAAAACATATCTACGGAAATTTTCATAACTTGTTTATAATAATAACCGTTCGTTGAATCTTAATTTTTAAGAAACCGGTACCAAAAACCAGTTTTAACCCCACCTTTCTTATTGGATTTGACCAAATTGTGGAACTTTATTTGTATATAAAACCGATTTTATAAACGTGTTTCAAATTATTGAGGGTTTTTTAATTCATCATATTTTAGATACCGATTTGCAAAGATCATGCTTAAGAAGCTGTTTTTAATCGAAACCGGATTTCAAACCACTGATTCTAAACCAAGAATGTCATATCCTGGTTTTCCAATTTTCGAGCTATTTGAATTCATAATTTTTAAGATACGTCCTCCCATCATCCAGGTATAACAACCAATTTTTATTAACAAAACTGTGGAACTTAATTTTTACAAACCGAAGCTTTTATAACCGGGTTTTCAAACAACAGAGTATTGTAAACTTATAATATTTAAGATACGCAACCCCAAAGATGCAAGTTTTTTGTCGACGTTGAAGAAATTGTGAAATCTAAATTTAACATAAAAACAAGTTTGGAACCGGTTTCCAAAAACCCTTATTTATTAACGTTGGCCAAATAATTTATTCCACCTATATTTCCAGTATTTTTTTCAAAAACCAGATTCTTAACAAAAACTTTCATAATGTGTTTTTTTTCAATTACTTATGTATTTAATTTGGAATTTTTAGATACCGGTTCCTAAAATCCGGGTTTGATAACTGATTTTTTTTATTGACAAAATGGTGCAACTTAATACACAAAACCGTGTCTATTGTAACTGGTTCAACAATTAAAAAATTTAATTTATATTTTAAATCGATTTTTGGAACCGGTTTCCAAAAAAGCAGCTAAATATTAAATTGACATTACCAATTTAAGACATAAGCCTATTTTCAACTCTTTTTTCAGAAACTAGTGCTAAAAACCGGGGTTAAAAACATTTTTTCTATTGGTATTGACTAAATTGGGGAATTTAATTAACCAATTCTAAACCGAAATTTTTATAAGCGGTTTTTTAAATTACCCACAACCGACCGGTTTTGATATAGACCTATATTATCCCATAATTTTTAGAAACCGGTATTGGTATTGACCAAATTGACTAATTAAATTTGAATTTAATTTTAACGTAAAACCAATTTTAAACCGAAATTTTTGTTAACGATTTTTCAAATTACACGTTACCAACTGGTTACCAAAAACCATTGTTAACCGACGTTGACAATATTGTGTAAATTCGGTTTTCAAAAAACAGTAATCCAACCGGTTATAAGTTTTACAAGTTGCTATTTGAATACATCATTTTTAAGATACCGGTTACCAAAAACCAAGTTCAAAATCTAATTTTTGTCAACGTCGGCAAAATTGTGGTACTTAATATCTGCATAAAATCGATTCCAAACATAAGTTTGTCAAAACGACAAAAACTCGGTTTCAAAAACAATCTTTTTTCAACGTTTTCAACACAATATTTGTAATCGGTTTTATAAAAATAACGGTTTTTAGACGACGTCGGCTATGTTGTGGAACTTAATTTATCCCAGTAGGAAGTGTCTGCAAGACATCCTCAAGGATAGGTGCATGACCATAGTAAATCGTTGATGACACGTAGGGGACTGTCCATACAAATCGTCTACGAAATTTTCATACAAGTGTCCGCTTTGTCATGCACGACCTGATGAGCGACAATGTCGGTCAAATTGTCGTTGATGCCTATATAAGCGACATGTCGCCCACACAATCATGCACGACCTTATGACCGACAATGTCGGCCAAATTGTCGTTACCAATGCTTAATAATTTAAAATAACAAATTGAAATAGTTTTATTGAAAACGTGCGATACATGAACCGTCACGCACTGCTGTTTCCAACAAACTGAAAATTTTTTAATTCTATTTTCCTCTCTTCAGTTTTGTATTGAATTTTTTGTTTGATGCAGGACAACATTTGTATTTTGTCGGTCAGCTTGTCGTCAACCGAGTTTTTTGACGACAAGTTCAATTTTTTAGATTTTGTCTTGAGGACAGTGTTGACGACAAAGTCGTGTAAGACGATACTTCCTACTCGGATGTATAAAACAATTTTAAAAACCCCTTCGTAACTAAAATTTTCATAACAGGGGATTCAAATTACTATTTGATTCTATTTATAGATACAGGTTCCCAATATCCAATTTTAAGAATCTATTTTTTTATCGAGCAAACCAGTTTTTTTATTGCCAAATCTTCTGACCTCATCAAGCATCTTTTGTCGACGTCTACAACACTGTGGAATTACAAAAAAACGGTTTTTGGAATCGGTTTAAAAAAAATTGATTTTAAACCGAAAAAAGAGGTTATCACTGAAGCATTTGCCCCTTTTGAGGTCCTTGATAAAGCCTTTTATTTGGAAAAACAATGAACAAATTTTAATATTGAACTTAACCAAAGCTTTTTGGTTGCTTTTTACACAATAACCGCCCTATATCATTTGCGTACGGTTTTATTTTTCCACCCCGCCATAGCTGCTAAACCGAATTTTCTTCAAACAAACTTCAAAGCTGAAAAGAAAAGACAAAACCCGTACTAGTTTTTAAGTTATCCGATTGGCCTCGGTCATGGCTCACAAAAAAAAGACCACTTAAATTATGGATGACTGTTTAAAGTGTCGACAATTAGCAAAAGTTATCCTCGACTATATCCTTTCAACTGGAATTGGCCGGGTATAGTACACACAAAAAGAGAGATTAAACAATTGCGACAGCCAAACAAACAGTTCTCATTAAATGTAATTAATGTTGCCTTTCGTTTGTAGATTCATAACTTAACTTCGTTAAGTAATCAAACGGATTATGAGGGAGTGAAGACATAAAGCCAACATTTGCATTTGCAATTGTTTACAGATAATTTCGCTGAAGACAAAAGCAGCAACTAAAGAGTCGGTACGAGTAAGAGGAAATCATCTCAAATGATGAGTTAATATCGTTGAACAGCAGATTTACATGCTAAAAACCACCACCACAACGAATCTGATTGTATATTATTTGTAATAGTGCAACGCTCAGTGTCCTTAATACGCGACCACTCCACATTGTTTCGAACCATTAGTGTAAATTCTTATCAGTAAATGTTGTATGTGCAGCGATAAATCACATAATACATAGTTCGTTTAATATGTCTATTGTTAGTTTATTCAACTTTAGTGTAAATTATACATAAGTTGACACATTGAACTATGGCTCAATTGACTGTGTGTGTGTCCAAGAGTTGTATATGGCGTGGCATGGCGTGGCGTGGACAATAGCGATGTCGTTGTTGGTGTCGTTACCCTCTGTTGGCAATTTCTGTGATCACGCTACGGAGAAAATGTAGGCTATTAAGTCAAAAAAGTGGCCCATTAAAAGCGTCTATGTGTTTTTTGTATACTTGAATAAAAACGAAACAAAACTCCTGTAAAAAAAAAACTATTGTCATTTGGTTTGCTTGCATATATTATTTTTTGTTAAAGTTGTGATATAAATATCCTTTGATGGAAATCTTAAAATTGCATGCAAACACAATTTTGAAATCGCAAGGGGAGTTAAAGTACATTTAGATGTTTTAAAGTAAAACGAACATAAATAATTTAGCTCAAAATTAAATGTTGTGAACAAAAAACCGTATATGTATATAGCTTAAGTATATAAAAACTTTGTCGTTATTTGTAAAGGGAAGGAAGTGGCCATTGGACATGGTTGTCGGTCTCGCAACTATGTGTAGTTTTTATCATAAATGTCTTAAAATACGATTATGGATATGATTTAATGGTAATTTAGCGAGACTAAAGGATTATATTAAGTTTGTTAGAAATTTAATTGAAGATTTTGAAAAAAATGTTTATAAGCGATTATTTATTATTTCTGAAGTATTGAATAAATGGGATATCTCGTGCTTAAGATCCTACGTGACAAAAAAAATATTAAGACAAATGATCAGATTGTGGAGAGAGAAATACAGAGAGAGGGAGCGAGAGGAAGTCATAACGGCCTACGTCTGTTTTAATTTTTTTCAGGAGAGCAGTTTAAAATTGGGACTGGCCGTGGCATAGTGGTTAGAACACGCGACTTCCATGCGGGAGATCGCAGGTTCAAACCTGGCTCCAGTCATCTTAAAAGAAAAAAATAAATAAATAAAATTTTCTTTCATTGTCGGCTCCCCTCGAATGTTGTTGACAGCAACTTCGCAGTATTAATCGTCGTGTCTAGTAAGAACTTCTCAAACAGTGACGTTCGCATTCGTCGATAAACAAGTAGGTGCCGTTAGTTGTGAATCTAAAAATAGAAAGCGTATTAATTCACAACAACGCGAGAAGCTATCCTATATCTCATTCATGGGGTGCAAAGGGAAATTAAGTTTTTAAGTTTAAGTTTAAAATTGCAAGTCCTCATTGAAAACCAGGAGTGAGTTTATTTGTATCCACTTTTATATCAACTAAAAACTATTAATATTTTTAAATTGTCCACAGAAATAAAAAAACAAAAAAACATCAAAAATATCACAAATATCACAAATATCAAAAATATCAAAAATAGCACAAATCTCATATTTACCATAAATATCAAAAATATCATAAACATCCTAAATATCGTAAATATTATAAATATCATAAATATCATAAATATCATAAATATCATAAATATCATAAATATCATAAATATCATAAATATCATAAATATCATAAATATCATAAATATCATAAATATCATAAATATCATAAATATCATAAATATCATAAATATCATAAATATCATAAATATCATAAATATCATAAATATCATAAATATCATAAATATCATAAATATCATAAATATCATAAATATCATAAATATCATAAATATCATAAATATCATAAATATCATAAATATCATAAATATCATAAATATCATAAATATCATAAATATCATAAATATCATAAATATCATAAATATCATAAATATCATAAATATCATAAATATCATAAATATCATAAATATCATAAATATCATAAATATCATAAATATCATAAATATCATAAATATCATAAATATCATTAATATCATAAATATCATAAATATCACAAATATCATAAATATCATATCATGTCATAAATAACATAAATATCATGAATATCATAAATATCATAAATATCATAAATATCATAAATATCATAAATATCATAAATATCATAAATATCATAAATATCATAAATATCATAAATATCATAAATATCATAAATATCATAAATATCATAAATATCATAAATATCATAAATATCATAAATATCATAAATATCATAAATATCATAAATATCATAAATATCATAAATATCATAAATATCATAAATATCATAAATATCATAAATATCATAAATATCATAAATATCATAAATATCATAAATATCATAAATATCATAAATATCATAAATATCATAAATATCATAAATATCATAAATATCATAAATATCATAAATATCATAAATATCATAAATATCATAAATATCATAAATATCATAAATATCATAAATATCATAAATATCATAAATATCATAAATATCATAAATATCATAAATATCATAAATATCATAAATATCATAAATATCATAAATATCATAAATATCATAAATATCATAAATATCATAAATATCATAAATATCATAAATATCATAAATATCATAAATATCATAAATATCATAAATATCATAAATATCATAAATATCATAAATATCATAAATATCATAAATATCATAAATATCATAAATATCATAAATATCATAAATATCATAAATATCATAAATATCATAAATATCATAAATATCATAAATATCATAAATATCATAAATATCATAAATATCATAAATATCATAAATATCATAAATATCATAAATATCATAAATATCATAAATATCAAAAATATCAAAAATATCAAAAATATCAAAAAATTTAAAAAAATATCAAAAATGTCATAAATATTACAAACACGTGTTTGTACTGTAGAACAGACGCAGGAGTCGTCCAAGTTATGTCGAAGGGTGTCAACTTATACCTTCAACGACAAAGCCATGTTAAAGTGACGTGTCCCCTTCGCATATTAGAGTTAAAACTAAGACACAGTCACAGGACTAGTTCTGTGTTAGTTTGTGTTTCCGTAGGGACATTAAACATTTTAAAACTATAACACATTTTAGCCTTAGGATAAATTCCTAACATTGTCTTTAGTTTCTTTTTTGCAATTGAAGAAAGGATTCCATCTTTCTCCGCTCTTCGGTTGAATCACTGACCTAACTTTTAAATTCCTTTTTTTCAACAACTTTTACTTTTGCCACAGCAATTTTCCACCCTATATAAGCGATAATTAAATGGCAAACGAAAACTGGACGTTGTTGGGCCACACAATAGCAAAAAGACTCAAATATGGACCAGGAACAATATGCGTGACCGCTGGCCACCCATTTGAATGGATGTTGTTCGTATCAAAGAGACCAATCTTGTGTAAATTTAACACGAGTAATCGAGCTCAATGGGCGGTAGACTGAGAAAATAGTGTAACAGTTAATGCCTGATTGATGTACAACATGAAATGCTCCGAGTTGTCCACCACTACTGTTGTTCTGGCCCAATTATTGCACATGGCCATAATGTTATACGAGGAGGGTGCGGGTGGAGTCCACGTGCAAAGGAACAACTCTTTATCGTGTATGTCCGATGTTTGATGTAGCTGCCCATAACGTGTTTGTCAAAACGCAACATGCAACATAACTGCACCACCGTACCGACATACATAGCTGTGTGAAACGGTGGTGGTGCCATGGATGTTCGATGTTTCATGTCAGACATTGCCAAGGGTCTAAATATGTGGGAACATGATCTGGATCGGAATTATGGCAAAACCAACAGCAGTAGATTGGTTATTAATATGGTTGTTTTTGAAGCTTTGTTATAAACATTATGAAAACAATATCTTTGGGGGGGAAACATTTTGCCTATAGCAACGTCAGCGCTAGATATTCTCCCATCGCACAGTATTATGCGATAATCTTACAATCACTTAGCACAGTGGTGAAATTCCTTTAATATTTAAGTAGTATTGTCGTTTAAAAAATTTTATTGAATTTTCCTATGATAATTTATTTTTTAAATGCAAATGACACATTTTAATACATATGTATACGATGGCCGTCTCCCAACATTTTGTTATATAATGCCCTAGATTGATTTTCACCATCGTTGTCATTGTCTGGAAATTGGGATTATGCTCGACTTTATTCTTGTTGTGCATATAATTTGCAAATACTGTCGTAACTGCTGTCTACACATTCCTGTCGATGTTGTTGCCGTGTTTATTTAACGCGGTTTTTATCACGGCTGCAGATAAAAGGCAGCACAGTGGAAGATATTGTGTATATATTTAATTTTGGATATTATTATAAAGACTGTTATTAGAAATATCTTAAATATATTTAATATCATAAATATCAAAAATATAAGAGATATTATAAATATGATAAATATGATAAATACCTAACTATCATAAATATTATAAATATCATAAATATCATAAATATCATAAATATCATAAATATCATAAATATCATAAATATCATAAATATCATAAATATCATAAATATCATAAATATCATAAATATCATAAATATTATAAATATCAAAGACATCATAAATATCATAAATATCATAAATATCATAAATATCATAAATATCGTAAATATCATAAATATCATAAATATCATAAATATCATAAATATCATAAATATCATAAATATCATAAATATCATAAATATCATAAATATCATAAATATCATAAATATCATAAATATCATAAATATCATAAATATCATAAATATCATAAATATCATAAACATCATAAATATCATAAATATCATAAATATCATAAATATCATAAATATCATAAATATTATAAATATCAAAGACATCATAAATATCATAAATATCATAAATATCATAAATATCATAAATATCGTAAATATCATAAATATCATAAATATCATAAATATCATAAATATCATAAATATCATAAATATCATAAATATCATAAATATCATAAATATCATAAATATCATAAATATCATAAATATCATAAATATCATAAATATCATAAATATCATAAATATCATAAATATCATAAATATCATAAATATCATAAATATCATAAATATCATAAATATCATAAATATCATAAATATCATAAATATCATAAATATCATAAATATCATAAATATCATAAATATCATAAATATCATAAATATCATAAATATCATAAATATCATAAATATCATAAATATCATAAATATCATAAATATCATAAATATCATAAATATCATAAATATCATAAATATCATAAATATCATAAATATCATAAATATCATAAATATCATAAATATCATAAATATCATAAATATCATAAATATCATAAATATCATAAATATCATAAACATCATAAATATCATAAATATCATAAATATCATAAATATCATAAATATCATAAATATCATAAATATTATAAATATCAAAGACATCATAAATATCATAAATATCATAAATATCATAAATATCATAAATATCGTAAATATCATAAATATCATAAATATCATAAATATCATAAATATCATAAATATCATAAATATCATAAATATCATAAATATCATAAATATCATAAATATCATAAATATCATAAATATCATAAATATCATAAATATCATAAATATCATAAATATCATAAATATCATAAATATCATAAATATCATAAATATCATAAATATCATAAATATCATAAATATCATAAATATCATAAATATCATAAATATCATAAATATCATAAATATCATAAATATCATAAATATCATAAATATCATAAATATCATAAATATCATAAATATCATAAATATCATAAATATCATAAATATCATAAATATCATAAATATCATAAATATCATAAATATCATAAATATCATAAATATCATAAATATCATAAATATCATAAATATCATAAATATCATAAATATCATAAATATCATAAATATCATAAATATCATAAATATCATAAATATCATAAATATCATAAATATCATAAATATCATAAATATCATAAATATCATAAATATCATAAATATCATAAATATCATAAATATCTTAAATATCATAAATATCATAAATATCATAAATATCATAAACATCATAAATATCATAAATATCATAAATATCATAAATATCATAAATATCATAAATATCATAAATATCATAAATATCATAAATATCATAAATATCATAAATATCATAATATCATAAATATCATAAATATCATAAATATCATAAATATCATAAATATCATAAATATCATAAATATCATAAATATCATAAATATCATAAATATCATAAATATCATTAATATCATAGATATCATAAATATCATAAATATCATAAATATCATAAATATCATAAATATCATAAATATCAAAAATATCACAAATACCTTAAGCATCTTAAATTAATAAATATCACACATGTCATAAATATTACGAATATCATAAATAGAAAAAAGTTATTTTCTCTTCGCATCCTATTTTTTTGTAAATCTATTTACAAGATCGTGACATGATAGGTGACCAGGGTTTCATTCCTGTCGGTCCCCTCTATGCGCCTGATGTTGTGGACAGCAATTCCGCTTCTCAAGGAGTTGGCGTTCGAATTTGTCTGCAAAATGTAGGTCACCATGTGTAAGTCATGATGTGTAAATGGAATTAAAATTTTACTTAATTAGGCATATCGATTGACCCGATTACTGCAAACTTGTTATCAACCACTTCGAGGATAACACCGATCAGAGAAACGTAGCTGTCTGTAACAGGCCCCGAACCCAGTTCATTCACGTGCTAATCGCGTGTAATAACCATCATGGCAAGGCGAGTCACATAAATATTACAAAATTTACAAATATCAAAAAAATCTTAAATATCTGTTATATTTTAAGTTTTTGT
Organism: Muscina levida; assembly: GCA_964034835.1. Taxonomy (NCBI): domain Eukaryota; kingdom Metazoa; phylum Arthropoda; class Insecta; order Diptera; family Muscidae; genus Muscina; species Muscina levida. The sequence continues at coordinate 72,250,586 of OZ035882.1, forward strand.
TAAAACATTCGATGACACCTAAATAGTAGTTGCCCCACTGTGCCCTCGAAGGCGTGTCAAGAGCAGAAAAATTTCATCATCGCCACACGCAGAAAGTATTTTCAACGGCAACCATTTTTACTGGTTGACAATTAAATAACTGCAGCGTTATATCACTTTGTCGGATTATCGTGGATCTGTCCAAAAAGGATTCACGCAAATTCTCCTTAATGCTGTACAAGTACTGGTAGACATGAAAATTACCAAAGTAAATGTATAAATGGCTGATTAACAATAAAACGAGTAAACATAATAATGAAATGTATACAAGGAAAAACAACCTCAATATGGTTGTAGGGTCTACCACGATAATTGTAATATGGCCAGCTATCAATATGGTTATAGCGCCAATAGTTTAAAAATAACTGTTATTTTTAAGTAGACAATTATAGCGGTTGTTTTTAAGACTGATAAGTGTTCCCTGTTTATTGACTGGAATACAAGATACAGACGAAATTAATCTAGGGTTACACATGGTGAACTTTAGTAGAATATAATGACAGAACTTTTAGTGAGTTCTATGTTGCTGACAAACAATCCAAGCTCTTCGAAGTAATTCAAAAAAATCTTAGTAGTACAGTACAGTAGTGCAGTACATTTTTATTATTGTCCCTAAGTGGAACTTCCACAAATGCATTTTCATTGATATGATATTGATATGATATTTATGATTTTAATTTCGTTTAACGTTTTAGGGTTTGATCTTATTTTTTTTTATAGTATATTATAGATCGATTTGAGAATAAGCGCATATTTTGAAATGTATAAATTTATAAGGTTTATGCCAATATAACACATTCAAGTCCCTTTAATACCCATTGTACCTACCCCAACCAAAATCTATTGTTGCAAATTATGCGATGTTCATTTTATAGCTAATAAATATTTCCAAAAACTTACAGCAGCAATGTTTGTCGACATTTCACTATTCCACAAACAAAAATACCAATGCCCATTCGATTGTTGTTGTAGCCTATATATATAATATTATTAAATAAATGAAAAACAAAATAATATACATTATTTAAACAATATGTTAAACCACAATAAATATGAGCATAAGTCAACAATATCCAACTGATATACTATATAGTATATATAATGTACTACATACACATAAGTATAACTAAGTACTGCTTGAACATTATAGTATGTACAGTATTATATTTTGTGGCTAACAATAATAATACTAGTACAATATAAATTATCTAACCACCATAGAGATTTTCATTGTGTCCGACACATTGAATGTCTCTTCGGTTTACGTTACACACACTCACACACACACTCAAACATGGTTATTAAATGGCATTGCTATAGAAATATCAACAAAAACAATAACAATTAGATTGAGCGAATAAATAATAATACTAATTTATATTTAACCATTGACCATTGGCCAATCAATGTCTGAATATTGAAATTTATGAAAAAATAATAATGTTACAACTATGTAGGCCTGTGTTTGCAAAGCGGAGGGGGGAGAAAGTGGTTAACAATATTAAAATTTATTTGTTTATTAATATTCGGCAGGGTGTTTAATTTACATAACGTGATTGTATTTGTTTATAATATTATTTTTTCCAAGCTTTCCATGGATGACCGCAATACCAATGTCTGGCCGCATATGGCCAATCTGGCTAAGCCCCCTTCTCATGATGCCTCTAGTTTTTTTTTTTGAATCGACGTTCAATTAATTTGAAATATATATTTTCAATATTTCGTAATTTGCCTCACAGAGGATATAATTTTTCTCTCGCCTTGTATTGTTGTGGCGTATTATTGATGGCTACTGAGGGGTGCAAGGATACAAGGATATGCCCAATAAAAGCTCCAACATAATATGAGTTTTTTGTGTTTATGTTATATCCACTGGACGGCCAAAAAGAGCATGAATTCATCAGTAAAGCGATGGTGTTTAATTAATGAATAAATGTTCATCGTAAATATTGGTTATATCGTCATTCACATATATCGAGTGTGTTTGCTCATGTACACATGGAAAACTGCCAACAGCCATCGATATATCTTTGTGTGCATATGTTGATTGTATTCAATGCCAAAAATATGAATAATATCATTGAAATTTCTTTTTGTGTGTCTCTTTCCCTGAGAGAGAGTATTTAACATACGTGGCATGGATTTTATTAATCTGACAGCAATAATTGAAATTTCCACAGAATCTATATTAAATATTGTGAAATATTGAGCATTGGCAATGTCAATACATAAACAATATCAATTCCTCATATGATTGTTTTTGTAAATGAAACAATGCGGTGGACAGTGAAGTATTGGGGGGTGGGGGGGGGGGGGGGGGGGGGGGGTTGTAGATGGGTTAGAACTATTTTTTCATATTTCAATAAAGTAAATGTTTGCAGAAGAAGAAAAAAAACTATTCATAAAATTGATGAATAGCGTTCGTTAAACAATATTTATAGAGAGAGATCAGCGATTGCAATGTTTTGCGTTTACTAATGTTTTAAGAAATGAAATGAGTATAATTAGCAGGGCAACCGGAAATATGCCCTAAAAATTGTGTTTTATGTGCATAAAATATGACCTGAAAAATTTCAAAATATGACCATAAAATCAACAAAAACATGCCCTAAAAAATTAGAAATATCCTATTAATATTATAAATGTGAATGTCTGTCTGTTTGTTTGTTTGTTTGTTTGTTTGTTTGTTGCTCAATCACGCCTAATCGGCTGAACCGATTTCAATGAAATTTGGAAGACAGTTAGTGTACTATATAGAAATTACTATCCTATTAATATTATAAATGTGAATGTCTGTCTGTCTGTTTGTTTGTTTGTTTGCTGCTCAATCACGCCTAAACGGCTGAACCGATTTCAATGAAATTTGGAAGACAGTTAGTGTACTATATGGAAATTACTATAGGCTATATATTTTGTAATTTTTTACCCTATGGGCGGAGTGGGCGTGGCAAAACTTTTTTTAGAGCTAGACAGATAAAATTTGATACCCAGATAGTACTCGACAACACGAATATGAATATGCAGACGAAATTTTAATTTTGAACCCAATGGGCGGACTGGGCGTGGCAAAACATATTTTTAGAGCTAGGGAGATAAAATTTGATACAAATATAGTACTGGCAACACGAATATGAATATGCGGCCGAAATTTTAATTTTGATCCAGAGGGCGGAATGGGCGTGGAAAAACATATTTTTAGAGCTAGGAAGATACAATTTGAAACATATATAGTGCTCGGCTATACGAATATAAATATGCAGACGAAATTTTAATTTTTGACCTAATGGGCGTGGCAAAACTTTTTTTTGAGCTAGGGAGATAAAATTTGATACACAGATAGTACTCGACAACGCGAAAATGAGTATGCAGACGAAATTTAAATTTTTTATCAGTGGGCCGAGTAGGCGTGTCAAAACTTTTTTTTTAGAGCTTGAGAGACACAATTTGATACCCAGATAGTGCTCGACAACACGAATATGCATATGCAGACGAAAATTTTAATTGTTGACCCAACTGGCGGAGTGGGCGTGGCAAAACTTTTTTCAGAGCTAAAGAAATAAAATTTGATACCCAGATAGTAATCGACAACACGAATATGAATATGCAGACAAAATTTTAATTGTTGCCCATTTGGTGGAATGGGCGTGGCAAAATTTTTTTGTGCTAGAGAGTTAAAATTTGAAACCCTGATAGTACTCGACAACAGGAATATTAATATTCAGACGAAATTTTAATTGTTGACCCAATGGGCGGAGTAGGCGTGGCAAAACTGTTTTAGAGTTTGAGAGACACAATTTGATACCCAGATTGTGCTCGACAACACAAATTTGAATATGCAGACGAAAATTTTAATTGTTGACCCAATTGGCGGAGTGGGCGTGGCAACACTTTTTTTTAGAGCTAAGGAGATTAAATTTGATACCCAGATAGTGCTTGACAACAAGAATATGAATATTCAGGCGAAATTTTAATTTTGAACCCGATGGGCGTATTGGACGTGGATAAACTTTTTTTAGATCTAGAGAGATACAAGTTGATACCCTGATACTACTCGACAACACGAATACGAATATGCAGACGAATTTTAGTTTTGGAATCTATAGGCATAATGGTTATGGCAAGCTTTATGATATATACAATATGATACATACAAAATTCTAATTTTCGATCAATGGGTGGATTTAACAATTTGTATTTTAGCCCTAGAGGGACATTTTCTGACCAAATTTTTATTTTTAATCAGTGGGTAGAGGGCCATGCAAAACTGTAAAGATAATATTTGATACACATATAGTACTTGGTACTACAATTACAAATTTGCGAAGGAAATTTTATTTGTATTTTAGCCCTCGAGAGATGCAACACAATAAATAGATAATACTATGCGCAACAATTACAAAAATTCAATCAATAGGCGGAGGGGGCATGCTTAAATCGAATCTTAGCCCTAGAAAAATAAAATTTGGTACACATATAGTATTCGGCACTACAATTACAGTAATGTATCCTAGAGACATGAAATTTGGTATACAGATAGTACTCGATCAGCGGGCGGATGGTCATAGTGAAACATAACATTCGACACAATAAAACGTTGTTGATTGAACTGGTTTGGGAGTTACTTGGGGTAACGAATTGTTTACCGAGAACATAAAATCAACGCTTTCAAAAACAAGACAAACATATTATTATCGAGTTAAGGAAACGTTGCTAAAGTATGTTTTAAAGTAGCATATTCACAGCTTTTATAACTGTGAGCCAATGTTAATTGATATTTGTGTATTATATTAATTTAATTTTGTAATATTAGTCAATTATGCAATAGCGAAGCATTGCCGGGTCCACTAGTAGGCTATATATTTTGTAATTTTTTACCCTATGGGCGGAGTGGGCGTGGCAAAACTTTTTTTTAGAGCTAGAGAGATAAAATTTGATACCCAGATAGTACTCGACAACACGAATATGAATATGCAGACGAAATTTAAATTTTGGACCCAATGGGCGGAGTGGGCGTGGCAAAACATTTTTTACAGCTAGAAATATAATATTTGATACCCAGATAGTACTCGACAACACGAATATGAATATGCTGACGAAATTTTAATTTTTGACCCAATGGGCACAGTGGGCGTGGCAAAACTTTTTTAGAGCTAGAGAGATACAATTTGATACCCAGACAGTACTGGAAAACGCGAATATGAATATGCAGACGAAATTTTATTTTTGGATACAATGGGCACAGTGGGCGTGGCAAAACTTTTTTTAGAGCTTGAGAGATACAATTTGATACCCAGATAGTACTCGACAACACGAATATGAATATACAGACGAAATTTAAATGTTTCACCCAATGGGCACAGTGGAAAAACTTTTTTAGAGCTAGAGAGATAAAATTTGATACCCAGATAGAACTCGAGAACACGAATATGAATATGCAGACGAAATTTTAATTTTTGACCCAATTGGCGGAGTGGGCGTGGCAAAACTTTTTTAGAGCCAGAGAGATAAAATTTGACACCCAGATAGTACCCAGCAAAATATTTTGTTGCAAAGAAACAATTACAGAACAGCTTTTACTGATAAGTAACAAGTTCCACTTTCGGTTGCACAATATATTATTTTTGTTTGAAATTGTCCCAAAACCAACATGTTCTCATGGAACCTGTTATGAAATGAATTGCTACATAACTGAATTAGATATGCTGTTTTTTGAAATTTCATTGATTTTCAATTGGGTTCTAGTTCGAAATATATTTTAACTCAGATTTTTGAGTTTTTCTTAATAAATACCCTCTAAAAAATATTTATTTCGAATACGAATATTCATTTTCTGTTCTACGGAATCTGTAGTGCAACATGTTGTACATAATCGATTATATAGAACCAGAAACAGAATAGAAAGTCGATTAAAAAAGAAACGATTCTAGTATCAATACCATTCGCAACAAGTTCTGAAAAATTTTCCTCGGCAACACGAATATAAATATGCAGACGACATTCTAATTTTTGAACAAATGGGCTCAGTGAACGTAAAAATACATATAACTTGGCACTACAATTATAAATTCTATGCCCAACAATTACTAAGTTATATTCAATCAGTGGGCGGGGGCATGCTTAAATCGAATCTTAGTCTTAGAAAAATAGAATTTGAAATTGCAGACGACAATTTTGATATTTTTATCCTAGAGCCATGAAATTTGGTGTACAGATAGTACTCGATCAGAGGGCGGATGGTCATAGTGAGATATAACATTCGACACAATAAAACGTTGTTGATTGGACTGGTTTGGGTGTTACTTGGGGTAGCGAATTGTTTACCGAGGACTAAGATCAACGCTCAAAATTCTTCCATTATGAAAGCAAGCCAAACATATTATTATTGAGTTAAGGGAACGTTGCCAAAGTATGTATTATAAATGGGAGCTAATCTAAATTGATATTTGTGTATTTTATTAAGTTAATTTTGTAATATTAGTCCATTATGCAATAGCGAAGCATTGCCGGGTCCACTAGTTATTATATAAAGTAAAAAAAAACAACTTAAAGATTAAAAAAAACTATATTATTTTAAATTCAGATATTTTTGGTAAATTTACGTACACAAATGTTGAGTAAGTGAAATAAAATAGAAATAAATATTTAAGTATTAGTATTTAAGGAACAGTTAAAAAAAACACATGAATTTTTTTAACATTAAAGTAACAACAACCTTAAACCATGTTTCCTAAGTATCAAGGTGTTTTTGTATGTTGAGCATCTTATTTGAGATTGTTGTTGCAATAAACTACAAAATATTAAGATAAATTATTGAACAAACATTTTTGTCTATTACAACGTAAAATGTTGTTGTACATTGAGAATGATCTTTCGACATCCACAGATATAATTGAAGCGAATTTAAGGGACGGTATTTCTTTTACTTCGTATTTAAATGTTAATGTTGGCGCAGATCCACACAATTCTTTACAAATATAAATCAAGTCAGATCTAGTTTGAGGGTCTGTCAAGACATCCTTTGCAGTTTTAATGGATTATGCATCTTCATCGTTTGATGCACTTAGGACCTCTAAAATGTCTTCATAATTGTTGGCAAAGTAGTTAACTGCTTCAAGCCATGTTCCCCATCGTGTTGTTATAGCATCTGGAGGTAATGGAAGGTCTGGAAACATTTGTTAAAAAGTTCCTCTTTACATGGAGCTTTTAAAAATACCTTCTTCACATTAGCAATAGTTTTATTTACGTTTGCATATAAATTCCTAATACATTCACACAATCGATGGACACCATGAGCAATACATGTCACATGCGTCATTTTAGGATAAAATGCCACTATAGCTTTTGCAGCCTTTACCATGTATGGAGCTGCATCCGTCAAAAAAGCAAAACATTATTCTTATTGAAGTTGACGTCCAAATTTTTGATGGCGTCGTCCCACAGACGAGCAACTGTTGAGTAATTAGCCCTGTCCAAGGCTGCTGTGTGGAGTAAAAATTTCTAACTTTCAATTTCCCTAATACACCTGCTAAAATTTTTGCCACATTTCTGCCTGTTGCATCTAAAGTTTCATCATTTGAGATCCATATAAACTGATTTTTTATGTTTGCTTGTATATTGTCCATCCAGTCGTTGTATACATTTTTTAAATTTTTAATTCGAAGAACTGTTTCGGATGGCACTTGGTAGTTCGTGTATTCCTCAAATAGTGTTCTTTTATTTCGATTTTTCATTTTGTAAAGTCAAATGTCGGCAGACACAAATGCTCGTCACAGTTTTTCCTGAAAATCATGTTCTTTTGAGAATCTACCGGAACATTCTTGCAAAAATAATAATTTTGATCTGCTTATTTTCACTTCTATGACTTAGTTTAATATGTTTGCCGCTTCCCACGTGTTACTTCACTTGAAATCTGCGATCCGCTGCATAACTTTGCTGTAGACTTTAGAATAGAGGAATCCACCATCAGCTTTGTTTTGCTTTTTTTTGTCGGATAGCTTTAGGCATTATGTCCAGGGTCGAAATCGGTGGTGGTTGAAAAGCACCTCTTTTTTATGTTGTGTTTACTTATTGAATAAGAATGCGCGAAAAACAGGATTAATAAACGTTTAACATTTCACAGTCGTGTAAAACATGTAGTACATTTGGCTGTTACATTTTAAAAAATCAAAGTTGCAAAGACACTTGTTTTTACGAACAAAAAAATAATGTGATAAACATAAAATATGCTTAAAAAGGGATATTTTTTAAAAAATATGGCTTAAAAAATATAAATTATGCTTTAAAATAGGAAGGTTTTTTTAATAATATGCTCCTAAAACCAAAATTTGCCGAAATATGACTTTATGGGTAAAATATGCCAAAATATGCTCTAACAAATAGGTCTCAAAACACTTGTAGGACCATGAAACATGTAAATACATTACCCATTTGTTAATATCTCGTTGTCAAAAAAACATGCTGTATCATATTTCCGGTTGCCCTGGTCATGATTAAACAAATATACATTTTAAATTTCAGGTAAATTAGTCCAACAGTTCAAATTACGTTATAAATTCACCCTAGAGCCTCCTACCTGGTCCATTTGTACTTCATATTTTTTTTCATGATCAATTAAGCATACATTTTGAATTTAAGTTAAATTGGTCCATCCATTCAAATTTTTGATATAAACCCACCCCAGCGCCACCTATCGTTATAAAAATACAATGGTACCTATTTGCATACCTTTCAACTATACATACAAAGTTTTATAAAAATTTAAGAATATTTCAATATATATTGATTCCAAGGTCAAACGGCGGTGATGTCAACCTTGTATTGTATTGTAAAGAGTTCGGACATTTCAATTGCATACCTTTATAACGTTTGCGGGGTCGTCAACATTTGCGAAGGTTCTTGTTTTTTCTTTTCTTCGTGTTTTTATAAAAGCTTTTTGCTTCAGAAGAGAGTAAACTCAAATTAAAATAGAGGGAATTAAGTCATGAATTCTACAGGATCTTGTGAAAACGTCAAATTGGGCTGCTAATAAGAGAAAACTAACTAATATTTGGGAAACGTCAAATTGTGCTGCTAATGAGAGAAAACTAACTAATATTTGGGAAATATTTAGTTTTCTCTCATATGCAGCACAATCTGACGGTTTCACAAGCTCCTGTAGAATTCATTCATAATCCACTCTATTCTACTTTGGGTTGTTTGTGTAAATGTCACGATAATTGGATAATATTTCGACACCACGCAAAAGTACAAATAACATATACTCATAATAAACCTTTACTTATAATCGAAAAATACCCATTTCTAATGAACATTTGAAACTGTTGGTGCTCCTCTCGTAAAGTACTTCCAATAAATGGCAAAATGTTTTTGCTCTTTTCATTTTAATTATGTATTATGCCCTTTGGTGTCGAGCAAACATTCCAACCAATCTCGCGTCCGTTCGGCTTTGTAGATTTTGCACACTTTATTCATTTCATTTGCCAAGTACATACTATGTAAATGTACATGTTGGTTGGCATTAACCCAAGCGTATAAGTGATATTAATACGAAATTTTATATTAATGTCAATCATACGTTATGTCACATACATACATACAACATGTTTTAAAGTACACGTGTGTATGCTTGCGCGCACTTTTGCCGTAGTATAATGTTGACATGAAATTTCAATGCTTCATGTCTTCTACTTACCGAACATTGCATAAATGAGGAGTTATATTTTAAAATAATGAAAAACTGGAAAAATTGTGATGAGTATTACAGCTGTTGTTGCTCCACTGGTGAAATACTTCAACGTACCAATTTTACCAATTTTAATCATGCATTTTTACCCTCTGGTGTCTTCAGTCATCCTTGATATTATTCAATATGTAATGCATACTTTCAGAATACTTTTATAACCAGATGCCATGCGGTAACGTATGAGTGATATTGAAATGAAACTGCATATGTATTATACGTCATGAGGAAACAAAGGGAACCTGCGCACATACAGAGTAGTAAAGAAAACAACACAGCAAGACAGAACAGGCTTTTTCAGGAACAAATAACTCTTGAGGTCATTGTTAAATATTAATAATAAAAAGAAAACATGGACTCTGAATATGTATGAATATGTTCAATTTACAAACTTTTATTGGCAATGCAAACAATAAGTTCTTACACATTCTGTATAATTATTATATCTGTATGAGCTCTGAAAATATTGTTTTATGTATAATATTTAATTTACTTGTAGTTATGTCTTAACATCTTAAGTTTTCATTTAAGATATTCAATAGAGTTTAAATAAATCTTAACATTTTTAAAATATTTTTAAATAATACATTTAACACAAAAGGACAAGATTAGTTATTTATGTTTTTGCTGGAGAATTTAACAATTTGCAAATAAATAAACTCATAACAGAAACACAAAACAAACAAAAATATTTTTCAAGATGACATCTCAAAGAAAATATTTGTTATTGCGAACATCTTAGCTGGGTAAAACATCTATTATCCTTTCGCATTCGAGAAACAACAAGAAAAACAAAAAGGGTACAGCAATTGTAAACAAAAATAAATTTATTTTCATCTCTCTCGTTATCTTTAAGAGGGGTGGGGTCGGGGGTGGTGTATGAAAAATGGAATTTCCTCAAAGCGAACATAGTTTAGAATTATACGTACTGAGAAAAGCGCAAAAAGAATGCAATTGGGTATTTGCAGAGAGAAATCGTTGAAAGCAAAGCGAAATAATTGGATTTAATTTCACCAACTGAACGCAGAAGTGGACTTGAACAGATGTAACGCATAGCTGGCCAAAGACATAACGCATTTTTTGTTTCAGACTGTGTACTAATAGATTCCTTATGGGATTTGTGTGATACTCGAAGTAATGCTGATGACTTACCATAGAACTGAAACTTTAGTTAAGGGTAAATGTCAATTCTGAAATAAGAGAGTCTAAAAATGGAAAGTGTGTTAAGTGTGTCAATTCTAAATAAGAGTGTCTAAAAATTTAAAGCATGTTAACTCGCTGCATACAAGAAGTCCTCATATATATCCTCCTTCGGAGCCGGGTCACACATCAATACTGTTGTGGTTCAGTTCAGACATACATGCAACGGAGGCCTCCAAAAAAGGATGGACTATATGGTTTCGTTGTGGATTTTACATTATGCCCGGAAATAGTGATACCTGATAAAAAAAAAGACTTGAATGCTTCTTTGTCCTTTAAAGGGCTGTCCATCTTCACTGATGGCTCAAAATTGGATATTGGAACAGGATCAGATATCTTCAGTGAAGATCTCAATTGCAGCCAACACTTCCGATTCGATGACGACTGCAGTGTTTTTCAGGCTGATATCTTCGCTATTATGAAATCTGTGGAGGAAATATTTTCAAGGAATTTGAAAGAAATAGTCACAATCTATGTGAACAGTCAAGTCATGCGACCTTAAAGGCTTTAGTATCAAGGGTCATAAAGTCGAGATTGGCGCTCTCAAAACTGCCGGAAAATACTGTTCGACTCTGCTAGGTCCCCGGATATAGTGACATTTTAGGAAACGGCCAACCAAATGGATCTGTGCAAACGCCAATGTGTCATATATACGGAATTGTGAATCGTTACATCGAACGGCTGGCAAATGCATCGTGGGACACCGCAGCGAATGAGTGGTATTACGGGATATTTGGCCAAGACTACATCGAACACTAAGCAGATCGTTATTGGAACTAGATAGAAAGTCCATCAGATGACAAATTCGAATAGAGTAAATTAGCATTTACATCTAACTGCGAGACGACAGCACAGGAGGTCTTTGCGACGACTTGGAGGAAATTGACACCAAAGAGCATTTGCTATGCCATTGTCCAGCTCTTCACAAAAGAAGGACGAAATTCCTTTGCAAATGGTTCTTTGATAGTCTCACCGAATAGTAGACATGCAACATGTCTTGAGTTGGCTTAAGGGCAGAGGACCATTGTGTCCCTACGTTTATATAGAGTTGAAGCAGAGAACACACGGGAATTATTTTGAAATTTCTTCCTCTCTTCCCTGTTCTATACTTGTAAACTTTTTATTTATCTTGTACTATACAGTCCGATACGACAAAAATTGTTAGATGCTTTGACTGAGTTTGGTATCCCCGCGAAGCTAATATGACTGTGCGGGATGACACTTACTGACACGAAGTCCTCAGTGAAAATTGGCAAAAATCTGACAGAGCCATTTTCTACCAAGCGAGGCTTTAGACAGGGCGATAGTCTGTCTTGTGATCTCTTTAACACCGTAATTGAGATGATCATGCGGAAGGCTGCAGTAAACAGGAATAGAACCATCTTTAACAAAAGTCACATGCAGCTCGCGTATGCTGATGATATAGATATCATTGGCCGTGAATTGCGGAATGTTGCAGGCATTGAAAAGCAGTCGGCGAAAGTGGGTCTGGTGATAAATGAGGACAAAACCAAGTTATTTGTCTCAACAAACAAAGAGTCCACTCATCCGGAACGCTGCGTGAACGTTGACAACTATAACTTTGAAATGGTAGATAATTTTGTCTACCTTGACTCCGCCATAAACAAATATAATAATGTCAGCCTGCGACTTAATGACAAAGCGCTCTCTTGAAGAACAAACATCCAACTCTACAAAACTCTGATCCTACCAGTCTTGCTCAACAACGCAGAATCCTGGGTAATGACACAAGCAGATCAATCTATTCTAGGAGACTTCGAGAGAAAAATACTTCGCAAAATATTTGGACCCTTCACCGTTAACGGCGAGTATCGTATTTGAATAAACCACAAGCTGTATGAGCTGTACAACGATATTGGCGTAGTCAAGCGCGTTAAAATAAACCGAATGCGCTGGCTTGGACACGTTGGTTTTCGTCAATAAAGAAAGAACTGTTATCTACACTTGGTGTGACTAACTATCCACGGAGCGCAAAAGACCAAAGCGCTTGGAGTTTTTTTCTACGTGCGGCTACTAATAGATGAATTTGTGTTGTTGCTGCTGCTAATTAAGAAGAAGAAGATACTGTCGTCTCCATACTTCTCTTTCTTAAATCAGGACAATCGCAATGGTCCATAATGGTATCTGAGTGTTGTAACCTAAACAACACTCGTAACCTAAACAACACAAATTCCCTTATACAATACTTACTAACTTTAAATCGATATTAAATTATTATGGTATGTAACTTGACAAAACGAATGATGCAGAACTTCTTCTTTTTGGGGCTACTTTCACGTGCAGTTCTCAGAATTAAGTCCCAAATCAATGAGTTAAAATATGTTGCACTGTGTTATTAAACCAGAAAACTATTGAACTTCGAACGAAGTGCGTATGAGTAATATAAATAACATTAATATTACTCATGCGTTGTACAAACTCGCTACATATGGTCAAAAAAGTACTTCGGTTAGGGTCGTCATTTAATATCATCAACAATGACCAGTTTTTAACTTATCACAGATGAGACAGCCTATATATGGCCAGAAACTAGGAGTTATATGGAAAATTTTATAAAAAAAAGACATTAAAATTATAAAAACTTGATTTTTTACAAGGACATTAATAAAATTTATTCCTTTAAGCCATAGCTACAATTCTGCTGAAGAATGATATGAGAAATCATCAATGGTTCTTGAGTTATAGCTGAAAAACTAAGAGAAAGCATTAATATAAGCAAAAATATAAAAAACACACAAAAAGTTTGTCCTTAAAACGCCAAACCCTTTGGGGGTTTTACTATCACCATACTAGTAATATCACCCTGACTTGGAATTTCTAACCCCGCAGATTGCCTGTTGCTCTGTGTAATAAGTGCATTCAAGACGAAAGGTGTTTGAAAGTTATTTTTTTTTATAACAAAGATGAGGTGTATATAAATTTAGCATTTTTTCTCAATATTGTGCCTTTGTTTTCTCATAAAATAGTGCATCTTAATGTCCTTCTCAAAAGCTCAATTTTTCGCAAACTCATTTAACAATCTACTACATTTGTAATCGCTTACCTTTACCACTAACTCCGACAATTCATACCACCATCGTTTAAAATTTAAATTGTTGTTTGCCACTTAATGTTGGTCGTCGCATGATACTTTAGCATTGCTTAATGTATAGCGTTTATACCACCAACAAGGAGTCATCGCATGCGATTAGTAAAGGAATTTTAGCGGGGGGTGGGGGTAAGATTGGCGAAAACTTAACTATAACTCTGGTGAAAAGAAAATTACTGACACATTTACTTTGTTGCTATTTCGCACACATTACATGACTCCAAGTATGACAAAGTTTTGTATAACGAAATGTGGAATGTTGATATACATAAGGGTATGCCGCTTATGTGTAAGCGACTCTGTACATATATGTATATAAATATATATTTCAGTTACAAGCACATGCACACATAGAGTATACACATTCGTATATTTACAATAACGAGTGTTGTTAACGTGAGAAAATTTACTGGTATTTGTGGACGAGTTAAAAGTTTACACGCGCCCTTTACATCCTTCCTACCATAAGTGGTGAACGAAGGACGTACAAATGGCAAGAAATGTGTTTACTTCTTCTTTTACGGCATGCACACAAGATATAGAACAGTGGGGAATCGAATAATGCGACGTAGGATAAGAGATTAAAAAATTAAAGAAAATTTATTTAATTTTTATGTTGTTTTAAATTTTTGTTTTTGATATAAGCTTAAGTTCGAAATTTCATTAAATTTTTTTTATAAACAAATTTCTTATTATGCCATTAGTTTCACTACAGGAGGCCCAACTGTACGTTACAGCTGTAACAGCGCAACAATGCATTGTGTTTATTGTTGTGTACATGTCAAGTGTATTTTCTCCTATTAAGTTTATCCAAACGAAAAGTTAAATAACTTTTAGTTCCGATAATTCAAAGTACTGCAGATTGTTGTCATCCTGTTAAGTCAGTCTGTAGGAGTGGTGGTGGTGATGGTCTTTAATGTTATTCCTAATACGTTAGGAGCTAAGTAACCGTGAGCTGTTAAAATAGAAAACTACCACATATTTAGGTTATGTCCACTACTTTACAATGATTGAACGATTATCGTTTTATTTCTTGTTATGTTTATAAAATATTATCTATTTCATTATACCTTCGCCCTTATGGATGAGGGTATGTGTCATATGATACGAGAAAAAAGTTTAACGCATTAAAGGACCGTGTTAGAGTACAAGTATCTTAAGAACAAATTCGTTTAAGGAATTTTCAAGATGATTGAGCAATGTCCGTCTATTAGGCTGGCTGGATGACAACTGGAAGAACTTTGGTCAGTTTAATTATCTGGTAATAGTAGACAAACCCTCAGAAAACGTCAAGGGTTAGAATCTTCGATAGAAACATAGAATAGAAAATATTCCGGCGAATATTCTAACCCATGACTCTTGATCCTTGTTTCAAAATGGGTTTTTTTTCAAAATTGGGCCGAATATGTCCCATACGGGTGGGAGCTACAGTGTTAAAATGTTTCAAAAATATATTCCCCGGAAAATTTTAATATAAGTGTCTCTTAAGACATAAACTATCCCAAATGTATTTTTACACAGATTCTTCATATTTTTTGATTTGACTTTTGACCAAAAACATCAAATTTCAAACCACTGTAAAAAAAAAGTTGTGACGGACCGGCCGTGGCATAATGGTTAGCACATGCGACAACCATACGGGAGATCCCAGGTATAACCAGGGATTGAAAAGACTCCAAAACACTCTGCTCAACACATTTTAAACGTCGGTAATGAGCGCAGGCGAACTCAAAACACAAGAGTTTAATGATCGAAGATGCTCCGCACACAGAGTCAGCACATAACAAAACTCTTTTGTACAATTTTTTCCTGAGCACTCAAAGATGGTGTGCACACATAAACGAGCGACACTAAAAGATTGGTAGAGAAGAAGAAGAAATATAGCTGTATATGTGTAAATATATGTATGTATGTGTTTTTTTTTCTCTATATGAATATTCATGTGTTACTCCGTGTTTGGGTATTTTCGTTTCTCAGTGCACATATGAGTTGTGTCATCTTTATCGCACACACGACGGGAGTCAGAAAAAAGAGCAACATCGTTTTCCGACACTTAGCGAGATGTGTTTGCATGTTAACATGCTCAACGGTACAGAGTTTGTGTCACATTTACCTCTCAAACACTCTCATGAAAAGAGTTTTGCATACATTTTGTGCACATTTGTGAGTTTTTTTCAAACGCTGGGTATAACTTCTGGCTCCAGTCATCTAAAAAAAATAAAAAAATTGTTCTTTCATTGCTGGAACCTCTCGATGTTGTCGACAGCAACTTTGCAGTATATGTGTCGAGTCAATCGCATTCGTCGATAAAAAAGTTGGTGCCGTCTGTTGTGAATCTAAAAATAGCGCGTTAATTCACAACAACGTGAGAAGCTATCAGATACCACATTCATGGGGTGTTAAGGGAAATTAAGTTAAGTGGAGCAAAATGGAGTTTAAGGTTTTGTTACTGAGGTCAAATACTATCGTTTGATATTTGTTTCATTCACCCCCGAGACAATGACCCTCAAATTGAGTGTAATTTATAAAAAAAAAACTTCCCAAAACGTTGTATTTGTTTGGACCCCATACAAAATGACCAAATGCGCAAAATATATTGAATAGAACTTTTTACATTTGTTGACGTATTTATCAACAATTTTCACACTGTAATCGATCTTATGACCAAAAGTCCTATCTCTAACCATTTACGCTCCACAAACAGGCAGGAGAGAGGTGTTATCGAAAAAAATCGTGGGAACCACAATCGTTATCTTGTATCAGTTAGCCATGGAAGGCACCGCATGAAACATATTAAATCGACTACTCAGACAGGCTCTAGGCATCTTAACCTCCTTCCGGCTAAAACGAGGCAGCTACAAAGAAGATGTTCCATCGTCTCGGACTCATCCTTGTCCTTATACACACACAGTAGTTCGGTGTGGATCAATATCATTTGTCTGATATTCCAATGGTCTGTTAGAATTCCACAGGCCAGTTCCAAGTCACTCAAACACAGGTATTCGGGCCATTCACTTCTGTAGATCAAACGTTTGCTGGCTGTTTTCCACATCCAATCCTTCCCTAAGCCAAATAGGTAACAAATGGGTGGGTGAACATATTCCAGAGAGTCATGATCCTCTGGCCAGTAGGTCTGCTGATTTATTACCAGAAATCTCACAATTCCCTGGGATCCAACAGAGGCTGACATCCAGAGGCTTTAGTCCATTAGTGCAGTTTTCCCACCAACTTTGATTTACACAATGTATTGCAATCCTTAACATCCGTAATCGTCTACTAGTATCATTTCCACATCCCATAGTAGCCTCCACGGCTTTCTGAATGGCCAGTACCTCATCCGAAAAACACTGCATTCATTATGTAGCCTGAAAGAGAGGCTTAGCTGTAGGTCTTCGCTGTAAACACCAGCTCCAGTACCCTGTTCCATACTTAAACTGGCAGTAAAGACAGAAATGGAGTCTCCATTAGGAGTCCTGAATGGCCACTTCCTCTGCTGAAAAACACTGCATTTAATATGTTGTCTGAAAGAGAGACTTAGCCGCAGGTCTTCGCTCTAAATACCGGCTCCAGTGCCCTGTTCCATATTTTTTAACGTTATTATAGACAGCAATGGAGTCACCATAAGGAGTCCCGCCGTCATAGGCATCCGCTAGCATCGCGAGGCCTGCAATAACCTTTTTTTCATCCAGACACGATCGGCAACTCACACGTACACGAAAGTTTTGTTTGATTGAAATCTGCCAGTCTATGCTTGAGTGTTATGAAAACCACACCACACACGCTTGTTGCGTATTCAAAACAAAAACAGGCAGAGAAACAAAGTTAAACGTTTGTTGGTCCAACACAATATTTTCACTGCGTACAATTCAACAGCGCTGACACTTCGTGTGCAACCGCACACAAGTACAACGTATTGTTGTGTGCGTTCATTCATTTATGCCTACCACTGCTCCTTATATAGCACTGATAGTGCATTTTTCAAAGTTGTTATGATTATCCTTACCGTGATACAGACAATTAATTAATATCAAATAAGTTCCGAGTTTCATAAATAACTCAGAGAGATAAGGGCTTGTTAATACTACGTCCATATATTTTTACATATTATTATAATCGCATGGTTTTATTTAAATATACATATTTACTATCACACTATGGAATTAGAATATCGCCATCGACGTAAGTTAACACGGAAGTAACCCATTTGACTTTCACACTTCGAAAACTGGGTTGTTCTATGTAATTGGCGCGATATCAAAGCTTTGAACACTGTTCATTTACTGAAACTGATTTCTATTATTGTCTTTATATTTTAATACTCTCCTCATATTTTCGTTTCCTTTTACTTATATTAAATACAATGGGGAATATTTTCGCGGTCATTGTCTGGGCGGTGAAAAATTTCAAGTCAGGGTGAAGGTACTAGGCCAGTATAGTAAAACCCCCAAAGGGTTAGGCGTTCGCTGCCTAACTTGATGTTTGTTTGATAAGCTTTTCAGCTATAACTGAAGAACCATCGATGATTTCTGCTTTCATTCTTAAAGTTTGGCCTGAGAACATCAAACCCTTTAAGCGGTTTAGTACCTTCACACTGTATTAGAATTTGCCACCCTCAGATTGACTTAAACCATAAATGCACAATATTGGGACAATGATACACACAATGCTAAATATAAAGTCCGCATAAAATAAATATAACTCATACGTACATATGTAGCTTGTACCATATGCAAACTTGCTACTTTTATATGTATGTACAATACAGTACTTGGGTCATGCTCTTTATTCAATATCAACAGGAATGACCAGTTTTCTACTTATCACAGATAAGACAGCCTATATATGGCCAGTTATTTGGGAAAATTTATGAAAAAAGGCGATTGATGAAAATTTTATGAAGATTTATTTATACGAAATTAGTCCATATGCAAACTCGCTACATTTATATTTATGTCCAGTATAGTACTTCTGTCATGGTCTTCATTCAATATCATCAGCAATGACCAGTTTTCTACTTAAAACATATGAGACAACCTATATATGGCCAGTTATTTGGGTATATTTATATGAAATTAGTCTTATTGATATTTACATGAAAAAATTTATAACAATTATTTATTTAAGACTTAGCTAAATTTTTGCTGAAAAATTTAATATGAAAACATCAATGGTTCTTGAGTTTTAGCTGAAATAAAAAGGAACAAGCATCAAGATAAGCAATAAATATTAAAGGTCATTAAAACAAGTTTGGCCTGGGGATTGCACTATACTAATCTATAGTATTGCACTATAGTATCTAGTACCTTCACCCTGACTTGGAATTTTTTCCCTAGATTTATTATACAAACTCTACAATCGCCAAGATTCACCTAAAATGTATCATCTGAATCTAGTACACCCTTTTGAAATTATTTGAATTTTACCGTACTTTTTAAAAAAAATATAAAAAAAACATACTTTCGCACATAAAAAATATTCCAGACCTCTTGCCTAAATCTCGTGTGAGCGAAATGACTTGAAATATATAAACGTTGTTAATAATATAGCATGTTAATAGCAATTATGCTGTTTGCTGTTTTTTTTTATTTTTTTTTTTTTTTGCATGTCCAACATATCCTCATCCTGTTTGGCCATCAGGCACACCACAAATTAAACAAAAATAAAAATTTTACTTCAAATATATAAAATAGCGAAAGCCAGCCAATGTACACAGACTGACAAGGATGCGTGTACACTATTAAGTGGCATAAGTGGTCTGGTCTACTGCTGCTTTTTCAAGCCAGGCAATTACTGTGAAGTAGTCGAAATGTTAAATGTCAAAAGCCACCAGATTAAACATTAAACAGACACAATTTAAATGGCCAAGGATGGCAAACTAACAAATTAAATCAAAATTATATCTTTCTACATTTAATTTTTGGCATAAGTTGTTTAAAACATGAAAGTTAATGTCCGTTACTCATTGCTTTGTTACTCATTGCATTGTTACTATACATTGCTTTAAAGATATTAAGCAATAAAATTTGATTTGTAATAGCTGTCGTATATTTTATTCAAATTATAGTACTGACTGTC
The DNA here is from genome assembly GCA_964034835.1 of Muscina levida. Classification (NCBI taxonomy): domain Eukaryota; kingdom Metazoa; phylum Arthropoda; class Insecta; order Diptera; family Muscidae; genus Muscina; species Muscina levida. The sequence continues at coordinate 72,270,748 of OZ035882.1, forward strand.
AATCAGTATCCGTAAACAAATCTATTTTAATATATGGCCATTAATAATTAGTGCTTGATTATTTATAGCACCTCACATTCTGATGTACACATACGTTTATTTACACACTTTTTAACAAAACTTTTATTTTTAATATTTAATTTTAACAATATTTTTTCGTTTAACCAAAAATATGCACCATACATATAGCACAGTTCTATTTTTTAACACCAGCACATTCATACATTTCGGTCGACATTGGTAGTTGGTTGGTTTCACAGTTTGTTTGTAAAGCAACAAAAAAGTAACTAAATTTAAATTCATACCATTTAATTTTTTTCCTGTTTTTCTCTATCTCTCTCTCTCTGTAGCTTCTGCACCCGTTATGGAACTGCCACCGCAAAATGTAACCGCTTTAGATGGTAAAGATGCAACGGTTTCATGTCGGGCTGTTGGTGCGCCCAATCCCAACATCACTTGGATTTACAACGGTAAGTGTCGGGGGAATAATGCCCTAACTTTTTAATATTTTGTACAAACAGACCACTGAAAATATTTAACTTTTTAACGGCGCGGGAGGCGAGACTGTAACGCAGTAATTGTTTTTCTATGGATGGGGAGGGAGATTGTCTAAAGCCACTTTTTTATTTGGCTAGAAATTGGGGGATTTGCTTTTATTTTTGTCGCAAAGTTTAAGTTATGTCCAATTTTTGCATTTTGTTTTGTGGTAGGATTGGAAACATTTCACAAGTTTATAATGTGACACTTTAATTTAATTTCCTTTTTACTTTTGAGTTTGATATTTTGGTTTGTGTCAATTATTGTTTAAATCAGAGGCATATTCACCTCTTGTGTTGCGAATTCAAATCTGGACTAAAAATATATGCTTACAGGGATATTTATATTCTGGAGCTTCGTTGAATGAGTATTGACATGCTTTTTGTATAAATAAAACATTTCGTGAACATGATTGAGGCTTTAATTCCTGTACCATTTGAATTTTGTAAGGATTCCGAAAAAAATGAAACGGAATCGCTTAGTGTCTGAATAGCAACTTTTTTGTTAGTTTCCTTCGTGTTCCCGCTCTTAGGTTTCTTGTTGAGCTAAACACATGAATCGGTCTCTTACTGACGAAAAGTACTATTTTGTGCAAAAAAGTACTTTTTGGTACAATGAATTGTACTATGCGGTACAAAAAAATATTATTGGTACTATTTGGTATAATCAAAGTACTTTTTGGTACAATAAAAAAACATTTTGGTAGAGTAAACGTACTTTTTGTTACAATGTACTTTTGGCACAATAAATTGTACTGTTTGGTATAATAAATATAAATAAAATTGATTCAATAATTCGTATTTTTTGGTACAATAAAAGTACTTTTCGCAACAATAAATGGTACCATTTCGTACAATAAAAACACTTTTGTATAATACATTGCACTATTTACTAGAATGAAAATACTTTTTGGTACAATTAAGTGTACATTTTGGTACAATAAAAGTACTTTTTGGTACATTTAAAGTAATTTTTGGTTTAATAAATTATACTATTTGGTACATTAAGAGTATTTTTTGGTACACTACATTGTACTTTTTTGGTACAATAAATTGTATTGTGCTATTTACTACAATAAACTGTAGTTTGTGGTACAATAAAAGTACTTTTTGGTACATTAATAGTACTTTTTGGTATAATAAATTGTGCTATTTGGTACATTAAAAATTATTTTTTGGTACACTCAGATGTACTGTTTGGTACATTAAATGTACTTTTTGGTACTCTACATACCACTTTTTTGTAGAATTAATTGAATTTTTAATATATTAAATTGTAATTTGTGGTACAACATATTATACTATTCGGTACAATTAATTGTACTTTTTGTTACAATAAAAATAATTCATGGTCCATTAAAAGTATTTTTTGGTACACAACATTGTACTATTTGGTACAATAATTTTTTAAATTTTCTACAATAAAAGTACTTTTTGGTACAATAAATTGTACTTTTCGGTACAATTAAAGTAGTTTTTCGTAAAATTAATTGTGCTATTTTGGTACCACAAAAATACTCTTTAGTACAACTCATTGTTCCTTTTGGTAAAATAAACACTTAAAACACTTTTTTTGGTACGAAAAAAAGTACTTTTGGTATAAAAAATGGTGCATATTGGTACTATGAAAATACTTTTTGGAACAAAAAATAATACTAATTGGTACAATAAAAGTACTTATTGGTACTATAAAAATACTTTGTGATACAATAAAACTTCTTTTTGGTACAATAAATGTACTATTTGTTCTGGTTTAATAAATTGTACTTTTTGGTACAATAATAGTAATTTTTGGTACAATAACTTGTATTTGTTGGAACAATAAATAATACTTAAGGTACATCAAGTTTTACTGTTTGTACTTTTAGTACAATGTTCTATATGGTACAGCAAAAATACTTTTTGTTGGAAAAAATAGTACTTTGGTATAATAAATTTTATATTTTACTTTTTGTACAATATATAGTACTATTTGGTACAATAAAAGTACTTTTTGGTACAATAAATAGTACTAATTGGTACAATAAAAATACTTTGAGGTACAACAAAATTACTCTTTATACAATAAATGTATCTTTTGGTAATAAATTTTACTTTCAGGTACAATAAAAGTACTTTTTGGTACAAAAAACTTTACTTTTTGGTACAATAAATTGAATTTTTTGTTACAATAAATAGTACTTAAGATGCAACGAGTTTGGTACAATAATAGTACTTTTTGGTACATTACATTGTACTTACTTTTTGCGGCAACAAAAGTACTTTTTGCGGCAATAAGAGTACTATTTGGGACAATAAAAGTACATTTTACTTTCGGTTACAATAAGTAGTACTTTTCGGTACAATAAATGTACTGTCGTGCACAAGATATTCAAGTGCATTTGTTTTACAAAATACAGTAATGATCAAAAATCACACTTTCACACTTACGCTCTTTTCCTTCTTTTTTTTGTTTCCCAACCAAAACAACGCGATGTCTTGTTCGCAGAATCAAAATAATAACAGTTCTTGAAAAAAAAAACGAATAGGATTGACCACTTTTAAACGTAGTTGTGCAGGGCTATACATGTTTACATGTCATTTATATTCGATTGTCTTCAAACGGGTCAAATGATCACCGTCGAATATTATTCACAGGTTTGCGGACACATTGACAGAACAGCCTCGTTTTAAGTGTATTCGCCATAGCAAAAATTCATAAATTAGGCTATAAACTACTAACTTATTCAAAATCATGTTAACCACATTTAGGCCCCACAACCACTTCAGGGACAATAACAAGAGGTCATCACTAATAGAAATTTATATTTATTGGAGTTTTAATAAAGATATTATTTGGAAGCAATTCAAATTGAAAAAAACGACGCTTTTTGCAAAAAAAAAAAATATATTTGAATCAAAAAGTCACTTACTTATCAAACCGCCCTCATATAATGATATTGTAGATTTTTCTTTTTGTTAAATTGTTAAGATTAACTAATTTAGATATTAGTTATCAGTGGAAAAAACTATTCAAATAAAAAAAGGAAATTTAAATACGATATATACATGACATAATTAAATACGTCGTAATCTCGGACGGACAGCCAATTACTCGCGATTGATCAAGTAAATCTGTTTATATATGTATTCATCACTTATATATTTTTAAAGGGAATAAGAACATTCTTGCAGCCTACAATCGCTGTGCAACAAAAATTGCATGAAATTAAATGTTAAATGTATTTATTTTATACTAATAAAATTCTCTCTTTATTTGTTTTTTTCTTACCACAAAATCTCTTACCTAACAAATTAAATTGATGTCTACTGAACAACAACAACCACTACCATCCAACCCGCAATACCACTAATCCAAATTCAAACAAAAAATTCGTTATACCGATGTTTGAATTAATGCGCTCAAATAACAACTAATAACACTGCTACAAATGAATTTTCGCAACACTTGGAAATCCCTTGCAAATTACCTTTTAATCGACCGTCCGACCGACACTCTTGGCGAATTTGTTTGCCAACTTGTATCGCTTGTTTGTTTTTGCATGTGGTGGGGGTTCCTTCCAATTCATTTGATACAATTGATGATGACAACGCCACGGTTGGTTGGCTTTGAACAACAACTTAACGCAATGTTTACACAACGCCAATGAATCTACAACAACAACACCAACTTCTATGGGCAATGTGCAATGAATATTTTAAATTATCACAATTTCAATGCAATGCTAAAACTTTGCTGTGTGGCGTCATAACTGTGGACTTTTTTTGCGCAACTTTCATAACAAAAACATCCACGCCGTGTCTTTGGCTGTATACGCGTTACTTGTCAACACTTTGGGGGGACGCCAACGAATGTTGCTGCTACTTATGAACATCGTCCATCGGTCTGGGCCAAAACCAACGAACCGGAAACACATCGTTTGGCTAAATGTGTAAACATCCGCTCAAATACCAAACTATCAACCAACGAACCAAACAACCATAATCTATGTCGCTGTCGCTGAACAAAAACCAACAAACGCTCAAATTGACACCATCATTTACATCACTGTCCGTCCGTTCATCTGGCTGACTTGCTGCGTTTGTATGCGTTTACCTACCTACCTACCTACGAACCTACCATCCACCTCCAACATCAACCAACCATCATTAACATCGCCATCATCGCGGGGCGCGAACATGATGGCAACTAACGAAATGGACCAAAACAACAAAAAACCCTTCATCATCGTGCAAACCGTTGTGCGAACGGGCTACGGGTGAAATGTTGCCAACTTTACACTTTGACATGGCGCGTTGCAATGCCATAATCAAACACCCTGTATGTGGACGACGGACAACGTATTTACTTACATTGAATGACGGCGACAACCACAGAGACCCAACTTGTTGAGATTTCAAGTCGCGTTCAAATACTGGAATCCGGTGATTTATTAATTTCAAATGTGCGCGAATCGGATGCCGGCCTGTACACTTGTGTGCGTTCCAACGAAGCGGGCACTGTCAACGGTGAGGCGTACTTAGGAGTTTTGGGTAAGTGAATGTCACATAATGAGTAATGTACATATTGAAAATTGAACTATGCGTTTATGTATTATATGTGTGTAGTACATGTGTGAAGTTAATGCTTTTTTAATAACCGTGGCTATAATGAGATGTAAATCTTTATTTTCACAGAATAACACTTGCACGATTAGAGTGATTATTTTAATAACAATAATTATGCCAACTGCCCTCCCTACCTTGTTGTGCAAACAAAAATCGCTGATCCCCAACATAGCACTGGAGACAGATAAATGCTGCGCGTATTTAAATTGATGGCAATTTTAAGATACTTAGTACTAAGAAATATGTTCTCCCATAGCAAAAAGTCTGTATAATCTGTACATGTTACTTTTATTAGCATTTTTCTCATATGGTAGAGTAAGAAGAGAAACTTTTCTTTTTTTTTGTGGAAAAGAGATCAATAAAATGTAGGGAAACGCTTTTAAATGACTGACTGTCGAGAGAGAGAGAGAGAGACTCTTTTATATAACACCATATAGGTCGTTGGAGAAAAATGCAATACAGTACATAAATTTCAGCCAGTAAAACTGATTGATAAAAACCCTCACCCTATGTATGGTATTGGTTAAGGCTTGAGTTATTGAAATTAACCGTTTAATATATTACAATTTCTTAGGTATTATTACTTGCCTGCTTGTAAAGCGTAAACGATTGGAAATAGAACTTTCGGTTGTAAGACCAGAGCTTTACATACATGTAGTAAAACTGTGAAAAACATTACAGTGTAAAAAGTCAGAATCAATTAATTAACAAAAGTAAAAAGTTCACTTCATTACTTTTGATCCTTTGGTAATTTTGTATGGGGTTGTTTAATTTGAACAAAAATCTTAAAAGAAAGACTACTTTTAAATAATTGAAGTAAACCTCCCGTATTTTTAGTTTCACCTATAAATACAAAATATAAAAGGAGGATTTTTTTTAAGAAATTACACTGTGCATTGTCTGGGAGGCGAGAAATTCCAAGTCAGGGTGAAGGTACTTGCTCAGTATGCACTGATGAGCGAAAAATTTTGGGCTGCAATGTATTTCGGTGCAGATGTGCTTGAGGTATCATAATCTAAAAGCCGAATATGAGGAATTAAAGATAATCCAAAACTACACATTTATATCCAACAACAACAAAATAGTAATTTGTTTAGATTATCTTTCCAAGCTGTCGCATAAACTCCGACGAGTATGTGGTCATACTGAAAGTACATTTGTTGTCCTCCTTAGATAAATTACATGTTTCTGTAAGAGAATACATCTGTTTACTCCAGTACTGAAAGGTTGATTCGTTTAGAAAACGTTGAAGTCTTAGAGGATCCAGCGTGTTTTCATGACATGAACCTTATTGAAAAGGTATAAAGGCATACTTGTTCATAAAATGTACCCCAACAACAGGCAATACAATAGCGTTGCAAAGCAAAAATCGGCAATAATAGTTGCTTGGGATTACTTTTAAAATTTGGGTTTTCTCCCTTATTACGTATGCCCTAGTCGACTTTCGACAACATTCGATGTTTTTTTTTTTTGTTTGAATAAAATTAGTAATAATTAATTGAAATGTTTAGTGTTGAGATTTTTTCATATCATCAGATGAAGAAAAACATGATAGAAACGACATCAGCGATGCCATATTTAAAAAACGACAAAGATTTGACGTGACTACGACATTCATAATAAGGGGGTTTGTTTTAATAAAAATGTTTAATTTTTTTAATTAAAACGCTCTGCGTTTAATTGTATGATTACCCCAAATAGTTAAGAAATGCACAAAAGATAAACAAAGCAAGTTGCTATTTTGTTGTAGTTGGATGATAAAGTGTACATCCGCGGAAAAATTTTCGCTCATCAGTGTAATAAAATTCCTTAATGGTTTGGTATTCTCAAACTTTTCACATTTTTGCTTATGTTGATGTTTTCGCTAAGTTTTTCAGCAACAACTCAAGAAACATTGATGATTTCTTATATCAATCCTCGGCAAAATTGTAGCTAAGGCTTAAATAAATAATATTTATCCATGTTAAAAATTTAAGTTAAACTTATTTTATTGACTCAAATCTTGTAAAAAATTACATTAGTACACAGTACAACATTTTTCAGCTCATTGATTTGGGACTCAATCGTGAGAATTGCAAGTGAATGTAGCTCCAAAAATAAGAACTTCTGCATCATTTATTTTGTCAAGTTGGCTGCATTAACAATTTAATGGCCATTACTCATACGCTCTGGCACGGGTAAATTTCATATCGTCATATAGTGCGTATGAATAATTTATAAAAACATAGTATAAAATATACATACTTATGTAAGTACCCAGCACAGTACAACATTCTTCAGCTCATTGATTTAGAACTACACGTGAAAGTAGCCCCTAAAAGAAGAAGTTCTGCATCTTTCGTTTTGTCAAGTTACATGCCATAACAATTTAATATCGATTTGAAGTCAGTAAATATCGTGTAGTGGAATTTGTCACGCTTTAGGCTCTTTTGTTTGACATAACTCGATAACCACTAGTCCGATTAAGCTGAAACAAATTTAAAAAAAAATTAAGAATTACAATTCCTTTAATCTGTTCATATAACATTTCCCTACATAAGCAACAGTTTCACTTTTCCATTCATCAAATGATTTTGAACTGGGTTTATTTTGTAGCAGTTACAATAAAACTGTTGTACTCCGTGGCGTATGATTTACGGGGAATATTACTTATGATAATCATACGCCACCATATAGTATTTATGTTATGTCAAACAAAAGAGCCTAAAATGTGACAAATTCCCCTTACTAACTTCAAATTGATATTAAATTATTATGGCATGTACTTTGACAAAACGAATGATGCAGAACTTCTTCTTTTTGGGGCTACTTTCGCTTGCAGTTCTCAGAATTGTGTCCCAAAATCATGTGTTGTACTGTGTAATGTAAATTCGCTAGATATGTACAATACAGTACTTCGGTTAGGGTCGTCATTCAATATCATCAGCAATGACCACTTTTCAACTTATCACAGATGAGACAGCCTATAAAACATATGTCCAGTTATGAGAAATTTAAATACAAAAAGGCTATCAGTAACAACTTTTCAAAAGTTTCATTCGATTAAATATGTCCAACTTGATTTTTTACATAATTATATTAATAAAAATTATTTATTTTAAAGTTATGGAGCAATATTAATTTTCCAAAAATAGGCAATTTTTTATGGGAGGTACCAGAAGGAGTTAGCTTATATAGTCTACATTCATCCGTGAGTCAAATATCCAACAAGCCTACAGTTTACTGACAAAAAAAAGATATGTATGTATGTAATACTACGAGGGTCCATTCGATCGTTTGTATTGCAGGTACCAGATGAAGTATGGCAAAGGCTTGGGTTTTCTAATTGTTTGTCTACTATTACAAAATAATTAAATCGAGCACATTCAAATATCCTCCGGTTGTCCGTTTAGAAGTTAATTTAAGTTATTCAAAAATAGATAATTTGGTATGTGATACTGCTAAATTTACATAAGGATCAGTTTAGTTATCCTGTACACCAGCCAGCAAGACAGACAGGGATATGGCTCAATCATCTTCAAAAAGATCCCTAAACGAATTTGGTCTAAAGATACTTGAGCGCTAACTCGTCTTCTTAAATGCGACGTATCAAATAGTATATACTAGACCGGGTCGGTCCCCATACAAAATTTTTTTTCTCCAAAGTCGAGGGCAAATATTAAAGATCACCTCGAGACTACTTCAAAAAAAAATCTTTTTTCCTCCCCCACTCCCGGAAAAACAGCCAAAATCGTTTTTTTATCACTGCTTGTTTGTGGCTCAATCGTTAAATCAAAGGCATCGGTGTATAGGTTTCGATGAGTACTACATTTGTCCTATAGATGTCGCTGACATACCACATCATCTTGTAATGATGGCCTCATTTAGAGCAATTTCTACCCCTAAAATTTAAAAATATTTTTTCCTAGGTTTAAAGCCCTTTAAAAACCAAGAACATTTTGCTTTGGAAGTATACAGTTTTATTCAAAAACAAAAAACTTACGAATGATAAGATGTATTTACAGCATCAACAAAAACATTTTTTTATGTCCTTTGCATTATTATCGCAAATTATTGCATACTTTATAGCGCAGATGCAAAATTTTTATAAAAATGATTCTATACTTTGTAGCTCAAATTGTTGCATAAGTCTTAACGAAATCGAAAAAAAATTAAATATTTTCTTGAGATAATTCATTTTTAATCTAGTTACCGACGAAATATTATTTGTATTACAAATAAAATCCCAAAAAGAGCAAAGATATGTATGTAGTTACAGGAAATATTGTCGCGATTCAAGATCCGTTTACTACTTTCTAGTTTTGCAATAATTTTTCATTTTGATTAGTCATTCCAAGCGCTGATTCACTTACATTTCGCACAAATGTTCAGTGTTGCAAATTGCATGGGAAGAATAAAAGTGCATATTAATGTCTATATTTTATTATTAATACTTCCATTGTGGACCAGATATCTTTATAATTTCGTTGCTTGAATATTGGTGACACTGAATATCTTCATCCGTATGTTTGAAAACACTGTTTGCGCTAAAAAGTGAGCAATAACTTGTATTTAATTTTTTTTTCCATATCGCTAAGAAGTATGCAATAGTTTTCTGTAATAATGCAAACAACAGGAACAAATATTAGTGTTGATGCTGTAAATACATCTTTTCATACGTAACTTTTTTGTTTTTGAATAAAACTGTATACTGTTCTTGGTTTTTAAAGGACTTTAATTCTGGGAAAAAATATTTTCAAATTTTGGGGGTAGAAATTGCTCTAAATGAGGCCATAATTACAAGATAATGTCGTATGTCAGCGACATCTATAGGACAGATGTAGTACTCATCGAGACCTATACACCGATGTCTTGTATGTTACGATTGAGCCACAAAAAAAAAAAGCAGTGATAAAAAACGATTTTGGCTGTTTTTCCGGGGGGTGGGGAGGGAAAAAATTTTTTTTTTTTTAAATTGTCTCGAGGTGATCTTTAATATTTGCCCTCGACTTTGGAAATTTTTTTTCGTGATCCGGTCTAGTATATACCCTCATCCCTTAGGGTAAGGTTATACAAACACTTACATACTCATATGCTTTCATACAAATCGTATGCCTTGTTTGTTCCAAAAATTACACCACATGCTAATATATAGATAAAACATTCAGTGCTTTTACCCATATTATCACTCACTACAACAGTCAGTCTTCCACTCACAATATTTCAATTTCGGATCATCTAGAATGAGGCGACTCTATATACCCTTAATTATTAGTTAGCATCAGCCTATTTTAGTTAGATTTTTTTCAATTTGTATATCTTTGTTCTTTTGTGATTACATTTTGATTTTATAATGAATTTAAATTAGATTCTAATCAGGTGATTATGACAGCTGTATACCCTATGTGACACGGTTGATATCGTATATGTGAGGTTGAGAACATCATTGTGATAGCACCACGTTACCATTAGCTGTGCTTTTGTTACTCGCCTGTTTTTGTATTTTTTTTACTACACACACACGAAAACCAATTTTGGGTTGCCAAAAGTTAATTAGCATTTGAGCGCAATACTCAACTTAAAAATGAAAATTGGCCATCTACCAAAAAGGTTGGTTATTTAGACGGTTTGCATAATGGTAGTTGCCCCGGACTAATCACAATCTGTGTTGGAGTATACAAAAGGACATAGATATGTAACAAATTTGTTGTGAAAACAAATTCTACTTATTTAAGAAACAAAGTTTAAAAAAAAATTTTGCATATGGTTTGGAATTCAACACAACACATACTATTTGTATGAATTTGTCAACGGTATTTGGGCATATAGGTTTAAACGTGGATTGTTATTTTCGTGAGAAAATTTAACTCTTTAAATATTAACTTTGATGTGTTCTCATAGTGAGGGCGACTGTGACAATTTACCGTTAACACTTTAAGAAAGCTAACAAGAATGTATTTTAACTTTAACTTGACTCAATCACATAATCTGAATGTATCTTCAGTGGTTATTGCCCTAACCTCGTAGTTTGTGAATATGCTATGTCCTTGGTGATGAAATTTCTACAACTTTAATCTGTAAAAATAATATCACTTTTAGAAATCATTCTACCAACAGACGCACATACATATTTTTGAATATACGAGTATCAAACAGTTTTTGGAACTTTTAGACAACTGCAGTAAAACTCTTATCTTTGAGCGAACATTGAATAAAAGTTGTGAATATTATTTTTTTTTTGTTTTTGTTGTCGTTTTTTTTCCAATGTCCGCCGCATCTATACAAAGTTTGTGCGGCAACATAACTTAATTTCCTATCTCATCAGAAAAACATGTGTGTTTGTTTGTAAGTTTGTTTGTGCGCATCCAATATGTTCGTCGAGCAAAAATGCAAAATGTGCATAAAAATTTTGCATAGCAAAATCATAGATGAATCATTTGTTCCACAATTCCCCAAAATATCATTTATCATTGCATTGGCTGGCAATATTTAAAAAATAAAAAAACAGCAAAGGATGCAGGCAAAAGAATGGTAGATTGCGATGGGGAGTTGTAGAATAACTATTCTTTTGTTTGTCTCCCTAATGTTATAAATGTTTTTTTTTTCTCGTTATAAGAATTTGATGGTATCATTTGATAGCATTTCTTGTTGAAAGTTACTAATTTTTTTTTCTTTTCTTTTTGTAGTTCGCACACAAATCATTCAGCCACCAGTTGACACCACAGTGCTATTGGGTCAAACCGCATCGCTGCAGTGTAAAGTCTCTAGTGATTCGACCGTCCCGTATAATATCGATTGGTATCGCGAAGGTCATCCAACGGCCATTAGTAACTCTCAACGCATTGGCGTACAGTCGGATGGTACACTGGAGATACAGGCTGTGCGAGCATCCGACGTTGGCACCTATTCGTGTGTTGTAACCTCACCGGGAGGCAATGAAACGCGGTCGGCACGTTTGAGTGTCATCGAACTACCATTTCCACCGTCGAATGTGAAGGCAACACGTTTGGATTCACCGGACCGAAGGGCCATAAACGTTTCTTGGACACCGGGATTCGATGGCAATAGTCCAATATCGAAATTTATTATACAGAGGCGTGAAGTTTCAGAATTAGGTAAGTTTGTTGGTCGTTTGTAAGTATTTACATACCTATGGTATGATATTATATACTTGTGTGTCTATGTATGTATATGGATGGATTGCATGAGTGTGGGGGTAATTTGTGTTTTTTTCGTATCATATAAATTATGAGTCGTTAAAGGGGTTTCTTTGTAACCTTTTGTACACAAGAAATACATACATATATACAATATATATACAAATTAACGTCGTTACCATTTGCCACCAACACATGTGCGCTTAACAGTTTGCTTTTGTATTAAGAGTGATTTCGAGCGGTAAAAGGTTTGTGATATAAAATTTGCCTCTTCTCACGGATAATTACATATATAGTTTAATTGCGAAAACATCATAATTTATTACAAACGATTAAGGTTTAATGACATAACCTAGTAATTTGGATCAGCAAAATGTTATTCCTAGCTGGTTATCTTGTTTAAAATTTATACATATCTTTTAAAGTAACAATTTCGAGGGTTGTTCAAAAATTCCTATTTCGTTTGAATCATTATATAAGAAGGGGATGCAATGTGTATGCAAATGCTGTAGTGTAGTTAGGCAAATTGATTTCAGTTCCTGCGGTTGCACTTCTAAAACATGTGAATCATTAACTTAACAATTGTTATTAAAAAAAATCCATTTGAAATTCCATAAATATTAATTCAAATTTTCCATTTTAAATTCGAAAAATTTCAATTGAAATTCAAAATTAATCTTTGAAATTCAAAATCCGTCATTTGAAATTCAAAATTCGTCAATTGAATTCAATTGAAATTCAAAACACATTAATTGATATTCAAAAGTTTTCAATTCAAAACTCATCAGTTAAAAGAGTTTTAAAGATTTTTGAATTTAATTTGATGAATTTTGATTTTCAAATGTCGAGTTTTGAATTTCAATTGAAAAGTTTTGAATACCAATTAATGTGTTTTGAATTTCAAAAGACGATATTTGATTTTTATTGTATATTTTTTGAATTTCATATGGAAAATTTGGTTTGAATTGATATTTTTTGAATTTCAAATGGAACTATTGAATGTTAATTTCTAAAAATGAGGTTGTGTTGCTATAGGTAAAATCTATCTGTATGCAAAATTTCTTTAAAAACTAAGAGGGTCGGGTTCAATGCATATCGGTTTTGATATGAAATTCATCTCATTTGAAATTCCAAATTCGTCAATTGAATTTTAAAACCCGTCAATTGAAAAAAAAATTCATCAGTTGAAAGAGTTTTGAATTTCATTTGACGAATTTTGAATTTCAAATGACGAGTGTTGAATTTTAATTAATGAGTTTTTAATATCAATTGATGTGTGTTGAAATTTCAATTGACGAGTTTTGATTTTCAATTGATATTTTTCGAATTTCAAATAGAAAATTTGAATTTAAATTGATATTTTTTGAAATTCAAATGGAACTTTTGAATATCAAATAAAATTTTTTATTTCAATTGATTTTCTTAGAATTTAACTACAACTATATTTCTTTAACCGGCCGTGGCATAGTGGTTAGAACACGCGACTACCATGCGGGAGATCGCAGGTTCAAACCTGGCTCCAGTTATCTTAAAAAAAAGAAAAAAGAAATAAAAAATTAAAAATCTTTAATAATCATTGTCGGCTCCCCTCGAATGTTGATTGACAGCAACTTCGCAGTATTAAGCGTCGATTCAATCGTCGTGTCTAGTAAGAGCTTCTCAAAAACAGTGACGTTCGCATTCGTCGATAAATAAGTAGGTGCCGTTAGTTGTGAATCTAAAAATATAAAGCGTGTTAATTCACAACAACGCGAGAAGCTATCCCATACCTCATTCATGGGGTGCAAAGGGAAATTAAGTAAGTTTATATTTCTTTAAAAGTGGAAATATAATATGAGAGAAGGGCGTTACTTTTAACCACTCACATCAATTTTTTGCCAATAATTGTTTACTTAAATGTCAAATAACGAACTTGAATTGTTTATTTGAGCCGAGAATATTGTTTTGCATTTTTTAACCCGCCCAAAAAGGGGGGTTAATAGGAAGTTTGTATGGAAGATGGGAGTAGTTTTGCCCGATCTTGCTCATCTAAGAACTTAACTTCCCACGAGCGGATAGAAATCCGATAGCTCTTTTTCTACGGCTGTTATCGCGGGGACTGAAAGACGGACATCCCAAATAGGATGATTTTGTATGGGTAGTGAAAGTAGTTTTTGACCGATCTTGCTCATTTTAGAAATAAACCTCCGCATACAATGTAGAATTTTCATAGCAAGTTTTAGCTCGGCAGCTAGTTTTTTCGGGCTGTTACCCTGGGACAAACAGACGGAATTTTTGTCCGATCTTGCTCATTGTAGAACTTAACCTCCGCCTAGAGGGTACGAAGTTCCTTACCAAATGTCAGCTCCATAGCTCTTAATCTATGCCTATAATCGCGGGGACTGAAAGACGGACAACCCCTAACAGGGGGAGTTTGTATGAGAGGGGGAGTAATTTTTGTCCGATCTTGCTCATCTTAGAATTTAACCTCCGCCTAAAGCTTACAAGGTTCTATCCGCAATTCGGCTGTAATTGCGGTGACAGACAGACGGACATCCAAAAAAAGGGAGTTTGTATGGGAAGTGGAAGTAGTTTTTGACCGATCTTGCTTATCATAAAACTTAACCTTCAAAGAGAGGATATAAGCTTGCATATCGAATTTTAGCTCAATAGCACTTAATCTACTGCTGTAATTGCGGGGACAGACAGACGGACACCCCAAAAAGGGGGGTTAGTATGGGAGGTGGAAGTAGTTTTTGTCCGATCTTGCTTATCTTTAAAATTAACCTCCGAAGAGAGGATAAATGCTTTCATAACAAATTTCAGCTCGATAGCTGTTCAACTACGGTTACAATCGCGGGAACTGAAAGACGGACACCCCAAACAGGGTGATTTCGTACGGGAAGTGGAAGTAGTTTTTGACCGATCTTGCTCATTTCAGAACTTAACCCCCGCTTAGAGGAAAGAAGCTTGCATACTAAATTTTAACTTGATAGTTCTTTAACTACCGCTATATTCGCGGGTTCAGACGGATGAGAGAGGGTTGTAATTTTTTTCCGATCTTTCTCATCTTAGAATTTAACCTTTGATGGAAAGATAGAAGCTTGCGTACCAAATTTCACCTTAAAAGAGTTCTTAAGACAGACGGACACCCCCAAAAATTAGGGAATTTGTATAGAGGAGATGGAAATAGCTTTTGTCCGAATTTGCTCATCTTATATTAACTTCTGCTTAGAGGATAGAATCATGCAAACCGAGTTTCAGCTCGATAGTTTTTAAACCACAATTGTAATCGTGGAGGCAGGGGGACGGGCACCCCCAAATAGAGAGAGTAGTTTTTGACCGATCTTACTCATCCCAGAACTTTACTTTTTTTGATGATAGGATAGGAACGCAGCCCGCATACCAAATTTCACCTCGAAAGCTCTTAAACTACGACTATAATCGTAGGAACAGACGTACATCTTTAAATCGACTCAAAATTCGACGCTGGTCTTTTATATACCTACCACGCCCCTTTATGGACGTTACAAATGGATGAACAAACTGAATATACCGTTCGGTCCGTGTGTTCGTGTGATGAAGGGTATATATAAGCCTAAAACGTTGTAAATTCCCTTATACGATACTTACTAACTTCAAATCGATATTAAATTATTATGGCATGTAACTTGACAAAACGAATGATGCAGAACTTCTTCTTTTTGGGGCTACTTTCGCGTGCAGTTCTCAGAATTGAGTCCAAAATCAATGAGCTGAAAAATGTTGTACTGTGTAATTGTAAAGATAAAAAAGGATAGTACAACATTAAATAATTATTAAAATTAAAATTTACTTAAAAATACAAAAAAAATAATAAAACAAAATAATTAAAAAGAATTCACAAAAGTAAGAAAAATAACATCAAAACAAATACAAAAATAAAAAAATATTAAAATTTTATATAAAAATACAACTTAAAATAAAACAATATATAAAAAATATGAACATCGAAAAATTTTCAAATGTATATAAAAATAAGAATAAAAATGTAAATAAAAACAAGAATAAAATAATTATGACAGTAAATATAAAAATAAAATAATAAAAAACGAAAATTAAATAAAATAAAATATCAAGCTAAACATAAATTTAAATATAAATATACAAATAACAACAAAAATAACAAAAAACACAAAAAAAAATTAAAAAATATAAAAACATAAAAAATTAAACAAATATTAAAAATAACGATACAAAAAAAATTATATTTAAAAATATAAAAAGAACAGAAAAAAGTTAATACATATATATAAATTTACAAAAAATAAACATGAGAATGGAGTATAAAAATAATATAATGAATATTTATAAAAATAAAACTGTTCGCTGTTACGATTTTTAAGCCTTCCCTTTATGTCTTATGGGTTTTAATAGCCAAAAGTCGCTTTAGTACTTGATCTGCGTAGCAGTTTCATCGATTCTAATCTAGCGTTTCATTTAAAATTGTTATATGTGTGCTATAATTTTCTCGTATCGGATACGTGTCACCTATTTCCTATCTTAAGTATTTTAAATTCACATATTGCAGCCACAACACGTCTCGAAACTCTGAATACAATTTGCACTGCATGTGTTGCGTGGAAAATGGGGTATACAAAATTTTTATCATTCAGGCATATGCCGAAAGACATAGAAAACGTTTCAAACATACGCAAAGAAAATCGATTTGTATATACATATTTTTGCCTACCATACACAAACACACACAAGATGCAATACAATACAAAATTTTCTTTGGTTCACAATAAAACTCGCCAATTCTCATCCATATCAACAACAAACAGCAACAACATAAATGATGTGTTTTTTTCTAATTCTGTTTTCTCTTTCTCACGTTTGTCTTTGTTTTCGTTATGTTATAAACTGTTTTTCTTTTTGTTTGTTGGCCTAAACACAAACTCGAAATGCACCATTTCATATTCATATACTCCAACAACAACAACAATAAACAAACTATTTCACATAATCGCAAAAACGTCGATCAACACATGGAAACGAACGCGATGGGCGGCGCGCTTGCCTCTGGTTATTCAACTCAACTTTGCCCCATTTCCACATTCATTCCCCAACAATAACACAAAAAAATTCACATTTCTCTTTGCACTTTATGGCCATTTCAATACATATCATCATCATCATCATAATCATCGTCAACATTATCGCTATCGATTCCACCACAATCAAAATCACCACCCACCACCACTCACTCGCTTACTAACTCTAACATCATGCTAAATTAACATCAACCAAAAACAAAAACTCAACACATCTAAAACGAAAAATTGTTAATCTACATTTCATTGTTTCCGATTTGTGTTGCTTCAAATTGCTTTTATCGATTTCTTTTAACTTTTCTATAAATGTTTTGCAATCTAAATGTTGTTTGTGATGTACAATTTTCTTTTGAATTAAAAAAATTTTTTTTGGCACTTTTATGGTTTCAAATTGGTACCCATGCTCCTGTTTAATCCTCCTCCTCCGCATTCATTACCCTGCGCCATTGTAACATTTCCTTCTATCCTGACCTCCTACACCTGTTAAATACTTTGCCCTCTCAATACATTAACATCATCAGAAAAATTCGTAGGTCCTGTACCAGATCCTTTACTCAATTGGATAACCGAGCTTAGCAATGTGTCGTCGGATAATCGTTGGATTCTACTGCAAAACCTTAAAGCGGCCACAGTTTATCAATTTCGCGTTAGTGCCATCAATCAAGTGGGTGAAGGTTCACCCTCGGAGCCCAGCAATATTGTGGAGTTGCCGCAAGAAGGTAAGTCCCAAGAATTGTTTTAAATTTAAATTGTTTAAAATTATGAAAATTTTTGTTTTAAGTTTATTACTTTTGTGTGTAAAGTTAATTTAATATTTGATTTAAGTTTAGTTAATTTTTATAATTTCACAACGCTGTGTAATATAACGTAGGTATCATATAAGCGTATACATTAGACCGTATCACCTTACAGGCACACAAAAAAAAGTTCTCCGTACACCAGCGAATATGAAACAATGTTCCAAGGACATTTCAAAAAAAAATTTTTTTATTTTTTTTGCCGAACGTAGGGGTCGCCTTTTTAGTTTTTTCGTTATATCTTCCATATTAACAGTCCGATCTAAAAGCTTGATATAGCGAATTTTTTGTCTCGGCGAGGCCAATATTTTGCTCTAGGTCCATTGACCTCAAGTGTACCGTTCTAGTACTGACCCCCCAAATCTAATTTCCTACCACCCTAATGTGACACCCTAATGATAGAAATTTATAGCTCGCAAAAAACCATAAAACTTTTGCGAAGAAAGTATCTCGATAAATACAGCACAACTTTCTAAAAAATGCTTTTATAAATTCTTTGTTGCCGATCGTAGGGGTCACCTTTTTAAATTTGTCATAGCTTCAGTATTTACATTCAGATATTAAAGTATGACATATCGATGTGTTTGTCTGTGGCAGACCAATTTTTTTAATTCAAAAGTCTTTGACCTGAAGTAACCTTTACATCATACCTCAAATTACACAACAAGGAATTAGCAACAAAAAGCAAAGTAAAATAATATAAATTTTAGTCGATCATACCTCGACGTGATTTAAGTTGGCTATATTTTTGACGGCTATCGGGTTTAGATAAAATGTGGCCCATGCGTTGCTCGTCGGTGACCGCCATGGCAGATTCATGTACTACATGAACAAAACCCTCGGCGAAGTATGAGTCACTTTTGAAGTTTATATACTTAACAACTTGTGGACCGAATATTTGACGAATATTTGCATCCATATAGCCATCTAAACGCACTATCGCATCCGTTATCATCGATAACAAAACATTTTAAGGGTGGAAAAATTTTGTTAGTAGTAAAGTTAATTTGAGATCAAAGACTTTGGAATTAAAAAAATCATATTTTAATATCTGAATGTAAAAACTGAAGCTATGACAAATTTAAAAAGGTGACCCCTACGATCGGCAACAATGAATTTATAAAAGCATTTTTTAGATAGTTGTGCTGTATTTATCGAGATACTTTCTTCGCAAAAGTTTTATGGTTTTTTGCGAGCTATAAATTTCTAACATTAGGGTGTCACATTAGGGTGGTAGGAAATTAGATTTGGGGGGTAAGTACTAGAACGGTACACTTGAGGTCAATGGACCTAAGAGCAAAAATATTGGCCTCGCCGAGACAAAAAATTCGCTATATCAAGCTTTAAGATCGGACTGTTAATATGGAAGATATAACGAAAAAACTAAAAAGGCGACCCCTACGTTCGGCAAAAAAAATAAAAATTTTTTTTTTTGAAATGTCCTTGGAACAATGTTTCATATTCGCTGGTGTACGGAGAACTTTTTTTTTGTGATACGGTCTAGTATACATGCTCGTATATAAAACTAAGAGCACAAAAAACCCATTTTAAGTTATATAGTTTATGTCTAATTTATATACATTTGTAATATAACTTTTAATGCAGTTATAAGGTTTAATGTTTAGTAGGTTCATAAAAGCAGCTAAAGAATTACTACAGTTACATGAAAATCGATTTCAAAATATGTTTTTTTCATAACACGCATAATGGGCATTAAAATCCCTCAAGTCCAAGGGCGGAAAGCCCAGGAACACGCATAAAGGGCATTGACATCCCTCTTTAACTTTTCCTCGATGTTCCTTGACCAATTTAGCTTCTGATCAAGAACAAAACCTAAACAGCTGATCAAACAGCTGATCGAATTACGTGACCGCCTTGACGTGCAAGTCCAAGGGCGGAAGGCCCAGGAACACGCATAAAGGACATTGACATCCCTCTTTAACCTTTCCTCGATGTTCGTTGACCAATTCAGCTTCTGATCAAGAACAAAACCTAAACAGCTGATCGAATTACGCGACCACCTTGACGTGTAAGTCCAAAGGCGGAAGGCCCAGGAACACGCATCAAGGGTACTGACATCCCTCTTTAACCTTTCCTCGATGTTTCTTGATCAATTTAGCTTCTGAACAAGAACAACACCTAAACAGCTGATCGAATTACCCAAGAACACGCATAAAGGGCATTGACATCCTTTAACCTTTCCTCTACGTTCCTTGACCAATTTAGCTTCTGATCAAGAAAAAAATCTAAACAGCTGATCGAATTACGTGACCGCCTTGACGTGCAAATCCTAGAGCGGAAGGCCCAGGAACACGCATAAAGGGCACTGGCATTCCCCTTAACCTTTTCTCGATATTCTTGACCAATTTAGTTTCTGATCAAGAACAACACCTAGGTACTTAAACATTGTTGAGAACTTCAGTTCCAAACCATTCAGTTTCGGTGGCCTGAAGTTGTTGACCTTATATCTACATGGAAAGAGTAACAATTCTGTTTTCTTAGGTGTTCACCCCCAGATATATGCATTTGTGTAATACAATATTAACATAATATGGGCTTATATACTTTTGGTAGAGTTGGATCTTTGTTTGTCGGAAGAGATCGATTTAAAGACAATATAGCTTGTTAGCTCATAGTAGCAGCGGTTTGCGATCAACAATCGTCTCTTGATTTCCAGGAAGACATTATCATTTTTGTTTGCGCCAGAGCCAAGGTAGACAAAATCACCTACCATTGTTTTTGGTTAGTTTTGTCCTCATTTATGACCAGATCCTCTTCTGTCAACTGTTTCCCAATACTCGAGAAGGCTGCAGTAACACCCAGTAGTACTCGGCCAATGCTATCACATCATCGGCACACGCTAGCAGCATGTAACTTTTATTAAAGATGGTACCAGCCGTATTTACTGCAGCCTTCCTCATGATCATCTACATTATGATGTTAAAGAGATCGCCTGGCAGACTATCGCCTTGTCTAAAGACACGCTTAGTAGAAAATGACTCTGTCAGATTTTTGCCTATTTTCACTAAAGACTTCGTCTTAGTTAGTGTCATCCTGCAAATCACATTAGCTTCGCAGGGATACCAAACTCTGCCATAGCATCTGATCGGACTGTCAAATGCAGCTTTGTAATCGTTAAACAGATCTGCATTTCTTGTTTCTTCTCCAAGATTTGTTGCAGTGTGAATATCTGATGGGTGGTGGATTTACCAGTTCTAAAGCCAGACTGATAAGGTCCAATCTGATTCGCTAGGATGGACTCTAGTCTTTCACATAACACCCTTACCAGGACATTGCATAAAAAAACTTAATTTCCCTTTACACCCCATGAATGAGGTATGGGATAGCTTCTCTCGTTGTTGTGAATAAACACGCATTCTATTTTTGAACTAACGGCACCTACATGTTTTTTGACGAATACGAACGTCACTGTTTGAGAATCTTTTTACTAGACATGCCGATTGACTCGACACTATACTGCAAAGTTGCTGATGACAAAATCGAGGGGGCCGGCAATGAAAAAAAAATGTAGATGACTGCAGCCAGGAGTCGAACCTGGGATCTCCCGCATGGTCTTCGGATGTTCTAAGCATCATGCCACTACCAGTCTTTGTATGCCACGGTTAAAAGGCTGATCCCACGATAGTTGGCGCCAACATTTGGATCGCCTTTCTTAAGTACAGGACATAAAACACCAGATTTCCATCTCTTTTCTTGCAGGTGGGAATCCCTGTCCCAAAACCTTGGCCTTTTACCTTCTGGTAGAACTTTCAGGCTTTACATATATCACTTTAATTTCGGATATCCTGGCTCTCTCTCTCTCTCTTTTCTTCCATAGATGCTTTTACATCTGAAGAGGCGTTTCATCACCCTCCTCTTATCATTATATCGTTCCGTCCCCGCACACGTTGCCATTGACTTAAGTTTTGCCTTGTACACAGCATCCCTTTCCTCAAATATTGCGCGAAATTCCGCATCCCACCAGGGCTTGTCTGAGCGTGGTTTTTTATAACCCAGTACAGTCTTTGCACCAGGCATCGCACGAACGTTCATAACCCTTAGACCTGCCTTTCATCTATTACCACGTCATCAATCTGGTTTCTAGTCGTTTGATTATGCCTTGTGGTTATCTTTATGTGGAAATCTGGTTGCACTCACTACCATTTTCTTGCCGACGCGAAGCTAACGCGTCCGAATCCGTTATCTGAGGTGTTGTTGTGTATACGGCATTTTCAGACGCCTGAACCTTCCTAATTTACCATTAAAATCCCGGAACAATTTCAATGCCACGGGCAGGAGGGCAGTGGTCATATATTTCCTCCAGGCGCTCCTAGAAGGCACCTTTCATGTCCTGGTCTTTGCCTTCCGGTGGGGAGTGTACACAAAACAGCGTGATGTAAAAATAATTCGGCTTGATGCCACTATGGCTACTCTTAAATGGATTTTGAAAATCACTTATTTGTAATAAACCACATAAGCTCAAGTAGTAAAGCACCAAAGCTTCGAATCGAAAAATACATTGATATCTTTAGGTATCTAAATGCTCCTGATGTGTAAATCGTATTCAAATTAATTTTTGTTTTTTAGTATTCTTCAGTTTATTTAAAAATTTTTTGTTTTCAGTTACAATAAATTTTTCGAAAATATGTATATTTCCAAATTGAATCCCCTACTAATGCTATAAATATACATTTCATTTCTCTGTATTCTCTATTTCCCGACTGTGTGCAAAAAAAACTAAAAAAAAATGCTTTAATTATGTAGAACTACCACTACACCGAGGTATATATTTACATAAGTGTAAAGACTTAATCACTCTAGCTTTTTGTAGAATATCGATATTGATTGACAAAGTTATCCCTGACCTAACCCTACTTTTTATCCTCCTGCTTTAGCACCATCGGGCCCTCCGGTTGGCTTTGTGGGGTCCGCCCGATCACAATCGGAAATTATCACCCAGTGGCAACCGCCATTAGAAGAACATCGTAATGGCCAGATTTTGGGCTATATTATTAGATATCGTCTATATGGCTACAACAACGTGCCGTGGATGTATCAGAATATTACAAACGAAGCTCAAAGGAATTATTTGATACAGGAACTGATAACCTGGAAAGACTATGTTGTACAAATTGCGGCATATAACAATATGGGTGTTGGTATTTACACTGAAGGTGCTAAGATTAAAACCAAAGAGGGAGTGCCCGAAGCTCCGCCGACTAATGTTAAGGTCTATGCTTTAAATTCTACGGCCATCAAAGTTACTTGGACTCCGCCCAATCCGCAACAAATTAATGGCATCAATCAGGGCTATAAAATACAAGCGTGGCGGTATCAAATGATTGACGGGGAGGAGCGCGAGGTGGAAGAACGTATGATGACAGTACCGCCCAGTCTGATCGACCCCTTGGCTGAGCAATCGGCTGTTCTCAATGGGTTAGATAAATTTCAGGATTATAATATTACAGTATTGTGCTTCACTGATCCTGGTGATGGCATACGCAGTTTCCGTGTACCCATCAAGACTAAGGAGGATGTACCAGATGAAATCACTGCCTTACATTTCGATGAAGTGTCCGATCGTTCGGTTACGGTGCTATGGGCTCCACCCAAAAATATCAACGGCATTTTGACAGGATACTCGGTGCGTCATCAGGTTAAGGATCGCCCTGAAACCATGAAATCGGTGAATCTTACGGCGGATGATACCCAATTGATAGTTAATCAACTGCAGGCCACCACCCATTATTGGTTTGAGATTCGAGCCTGGACGCGCATCGGTGGAGGTGCACCCAAAACGGCCACAATACAGTCGGGTGTAGAACCAGTGCTACCGCACCCGCCTACAAATTTAGCCCTGTCCAATATTGAGGCTTTTTCAGTAGTGTTACAATTTACCCCCGGTTTCGATGGCAACTCTTCGATTACCAAATGGAAGGTGGAAGCTCAAACGGCCCGCAATCTAACCTGGTTCACAGTATGCGAAATATCCGATCCCGATGCTGAGACACTAACTGTAACGGGGCTTACACCCTTTACCCAGTATCGCCTCCGACTTAGTGCCACCAATGTGGTAGGCACATCAAAATCATCGGAGCCCACCAAAGATTTTCAGACCATACAGGCCCGACCTATGCATCCGCCCTTCAATGTCACCGTAAGAGCTATGTCTGCTACCCAATTGCGCGTGAGATGGATTCCTCTACAGCAGACCGAGTGGTATGGTAATCCACGTGGCTACAACATCACCTATAGGCAAATTGAGAGCGAAAATCGCGTGACTCCTAAAAGTGTGCTCATCGAAGATCATACCGCAAATTCGCACGTCTTGGAGAACCTTGAGGAATGGACTGTGTACGAGGTTGTAATGAATGCCTGCAACGACGTGGGTCATTCGTATGACAGTGTTACAGCCGTGGAAAGAACTCGAGAGGCAGTGCCCTCATATGGTCCACTCGATGTCCAAGCTAATGCCACATCTTCGACCACCATAGTGGTGAGATGGGGTGAGGTGCCCAAACAACATCGCAATGGCCAAATTGACGGTTTCAAGGTATTTTATGCGGCCACAAATCGTGGTGGCCAGGTTCTGCACAAGACCATTTCGAATAATAGTTCATTCACCACCACTCTGACGGAGCTTAAGAAATTCGTTATGTATCACATACAAGTTTTGGCGTTTACGCGTTTGGGTGACGGTGCCTTGAGTACACCGCCCGTTAGGGTGCAGACATTTGAAGACACACCCGGTGCTCCCTCGAATGTCAGTTTCCCAGATGTTTCGTTTTCAACAGCTCGCATCATCTGGGATGTGCCCGATGATCCAAATGGCGAGATCTTAGCGTACCAGGTCACATATTCGCTCAATGGCAGCTCCAGTTTGAACTACAGTAGGGAGTTCTCACCCTCCGATCGTACATTCCGCGCCACCCAACTCTTGGCAGAACGCTACTATATTTTTAGTGTTACGGCTCAGACCCGCTTGGGTTGGGGTAAGACAGCATCTGTGCTAGTGTATACCACCAATAACCGCGAAAGACCTCAGCCGCCTTCAATGCCACAAATATCCCGAAGTCAAATACAGGCTCATCAGATTACATTCAATTGGACGCCTGGCAGAGACGGATTCGCGCCGCTGAGATATTATACGGTACAAATGCGTGAGAACGAAGGACCCTGGACATTGCTGCCAGAGAGAGTAGATCCGGCTTTGACTTCTTATACGGCCACTAATTTTAAACCTCACACCACCTATCAGTTCCGTATACAGGCAACGAATGATCTGGGACCCTCAGCTTTCAGCAGAGAGAGTATAGTGGTAAGGACATTGCCAGCGGCACCCTCGGTGTCGGTAACCAATTTAAAGGTGGTCCCCATTACAACGACATCCGTGAGAGTTCAATGGAATGCTTTGGAAACATCAATGTGGAATGGCGATGCGGCCACAGGTGGTTATCGCATATTGTATCAACAACTTTCAGACTTCCCGGCTGCATTGCAAACCACGCCCAAAACCGACGTCATGGGCATTAACATAAACTCCGTGGTGCTGTCAGATCTACAACAAGACCGAAATTACGAAATTGTGGTTTTACCATTCAACTCTCAAGGTCCTGGCCCAGCGACGCCACCCGTTGCTGTCTATGTGGGCGAAGCAGTGCCTACGGGTGAACCCAGAGCCGTGGACGCTGCCCCTATATCTAGCACAGAGGTGCGCCTTCGTTGGAAACCACCAAAGCAAAGCATGCAAAATGGCGATCTATTGGGATACAAAATATTCTATTTGGTGACAGATTCACCGCAAGAGCTCGAAGAGGGCAAGAGCTGGGAGGAGGAAATTGAAGTTGTCTCTGCCACGGCCACTTCCCATAGTTTAGTGTTCTTGGATAAGTTTACCGAATATCGCATACAAATTCTAGCCTTTAATCCGGCCGGTGATGGACCCCGTTCGGCGCCCATAACCGTTAAGACTTTGCAAGGGCTGCCAAGTGCTCCTCAGAATTTACGCTTTGAGGATATAACAATGCAGTCATTAAAGGTGTCGTGGGATCCACCCAAATTTAAAAATGGTGAAATTCTGGGTTATCTGGTCACCTATGAGACTACAGAAGAAAACGAAAGTAAGTTGCAAGATGATTTGGCTTTGGAGTTGGAGCTGTCATTTTTACACTTGTTTGATTACAGAATTCAGCAAACAGGTTAAGCAAAAGGTCTCCGGTACCAGTTTGCTGGTTCAAAATCTAGAGGAAGAAGTAACCTATACCTTTACCGTACGTGCCCAGACCATCGATTATGGCCCGGCTGTTAGTGAAAATGTTACCACGGGCCCGCAAGAAGGTTCCCCTGTAGCTCCGAGGGACTTGATATTGGCCAAAACATTGTCGAGTGTAGAAATGCATTGGCTTAATGGACCCTCTGGACGGGGTCCCATATTGGGTTATTACATTGAGGCGAAAAAACGAGGTGAGTATTATAGTGTAGTGTAGTTAGAAGGTCATGGAATACATGGATGGGTACATTAATTTCGTTTAATGGCTGACTTCATATTTCGCATATAAAATACGATAGTTTGATAAGCTTTAGTTTGAACAAGGGTGTGGCATGCTAGATAAGCTTGATTGCTAAAATCTACGGACTTGTAAAGTGTCGGGACTATAATATAATTGGCTAAGTGAAATGTACTAAAAAGAGATGTACTAAAATACGCCTATTATATAACTTTAAAGTTTTTGAAACTCTGCCTAATGATATTTTTTACTCTGATCGATAGTATCGAAGTTATCTAAAAAGTTGTCCCAAAAACATGATGTCCTAAACTTAAGATATTTTCTAAATCTGTTTATCTTAATCTAATTCATTTAATAAAGCTTATCAAACATTCGTTTTAATTAACATTTCATCAAACATCATCTGACTTTACACTCGTAGTTTCAAGTATGTATAATCTAGGAAAATATTACTTTTTTCCGAAGATTATTTACTTTTGATACGAATCCAAAGTCAGTTCAAGGATAAACATTCTCCACATGGATTTTGTTTTCTTATATCACTTTTTTTCAATTATATTAACTACTGGGTCATTGGTAATATTATTTATTTTTTACAATTCTTTTTTCTCTTAAATTTTTTCTTCCGTAATCCGTAACTAAACTTTTGGTATGCTGGTATAAAAATTAAAACTGCTTTTGTAGAACGAGGCGAACCATCATTTATTTGTAAGTATTGGTTAATGGCTGCAAATAAATAAAGAAATTTGTAGTTTCTCCTAAAGTAGTTTACTTTGCCTAGATTGGAATCCTAACTAATCATATGTAACATTTAGATTTCAGTAACCCTAACACAATTGTAGTTTCGTAACGTTACATAATAAGCCGTTTAATAACACAATTTCTATCATTTCCCCTCCCCACACAGACGACTCCCGTTGGGAGACTATAACGAAAACGACCACCGGTACCATACAGGATTTTACCGTTAGCTATCAAAGTCTCTTGCCATCCACTGCCTATACATTCCGAGTGATAGCCTATAATCGCTATGGCATATCATTTCCGGTCTACTCAAAGGACTCTATATTGACACCCTCCAAACTGCACTTGGAATATGGTTATCTACAGCATAAACCCTTCTATCGACAAACATGGTTTATGGTTGCCTTGGCTGCCACATCCATAGTTATAATAATTATGGTTATAGCTGTGTTGTGTGTTAAAAGTAAAAGTTATAAATATAAACGTAAGTAGTACGCCGTGAAACCCCTTAACAAGTCTTTAAAAGGTTTGCTTATGTTTACGCTTTCAGAAGAAGCTCAGAAAACTCTAGAGGAATCCATGGCCATGTCTATAGATGAGCGGCAAGAGCTAGCGTTAGAGTTGTATCGTTCACGACACGGTGTCGGCACTGGCACTTTGAATAGTGTCGGCACCCTGAGTCGTGGCACTTTGGGTACACTAGGGCGTAAAACGAACAATAGACCACCACCTAGTGTTCAATTGGGCAAGAGTCCGCCAAGGCCATCACCTGCCTCGGTCGCCTATCACAGCGACGAGGAAAGTCTGAAGTGTTACGATGAAAATCCCGATGATAGTAGTGTGACGGAGAAACCATCGGAGGTTAGTTCATCGGAAGCATCACAGGTAAGAGAGAGTGATAGTTTTTGGTACAAAATAAGATCAGTTATGTATAACGAGTGTATTAATAAATGTTTTACTTTAAACTAACAAAAAAATCTACGTGAATAAGTTATATATACATACAAACTTATTATAGACGATAAACAGCACAAGGGCAGTCTTGCTTCAGAAGATCTGAACCTAATCCATTTCCATCAATTTTAGTCAGAATCTATTTCCACAGCGAAAGTTCTGTAGCAATTTGAAACAATATAACTGCACTATCCCCACGCCTTCTAGTGTAGAAAATAGAGAGCTGGATTCAATAAACAATCTTAAAAAGATCGATAGATAACTTAAAGATTTTTTTTTGAAAAAATGTGATGGGTAATGGTCTATATAATTCTGAAAGCTGACATGAATCGGAAAAAACTACACGATGCAGATCTTATAAAGATCAATAGATAACACCGTGCAAAAAAAAAATTTTAAAAAAATGTGACGGGTAATGGAATTGTCTATACAATTCTGAAAGCCGACATGAATCGAAATAAAACTATGTATTTAGTTTATCATCTACGGTCAAGTTTTTGTTAAGGATACAATTATTCCAAAATTTGTTGTCATTTTTCTGTCAGTCTTGGTAGGACGAAAAAAAAGGGGACACTTAGGGCTATCTAATTATTTTTGTTTGTTTTTAGGAAGTCGTACAATAAAGTTGAAAAAAGGACATTTGAACTTTTAATCCTTCAATATCTTTTAAAACACATCTTCGAAAAATTGGAAAAGATATATTACGCGGATCTTACTGTTATAGTTAAATTTATTAGAACAATTGGTTAGTTTGTTTTTTAGAATTATTCAAAATTAACATTGATGGCATTTTTGCAGATACAAAAAAAATCCTAATAACACTAATTGTGGATCACGAAATTTTCTATCGTGTGTTTTAAACGATAATGACGGATTATAATTTAAAAGGATCTTTTTCAACATTTTTGTTCCTTATTTGTTAATAAAAAAATGTGTTTCAGTAACAATTATTTTTTTACGTAATTTTGTTGTAAAATTGCTCAAAAAATACAATTTTTTTAAAAAAAAATAATTATCACAAAAAAATTTTTGATAAAAAAAAATTTCCATTAGAAATTATTTATATTATTTATTACTTTTTTTAAATTGATTTTTTTTTCTCAAAAACAAATTATTTTTGTAATATCTTTCATAATCAGAATATATATGGAAAGAAAAAAACCATTTTATATTTTTATAAATTAAATTTTCTTGTCAAAAACAAATTATTTTTAAGACATTTAAAAATATACAAAATAAGTTAAAAAAAAAAACAATTATCTTAATATATTTTTTTAAAATGAAATGTTATTTTCTTAAAAGTCAATTTTCTTAAATAAAATATTTTAAAAAAATTATGTTCCTAAAATTTTCAAGAAATATAAAATAATTAGATAATTTTCTTAAAAAAAAAATAATTTTCACGGAAACAAATTTATTTTTATAGAATGCAAGAATATGTTTTCTAAAAAATTTAATTTACCTTACAACAAATTATAATATAAAAATTTTTCATGATAAAAACAATTTTCATAAAAATAATCTTTCTTATTAAAAGATTGATTTCCTTGAAAAACGCAACAAAAAAAATAACACCAACAAAAAAAACAATCTTAAAAAGAGAAATTTAACTTAAACTTCATTTTTATAAAATAAATAAGTAATTTTATAAAAAAATATTTCCTTTATTTTTCAGCTTTTTTCTTTCTTAATAAATAATAACAAAAATTTTTCGGATAAAAAAAATATTTGTCTTAAAAAATAAAATTTTTTTAATTAAATTTTTTTCTCATAACATTTTTGTTCTTTCATAAACAAATTGAATTAAAAAAACCAGTAATCTATTTTTTTTTAAATTAAATTTTTTTGTCATTGACAAATAATTTTTAAAAAGTCGTTTATAAACAAAATTAATTTAAAAAATATTTATTTTTTTTAAACGAAATGTTTTTTTCTTAATAATTGATTTTCATAAATGAAATATCTTCAAAAAATTATGTCCTTAAATAAATTTTTTTCAAGAAAACTATAAAATTATTAGATATTTTTTTCTTAAAAAAAGTAAATTTTTATAAAAATAAAATTCTTTATAGAATGCAAAAATATTTTTCGTAAAATTTGTATTTATCTTAAAAATAAAAATATAATACATATTATAAAAATATTTTATGAAAAAAATATATTTTTAGAAAAGTAAACAACTGAAAAATTGCTTTTCTTATCGAAAAATTTATTTCCTTGAAAAAACAAATATTTTTATTTTATAAAATAATTTTTTTTTCGAAAGTTGTTTGCTTTCAGCAAACGTTATATTTTTCTTCAAAATATAAAAAATATTATTCAAAAAAAATATTTTTTTTATAAAACAAATGATTTTCTTCAAAGCACATTTCTGTCCCCATAAAATAAAATTATTTCTATTTCTATGGGAAATTAAAAAAATGTTTGTCTTAAAAAAATTAATTTAAATAAATAAAAATAATATAACGAAAATTGTTCTCCGTAAAAAATATAAATTTTCATAAAATAAAGAAGTAAATCTATAAAAAAAAAATTTATGAAAAATATAAAATAGTTGAATAATAATTAAAATTGTTTTCTTATCCAAGACCTTATTAATCGCAAAAAATATTATTTTGGTATATTTAGGTTAAAAAATTAATTCTCCAGAAAAAATTGCAGCAAAAAATATTTTTTCTTTTAAATAAAAAATTAATTTCCATAAAAATGAATTTTATACACAAAAAACTATTTCTCTTTCAAAAAAAAAATATTCCTCTTATTATTTTCTTATAAAGTATAAATTTCATGAAATCAGTGTTGATTTTTTTTAAAAATATTTTTCCTAGTAATCTTTTTGTTCTTTTAAAAAACTTAATTTCCTTAAAAAAATATAATTCTTGGTTTAAATAAATTATAATATACGTAATAATTGACATAAAAATATAAATTTAAAAGGAAAAATTTCCATTCTAAATATTATTTATAAAAAAATCTTTTTTTAAAGGTTTTCTTAAGAAAACACAATTATGTAAAATAATAATTTTTATTTAAAAAACTAAAAATTAATACGTGATAAAACATTTCGTATAAAAAAAATAATTTCAGAAAAATAGTTAATTTATTATATTCCGTTGGTGGACCACATTAAAGGCGACTTAACTTTTTCAAACTTTTTGTAACTTTTTGTAAAAAATAATTGCATATTATTTAAGATTTTAAAATTTACGATGTCTTTATATACGCGAAATGGTTTCTATTATTTTGTAAAATAGTGTTGTACATTCCTATATCGTATGGATTTATGTTTTACTAGCTGACCCGGCAAACGTTGTTCTGCCATACAACTTTGGACCCGGCATACTTCGTCTCGCTCCGTAGGTAACGCCTTTATATAATAGTAAAATACAGATAGTTCAAGTTGTAATCTGATTTACTTGAATTTAATCGAAATCTGTGAAGAGCGATCTGTTATACAATGTTTTCCGATTTGTTTCCAGTGTAAAAATAAACAATGAAGACTGTTTGCCAACACGCAAACAAACAACGCACAGCTGACCGTGTGAAAAGCAGGGAAATTCGAGGTTGATTCCACAAATTTCCATGTTTGTATGGGAAAATTACGATTTATTGATTGTTATCGCAAAAGCCAATCGAATGGGGAGTTGAATTGGAAGGGAAGATCGGTTGGAATAATAGATTCGTGGGATAAGGACTTCCTCTTCTTTGCATATGCTCTTGATGATCGTCGCTTTAATTACAATTTCAAAATGATCATCAACATCTAGAGAGTTCAAAAATTCTGTCGAATAGTTGGTCGCCTCATTCTCGTTAAATGACCTCAAAAATTGTTCATCGTTCGGTCATCTGCCTCTAATGCTCGTTTATGCGGCATCGTGCATTAATTCCAAATAATGATTAATCATTCTGTCAAAAATTTCGCTACACGTTGTGTTGTCAACCGTGAAAAGAAAGCAGAATGTGCAGTTCGATTGTGGAAGCAATACCAAAGGATGCAACAGCTAACTCAATTGTGATTTTGACCGAATTGTTGCCAGAGTCAAAGAAATTACGAATGTCTTGCCTGTCCAACCGGCATGCTTCCGTTCCATCGTCAACAATTTTCATCATTGAATCGTACACGTTCGTTTGCTCGGCAGTTAAGAGCGCCACATTTGTTCGGACTCTTTCAGTCAGCTCAACTCGATCAAAGTCTTGTTCTTGTTGCAATTCGCGATTGAATGCATCATGCATTGAACGATTTTGCGCTGGTATTCCCAATTTCGACAGTAGACTGCCACACATTAGCACGCACATGTCTTTGATCAGAAGATAATTTCAAGATCGAAATTAATTGTTGTCGTGCGAACTCTGTGCAAATGTCGTCAGCCATCTCGTCCAACTTGTCCACCATCCCGAAGCTTGAGAACAATATCGCGTAATTCCACATTCTCTGCAACAATCACCACTGCGTCTTCATTTATAGTGGGAGCATTGAATTGTCTTACATGGCATCCAGAGGGTCTCTTGCCTGCTCTGATAATGATTTTGTGGACGTCATAATGCATTGTATTCAATGTGGTTTTGAACAATCGGACCAATGCATTATGCTTATGCAGAAGATTTTAAAATTGTTTTACCATTTTGCATTTAATATTTTAACATAATAAATTTCACAATATTCCGAAATTTTTCAAGTATCATAACGAATTTTTCATCTTTACGTCGTCTAAAATCATCAAATCAAGCGATACAATGAAAAATTTCGTCAAAAAAATCAAAAAATTTCCGGAATTTTCCACCAAGAATTTTCTAATTTTCCATTCGAAAAGTCTTTTGGAATAATTATCCGAATTTTTCACATTTACATCATTCAAAATTATCAAAACTTACAATAAAATGTAAAATCTCGTCGAACAAAAATTTAAATTTTTGGAATTTTTCCAACCAAAATTTTCTATTTTTCCAACCGAAAAGCCACAACGAAACAATTACACACAAAATGTAATAAAAAAATTCAATTTGCGGTGCAAAATGTTTCCGAAAAAATCCAAATTTTTCGAGTTTTTCCTGAATTTTCCTAGTTTTCCACCGAGAATTCTTCTATTTTCCCATTCGGAAAGTCATTTCGGAATAATTATCCCAAATTTTTCACTGTTACATCGTCCAAAACTATAAAGTCACACGACAATATGAAAAATTTCGTAAAAAAAAAATTAAATTTTTCGAATTTTTCCGGAATTTTCCGGATTTTTCAACAAAAATTTTTCATTTTTCTATTCGAAAAACCATTCTGTAACAATTGCACACAAAATTCCTTACAAAAAGGCAATTTTCGATTTTTAAATTTTTCTGATTTTCCGACTTTTCCGGAAGATTTTCCCAAAATTTTCTTTCACATAAACCTTCTCCTGGCAATAACGAACAACTGAAAAAAAGTTTGAGCAAAATCGGCCCAGCCGTTCTCAATTGACGAATTACTATACATTTTTGCCACCATTTTTATATATATAGATTTTTATTCAATAAACTATTAAAAACATTTCTCATCAAAATATTATTCTTAAACAAAATTTTTTTTTAGTAATTTTTCTTGTAAATAAATTTACATTGATGGCTTTTTGCAAAAAATAAAATTATTTTTGATTAATAATATTCCTTTTGTAGATCACACAGTTGCCCTTAACTTTTTCAAACTTTTTAAAAAAAGGTTGTAGAAAAATAACTTTTTTAAGATTTTAAAGAATACGATGCCTTAATAAAGACGAAATGGTTTCAATTATTTTGTAAATTAGTGTTGTACGTTCCAATATCGTTTTTTTTATTAAATAATCTATAAAAACATTTTTTCAACCAGATTTTATTCTTAAAAAAAACCCTATTTTTTTTAATTTTCTTAAAAATATAATATTGTTTTAAATTAAAAACGTTGTTTTCTAAAAATACGTACGTATTTAAACATTTTGTATAAAGAAAAATATATTCAGAAAAAAATTATTAATAAAAACTAATTATTTTCCTTAATTAAAAATAACATTTAGGATTTTAAAGGATACGACCGATGCCTTCATATACACAAAATCCTTTTTTTTATTATTTTGTAGACTAGTGTTGTTAGTTTTTATTTTTATTTTTTAATATTTACTATGAATTATTAATATAAAATAGAACATTTCATATTATCTTTTAAATTAATAAAAAAAAATCTATAATTTTTTCTTCTTCTTTTTCTCCTTTTTGTCTATTTCAACAGCATTCCGAAAGTGAAAATGAAAGTGTTCGCTCTGATCCACATTCCTTTGTCAATCATTATGCAAATGTCAATGATTCACTGCGGCAATCATGGAAGAAAACAAAACCGGTGCGTAACTATTCAAGTTACACGGATTCGGAACCCGAAGGTAGTGCAGTGATGAGTCTCAATGGTGGTCAAATTATTGTTAATAATATGGCCAGATCGAGAGCACCACTGCCCGGTTTTTCATCTTTCGTCTGACAATCTACGGATCTGTAATGTTCTTTAGTATAAATCTCAAAATGAAACATTCAAACAATCATCATTCACCAAACACACACACACACGCCACTCCCTCCCTCTCCTTCCTTAATGTATGCCCCTTAACTACTTACAAATCATATAGGAAACAGAGACAAAAATACATATTTTAATTTAGATTTCCAATTTAACTTTAAGACAAAGTATAAAAACTGATCGTAAGAATATGTCTGCCTATTTATTGTTAGGATTAAAACATAAAAGATTGTACGTAATTATAAGAATCAAACTTTTTTAGTTTTGTAATAGAGAAAAACTAAAAAAAAACGAAACAAAAACAACCTGGATGGAGTCATCAGTCATGATAACCATAATGGTGGTGGCATATAAATTGTCATATACACGTCATACAAATTATTGTGTTTTATATCGATGTTTATAATTCTTTACTGAAAATTCTTCGCGTATTTTTCAAACGAAGTTTACGCCATTATGAGTGAGATTACTAAACCCCATCAAAAAGGAAATATGGTACCAGAGAAAAGCATTATTTTTAATTACATCTTTTTTTTATAATTTTATTTTTGTTTTTTTAAACAATTGTTAGAAAAATTAATGTTTCTGTTTCTCGATAAATTTGTTTAACTACTATAACTAACTAATTTAGAATTTAAGAATGGACGAACTTGCTAATGTATAAGATTTCATAATGTTAAGTTTTTAAAAGCTATTTCAAATGAATCCTAACAAAATGTGTATTCTATGATAAGAATAACTGTACTTTTTGGCATAGAAAGCTTCATTTAATAGCTTTTAAAATAAGCAAAAATCATGTCCCGTACCCCGACCATAATCCTTTAATTATAAGATTAAAAAGAAAAAAACCTAGATAAGAAGAAAAAAACTGTAACTATGCTATATTTTTATTTGTATTAAGTTAATATAACGAATCGAACAAATGTATCTCTAAAACATAGCGTTAAGTGACCGCAATTAAGAGGAGTTTTGTTAATAACGATGATTAAAGAATTAAAAATAATGTTTTCTCACTTCACGGTATGTTTAGCTGAGAATTAGTGTGTCGACTGTAATATGCTTTTATATGGTTTTTTATTTATCGTTGTTACTATTTTATTTTTTAAAAATTATTTGAGAAATTGTTCTGTCGAATGATAAAAGTCACATTGTCATATTCTTTTAATTGGTTACATTATCCACTGCTTTTTAGAGTTATAACATTGTGATAACATTTTACTTCAATTCGAATCAATATAACTTCAATTCTATATCGTTAGTCTGACATGTATGTACTAGCTGAATCGGCGCACTATGCTACGACCACTTTTTTTCAATTAAATTATATCGTATATATAAAATTTTCAAAACGCAGAAAAAACGTACACGCAATAATTTGACGTAAGAAATTAGCAAATTATTCACTACCAAGAACACATTACAATACTGCCTTTTAATTCCTTAATACATTTACATCATATTTCATAATTAAAATAATATTATTGGAAAAATTTTAAAAATATAAATATGTAAATTCGAAGCAATTTTTTTTTTAATATTTTAAATATTTGTAATTTATATTTTTTTGCTAAAGTGCACATTTCGATTGTAGAAATTGACATGCCCATTATTCAATTTGAAAATGAGAATGTTGCTGGAAGCATTTTTAAATTTCCATGTCCAAGTACTACTTTGTCAAGATTTGCTCTAGCTAATTTAAAGCTAAAAAATTCGTAGGATTTTGACAACATTTAGTTTGAAATACTGAAATGACTTTGTGCAAATCTTTTTCTTACATAACACAATTCTCCGTTCCGAATTTTAATATTTTTAATATTTTAGTGGAATGAAAATCGTCATGGTCATCCTGATTCCGAATTACAATTTCGGCAGGCTCGCAATTCGCTGAAATTTTAAATAATGAGTCCTCAGCTCATGTTTCTTGTACAAATTAGTACTTTTATTATACCGCAAATGACTTTTATTGTACCAAAATGTACTTTTCTTGTTTGATAAAGTAAAGTTTACTGTACCAAAAAGTACATATATTGAACTAAAAAGTACTCCTATTGTCCCGTAAAGTGCTTATTAAACCTTGAAGTACATTTATTGTACCAGAAAGTACTTTTATTGTACCAGAAATTAATTCTAATTCACTTATTTATTATATCAAAAAGCACTTTTATTGTAGCAGTAGGTACTTTATTGTGGGAAAAAGTACTTTAAATGTACCAGAAAATACTTCTAGTGTGTCAAAAAGTACTTTAAATTCATTTAATTTATTGTATCGAAAGTACTTTTACTGTACTAAAAATATCTTTTTTATACAAAATATTAAGAACTTCAATGGTTTTTGTAATTTCTTAACATTTGTAAAAATTTTTTTTTTAAAATTGTTAGTTCGAATACTTGAAATTTGTCTTCCAAAATATAGTATTTTATTCCCCGCAATAATTATTTTCCGAGGAATTCATTTTCCTTAGAATATTTTTCGATCAAGGTGGAGATGGAAATAATTCTTGGGGTTACCATCATTTCTGATGCAACTACTACCGTTTGGTTTTTGCGATTGGTACCTTGTTAATTCCGTTTTCTTCATCTAATACCGCGGTTATGTCATAAAATCAAAATACTACACGCCAAATTACAGTAAACCGATCTAGGCGATTAGTACTTTTTTTTTACATTGTTTGCCACTTTTTACCACCCAAGGGTACAAATTTCCATGAAAAAAAAAAAAATTTTTAACGCATCCACGTCACAGAAGAACCCAATATGCCAAATTTCAAGGCTCAGGCTTAGGCTGAAGAGTGATCAATTAGTCATATGATAGAAATTCTGAAAATGTTATTGCAATCGGTCCATTAATATGACCGATATAACGATTTTTTTTAAAAATTTTCCAGCTAGACGTCATTCTCTCCTAGTACAAGTGAAATATGTAGCAAACCTCCTATTCATATCTCCGATTGTAATATCGGTTTGTGTGGGCCGTGCCACGCCCCTTTGTAGGTCCTACGGACGACAGTACCACGTGAAAATATCATTGCAATCGGTCCGATATAACTATTTTGTAAAAAGGGGCATGGCACCGCCCACTTTCCACAAAAACAATTTCTTGTACGACCGCCATATGTACCAAATCTCCACCTTGTACCTAAAGAGATGAGATGAGATACAGCCATTTCAAAATTCGAGCTATATGGGCGATGTCACGCCCTTCTTACCCCCTTGAATACCGCATTTCCAATATTATCTTCTTAGTGCGCGCATTTGTCATAAAAGGAACCTTAATGCCGAATTTAAAGGTTCTAGAATTAGCCCTATCCCATAACTCATTCATGGGGTGTAAAGGGAAATTAAGTTTTTTTTAAGCTTTGGCACTTTAGGTTACATACATATAGAAATTTTAACAATTGTTCGCTTTAAGAAACTTTGGTTTATTTTTTTATATATGTATTGTACAATTTCAGTTAAATTTTAAGATTTTTGTTTTAAATTTTGTATTTGAAAATCTGTATATAAAAAAACTCCTGAGAAAAGCAAGATCGAAATTCCTATTTTTAAAAACAATCTGCACTTTAGATCGGTTAAGTGCAAATTTTAGATCGGTTAAGTGCAAATAGTTTGTGAAAAAAATCTGAAAAAGATTTTTTTTTAATTGGCAACATTTAAAATTTTATTCCAACTCTTCTTAATTACGGTCATTATAACTACATGTTTTATATAAAAAAAATATTAAAATAAAAATGTTTGAATATCACTTTCAAACTTGTGATAATAAGACTTCAATTCACACCATAACAAAAACGATTAACTGTTTTCCACATATATTGTTGCAGTAAATGCCTTTACTTGTTCAAATATTTTAACATAATATTATTTTTGGCCTAACAATAAAAGTGCAAAGAAAGTCCTCTTTTCAAAAATATACTAAGTTAGCTTATACGTATATTGTGCAAATGTTTAAATAAATTAATTAATATGTATTTTATTGTCAACTTATATTTACATATGATATTTGCAAATGAATACGTTTTTAAGTATTTTTTATTTTTAATTAACGAACAAATTCGAAAAAAATTAACTCTGTTACTACTTTTCCACAAGCAAAAATAGTAACAGAGGAATTAAACAAAAATTGTATTTAAAAATTATCTTTAAAAGCAGCTGTAAAAATTTCAGGCACAGAAAATGTATTATTGGTTTAATTTCAAACTTTATTTCACCACCTGTTTGCTATTTGTTATACATATGAATGGCTGAAAGCCAAAACGATTAACTCCACATATTGTTTTTTTTCTTTAATTTAAAAATCAATAATAACCCCCTTCAATATAAAAATAGCCTATGCACTGTAGAATATGTGCTATTATAGGAGGCTATTGTTATATTGAGAGGACGAATACACTCCGTTTCTATTATAATAATTTTTTCGATTAGTAAAAAATTTCTCACATCGTTTTACATTATTTGACTTTAAAATAAGAAAGGAGTTTCTTTCTATTAATAAAAATGTTCTCCAATAATAAAATGTAAAACATTACACTTAAATGTAACATTTCTTACTTTGTTAAATTTTTACGTAATTTTTCTAAATTGACTTTATAATTTAACAAGAGTTTAAAAAAACATATCAACCTTCCGTGTTATGGAGTTGATCGATTAAGCAATCATATGTTCCAAGACTAAAGTTCCAAGAAATATGGGCTTACTAGTATTTCTTTGGCAAAAGAAAACTAGTAAAGCAATTAAACGTTTTCTTGGCTCTGTTCAAATTTTAACCTTTTTCAATTTATTCTACCTATGTATAAACTATTTTTTGGGTAAAACCATTAAGGGTTACCTACTAGTGAACAACAGCAAAAATACCAACTAATTTCAAAATTGGGTCAAATTCTGCGACAAAAAAAATATTTAAAAACGTTCCTTCAATATGTAGCTTTGTACATTAATTTTTGTGTCTAGAGTACTGTTTATTTAGAATTAGGCCAACGAAAACGAAATCTCATAATTACTTTACCTCTCCCCTCTATTTAATAATAAATAAAGAAAAAAAATTGTTTCAAATAATAAACAAACTGTATATACTATCGACGTAAATAATTTTTTA
The DNA here is from genome assembly GCA_964034835.1 of Muscina levida. Classification (NCBI taxonomy): domain Eukaryota; kingdom Metazoa; phylum Arthropoda; class Insecta; order Diptera; family Muscidae; genus Muscina; species Muscina levida. The sequence continues at coordinate 72,310,708 of OZ035882.1, forward strand.
ACATAAATTCATGTGTTTAGCCTTTTTTTACGGAAAAAAACCCCCTCACATAGTGCAGCTATATTTTATTTAAAACTAATAAAACTATAAATATTTAACATATAATATAATTACGTATTTAAAACAGAATTATTTAAAATGCACACTTACAATTAATTACATATACATTATCGTTTAAGTTGTAACGATGCCTTTATAGTGAATTTTTCTTTTACCAATTAGCTATTAATTAACAATTACATATTAAAATATAGATGTAATCTATTAAAACTCTACGAAGGCATCAACAACCACCTCTACCCCCTATTAAACGACCCACTCCTCCTTTGTTTCCATTGCACATTTTCATATGTCATGATTTAATTTGTTGTCAGAGCAGTCCCTTAAACATACATATATAGGCCATATTAAAAATGCAATTAAATGTCTCGGTTAAGTTCATTACATATTTATTAAGTCATCAACATTCAACGTAACGTACATATATACAATATATGCTTATTTTTTAGTTTTCTTCGACAGAGATTAACACAAGAAAAAAATGAGTCTACAGACTGATTATTATTGTATTTTTTTATATATAGTATGTGTAAATATATAAAGAGCTACTATAGCATAGTTTTATAGTTTCAATTGAATCAAATTATGTATATTTTTTTTTTAATTTTTTATTCTTACATTTATATGTTTTATCAATTGCTCAAATTATCTGTCTTTATAGTTTAAGATTTTAGATTATAATATATTTTCATTGAAACGTTTAAGATTTTTCATTTAGTAGATATAACTTAAGAATTTTGTAGCTAATAAAACAAACCACATATGATTAATAATAATATTATAGATTTAATTAATTTAATGTAAAGATACAAAAGCGAGTATTAAAATGAAAACAAACAAAAACTGTACTTGATTAAAAGATGTGAAAAAAACTTATATATCAAATCAAAATGAATAAAAACAATAAAATAAAAAACATGAAGAAAAACTGTGATGTTTGACTTATTGTTAGGAAAATCATGTAACCCCTTGGCAAGATTTGGATTTTGGGTAAAAAGTTTTTTTTTTGTTTTAAATGGGATAGATTGCTAAGAGATAGTCGTTGGTGTGCTATAAAGTGATTTATTTATCGTTTTTCTCAAAAAATCTGCATATTAGAGGCGTTCAAAAACTGGTCGAATTTTCGCCTTATTCAATTTATACCAAAACAGGTGGGTCCACGTTAGGCAAAAGTCATATCAAATTATTACATTTTGGAAGCACTATCTAACAACAATGTCGATGCGGCGAAATTCGTAGAAAAATATGTTTGTGCAAAAAAATATATAGGTTAACCCCTTGCCAAAATTAGATTTTTTATAAAATGTCTCTTTTGTTTTAAATGGCATAGACTGCTAAAACTTGATCGTTTGTGTGTTATGAAGTGATAAATTTATCGTTTTTCTCAAAAAAATCAGCATAATAAATATGTTCACAAGTCAATGAAAACTGGTCGAATTTTCGCTTTTTTCAATCAACACCAAAGCAGGTGGGCCCACGATAGGCAAAATTTATATCAAATTATTAATTTTTGAAGGACTATCTGAAAACAATGTCGTTGTGGCGAAAGTCGCAGAAAAATATTTTTGTGCAGAAAAATATTTTTGTGAAAAAAATATATGGGTTAACAACCCTTGCCAAATTTGAATTTTTTTATAAAATTTTTCTTTTATTTTAAATGGCGCAAACTGCTGAAACATAGTCTTTGGTGTGTTATAAAGTGATTAATTTACAGTTTTTGTCAAAAAATCAGCATAATAAATATATTCCAAAGTCAATAAAAACTGGTCGAATTTTTGCTTTATTCAATTTATACCAAAACAGGTGGGTCCACGTTAGTAAAAAGTCATATCAAATTATTGCATTTTGGCAGCACTATCAAAAAACAATGTTGCCGCGGCAAAATTCGCAGAAAAATATTTTTAGTCAAAAAAATATATAGGTTAACCCTTGCCAAAATTAAAATTTTTTTATAAAATTTTTCTTTTGTTATAAATGGCACAGACTGCTAAAACATAGGCGTAGGTGTGTTATAAAGTGATTAACTCATCAATTTATAACAACACAGGTGGGACCACGATAGGCAAAAGTCATATCAAATTATTGCATTTTGGCAGCACTATCAAAAAACAATGTTGCCGCGGCAAAATTCGCAGAAAAATATTTGTGTGCAAAAAAATATATAGGTTAACCCCTTGCCAAAATTTTAATTTTTTTATAAAATTTTCCCTTTGTTATAAATGGCACAGACTGCTAAAACATAGTCGTAGGTATGTTATAAAGTGATTAACTCATCGTTTTTGTCAAAAAATCGGCATATTAGAGACGTTCAAAAACTGGTCGAATTTTCGCTTTATTCAATTTATAACAACACAGGTGGGACCACGATAGGCAAAATTCATATCAAATTCTTACATTGTGGAAGCACTATCTAACAACAATAACGCCGCGGCGAATTCGCAGAAAAATATTTTTGTGCAAAAAAATATAAAAAATTTGATTTTTTTTTATAAAATTTTTCTTTTGTTTTAAATAGCATAGACTGCTAAAACATAGCCGTTGGTATGTTAAAAAGTGATTCATTTGTCGTTTTTCTCAACATTCAGCATATTTAAGACGTTGAAAACTGGTCGATTTTCGCTTTATTCAATTTATACCAAATCAGATGGGCCCACGATAGGCAAAATTCATATGAAATTATTACATTTTGGAAGCACTATCTAAAAACAATGTCGCTGCGGCGAAATTCGCAGAAAAATATTTGTATGCAAAAAAATATATAGGTTAAGCCCTTGTCAAAATTTGAATTTTTTTTATAACATTTGTCTTTTGTTTTAAATAGCACAGACTGCTAAAACATAGCCGTTGGTGTGTTTTAAAGTGATTAATTCATCGTTTTTGTCAAAAAATAGGCATATTAGAGACGTTCAAAAACTGGTCGAATTTTCGCTTTATTCAATTTATAACAAAACAGGTGGGACCACGATAGGCAAAAGTCATATCAAATTATTACATTTTGGAAGCATATCTAAAAACAATATCGCCGCGGCGAAATTCGCAGAAAAATATTTTAGTCAAAAAATATGCATATTAAAGACGTTTTAAAACTGGTCAAATTTTCGCTTTATTCAACTTATACCAAAACGGATGGGCATACGATAGGCAAAAGTGATATCAAATTCTTACATTATGTAAGCACTATCTCACAACAATGTCGCTGCGGCGAATTTCGTAGAAAAATATTTTTGTGCAAAAAAATTTATTTGCCATGCCATTGCCAAAATTTGAATTTTTTTATAAAATTTTTCTTTTGTTATAAATGGCACAGACTGCTAAAACATAGTCGTAGGTGTGTTATAAAGTGATTTATTCATCGTTTTTGTCAAAAAATCGGCATATTAGAGACGTTCAAAAACTGGTCGAATTTTCGCTTTATTCAATTTATAACAAAACAGGTGGGACCACGATAGGCAAAAGTCATATCAAATTCTTACATTATGGAAGCACTATCATACAACAATGTCGCTGCGGCGAAATTCGTAAAAAAATATTTTTGTGCAAAAAATTTGCATTTTTATATAATTTTTTTTTTTGTTTAAATGGCATATACTGTTTAAAGCGTTCCACACATTGCCGGCTATCCGTGACCAAGTTGACGGGACATTTGATGCAGCGTAAGCAATCCGTACTGCTGCAGGTGGATGGATAACCTAAGAGAGAAAAGAGAAAACACGGGAAAATTATTCTAATTTCTTGAAACTAATTATACTAAAAACAAAAAACAATATTGAAAGAAATGAATAACAATCCGATATCTCACGTTTGTTTTCTTTAATACAAAGTAGAAACTTAAAAAAACTTAATTTCAAGTACCAGAATTTTTGATTTGTATACTGTCTACCATAAGCAGCTATGGGCAGGGAGCTCTCTCGGAGCTGCAAGAGCATAAGAATTCGTATCGATACGAAGAAGTTACAACAAAAAACAACAAATAAAACATTGAAGCACAAACACATCCAAAGCTTTCAATGTAATGGTGCTCATAGCTGACCATAAGCATAAGGATATACAGGCGAAACTCTCTATAACGAACTCCTATATAACGAAGTTTTCTTTAAAGCGAAGTAAATATCCAGTCCCTTGGAATTCGTTATAGAGAGTTTCGACTGTATATCATTTGATTCGAGAAAATGTGTAGCGCATTCAAGGAGACGACTGGAACCCCAAGTACCTTTAGATCAATAGAGTAACTTCGGGTATTGTGGAATCTCAATTCCTAATTTGTCGCTCTTCAAAGATGTATTAGCAAATATTTCACCGGATTGATTCCAATATGTTTGTTGATCGATTGCCCACCTGAGTGTGTCACAAAAAGTTAATTCGCTTAACATTACAAAAGTTATGTATGAAACATCAGATGAACTGACATTTTGAAAATTGGTGGAACACCCTTATTTATTACGGTGGTAATATAACAAACTTACCGATTATAACTAAAGTTAAGTCAATTATTTACAATTATTTTACATTATTTCTTGAAAAATATTTTATTTTTTAACAAAAATTTAGAAAAGTATGTATATTTTTTTTTAATAGAGAAATGAACTGTTTTTTTTATTGAAATAGTTATATTTATTTTCTGATTTTTATATAAAATAAATACTTTTGTTTTGTTTTTAATCAAAAAATATGTTTTATTTTGATGTTGTTTATATTGCCGATTTTTAAAATGCAATTGCCGATTATGACGATTTTTTTTGAAAAAAGTGACGTTTTTTCTTGAAATATTGTTGGCATACTCATTTCCAACCGCGTGTAAACATACAGAGTTGCCAAATAATGTTTAGTTTCCGAAATAAAGGGGGCTCCACATTAACCGCATACTCCACAATGCCCGAACTAACTGTACTGTTAAAGACGATTGAGTCTTGACCGTCTATCTGACTGGTGTGCTGGATAGTTTCAGTTAACCTTACGGATCCTTATGAAAAATTACATATGGATATTTCCAGCGGAAGGACGGACGATTTCTTTGTATAAAATTGCTATATAAAGGGGGCTCCACATTAACCGCATACTCCACAATGCCCGAACTAACTGTACTGTTAAAGACGATTGAGTCTTGACCGTCTATCTGACTGGTGTGCTGGATAGTTTCAGTTAACCTTACGGATCCTTATGAAAAATTACATATGGATATTTCCAGCGGAAGGACGGACGATTTCTTTGTATAAAATTGCTATATCTTTAACTTTTTGTTTCTGTAATCATATAATCAATTTGTTGATCTTTAACAAAACAAACTACAGTAGTTTTGAATTAACTGCCACACCGTGTTTTGCACGCATTTTGTGGCAGGTAAGTCAAAATGGCACTTAAGTTAAATTTTGTAACTGCCAAAAATTGGCAGTTATCTGATAATAAAACAAAGACACCCTTTCGTCTGATCTATTGTTTTGATTTATACTAGAAATTCACATACATACACACTGTTTTTTTAATCCAAGAGAGAGTTATAAAGAAAATTAGAGAATTTTAGAAAGGCTGCGAGCATTGTAACAAAAACAAACTAGTGTATGTAGTTTTCGTTAGCAACAGTTGAAAAAAAGATTGTGGCTGTTAAATGAAAAATTATCAATGAATATGGGATAATAATTCCAAATATTTGTGGCAGCTAACTTAAATTGTCACGTATGAAATTGGCACTTAAATAACTACATTTCATACGAAATTGAAGAAATTACTAAAATTTTGTGGTTTTTGGCAGGTATCTCAAATTGGCTGCATAAAGAGTGGCAGTTAAGTCAAATCTACTGTATATATATCGTGGAAAAGTCGCTTCGTTCCAAATCCTCTGAGAAACCTAAACTCGGTTGATATTTACCCGCGTTACTGGCTTATAAGTGAGAAAAAGGTACGGAAACCTGATTTTTTAACCGGATTTTGATGGTTTTGAAAATTTGAAATATGCTACAGCATGTTTTTTTTACAACGAAATATTAAGAAATGGTTAATGTATTTACATGTTTCATGGCCCTACAAGTGTTTTTAGACCTATTTGTTAGAGCATATTTTGGCATATTTTACCCATAACGTCATATTTCATAAATTTTAGTTTTAGGAGCATAATTTAAAAAAAAACCTACTTTTTTAAAGCATAATTTAAATTTTTTTAGGCCATATTTTTTCAAAAATATCCCTTTTTAAGCATATTTTATGTTTTTGACATTATTTTTTTTTTTTGTTCGTAAAAACAAGTGTCTTTGCTACTTTGGTTTTTAAAAATGTAACAGCCAAATCAAGTTAAACACAACTGTGAAATGTTAAACGTTTATTAATCTTTTTCGCGCTTTCTTATTCAATTAGTAAACAAAACATAAAAAGAGGCAAACAGTGCAACGCACTTTTTCGAGAGTCAACTTTGATATTGACTTGGTTCACTCTCGAAAAAGTTCGTTGCACTGTTTGCTCAAAAATAGACTTTTTAACATTTCATTTTGATTTTTTTTTTAAACCTTTGGCTCATAGAGGTTATTTGTCTTCGGTGACTCTTAGTGAAATTTTCCGGAGAATATTTCTATCGAAAATTCTAATCCTTGACCTCCGTCCAAAGTTGCCTTTTAAACAGTTTTTCAAAATTGGGCCAAATATGACCATACGGGTGGGAGCTAGAGGGTTTAAAATGTTCCGAGAAAATATTCCCCATATTGTTTTAATATAGGTCTCCGAAGTCATGAAATAATCCAAACGTATTTTTACAGATGAATTTTAATATATATTGATTCAACTTTGATTAAAAAATCAAACTTTAAACCACTGAAAAAAAATTTGTGACGTAGTGGAGCAAAATGGAGTTTAGGGTTTTGTAACTGAGGTCAAATGCTATCGTATGTAATTGGTTTGGTTCACCCCCTAGACAATGACCATCAAATTGTGTCATAGTGTAATTTATCGGATTCCGAAATAAATTTAATAGTACAAAAAATTGAATCAAATTATATCAAAAAACCTTGGCTTGGAAGAAGTGAAAAGTATTTGTAAAGAATTGTGTGGAACTGCGCCAATTTATTTGCTTCAATTACATCTGTGGATGTCGAAAGATCATTCTCAATGTACAAAAACATTTTACGTTGTAATAAACAAATTTTTTGTTCAATAATTCATCTCAATATTTTGTAGTTTATTGCAACAACAATCTCAAATAACATGCTCAACATACAAAAACACCGTAATACATGGTTTAAGATTTTTGTTACTTTAATGTTAAATAACTTCATGTGATATTTTTTAATTGTTCCTTAAATAAAAATACTTAAATATTTATTTCTATTTTATTTTATTACTCAACATTTGTGTAATTAAATTTACCAAAACTACTAAGTCTGAATTTAAAATAATATTGTTTTTTTTTTAATTTTTAAGCTGTTTTTTTATTTTAAATAAAAATATTTCTAATTCATATGAAAAAAATTGTGTGACTAATTTTTAAGAGCATGTTTCTGTTGATTTTTAGGTCATATTTTATGCGCATAAAACATGATTTTTAGGGCATATTTCCGGTTGCCCTAGTCATAATATTGAAAACGACATTTAGAGTAAATTTGCATTAAAATTACATTATAGTACTGTCCAAAATTTACAATTTTGTATATGAACATAATGTTCAAAATATTTCAACTTTTCGATATAACTACAAAATAAAAAAAACGTGAGTCCACAACGCAATACCCATATATTAAAATATTTTAAAAATTTACTTATGGTATTGTAAATAGGCATTATAGCCCCCACCCATTCAGGTACCTATCATACAAAATTACCTATTTTTGGGAAATAAATATTATGTAACTAATATATATTATTTCCATAACTTTCATACGGACAAATGCCCAAATTCACCCATATACAATTATAATTTTTGTATGGAAATCGCGATTTTTATCATTATAAACCTTTTGTGAATTTAATGCAGAGTGCGTAGAGCAATCAAAATACGCTCTCGCTCTCTTGAGTTATCTTTACAATGAGTTTATCATTTTCAAAACAAGTGAGCGAAAGCAATCAAGCAATCTTCTCTTCTATAAACTCCTCATTAGTTTCACTCATTCAATACATCGCTTTGATAAGTTAAAATGGCGACCGCTTGTTTGAATAGAATTTTTCAATTGAATAACTCATTGTACGCTCATTGAAGCAAACAAGGAGCGCTCACAGGTTTTTTAAATATTTTTCCATTACAATAAAAAGTAAACAATTGTTACACTAAGCAAATCAGTTATGAACAACAACAAATTCACTGAATTTTGTAAATCATACTCAAATGAAAAATGAGATAGTATTGGTGTTGCCTACTGCTGCTCTGATATTCTTATTAAACAGGAGCACTCAAAACTTAGCTTTGTTGTTGTAAAGAGTTTATCATCGCAATAACTTTTGAGTGAGAAATATCAAAGCATTGAAAGCAATGAGTACTCTTTTGTTGAGTGCTTTCGAAAGCGTATTCAACGAGCGATGACGTTCTAGAGCATTAACAAACGAGCGCTTATTTCTTTTTACGTCGAAAATGAAAACACAAAATTGAGTCGCTCGCAAATAGAGTTGTATTTGAGGAGAAGAGCAAAATAATACTTCTCAATGATAAGTATTTACGAACTCTGATTTAATGTTATAAAGTACCTTTTATAGTACCATAGACAGCAACTACATCACAATTTCCATTACTGACCGTCAAGCATAAGCACAAATGTTGCGTCAAGCTTTTTATCTCATCTCCTTTTATTGTTTTTTTTTTTGCTGCAACATCACCTCTATGTTCAATACACACATAAACAATGAAGAAAAGTTACTGCCACTGCGTGTAAACCGCTATCTGTTTGTTTTGCCAAAGTGTTGTTTTGTTTGGAAGGAGGCTGATTGCTGCTGCTAGGAACGATATTTCGGCGTAGTTGCACATATTACGGGAAATGTTTAGCTCCTGGTGGTGAATGTCCATATAGTCGGCTCTCGGAGTAAAACGATACAATTTACTGTTACCCTCCCACCATAGCCTACCGTGATTACAAATGGGGCAAGCTCAAAGTTTAGCCGACTCATTGCCGGACGTGGATAGTGTCCACATGCAAGTAGTGCGTCATGCCAAAGTGCTGTCGGAAATCAATTCATTGACCTATGAAGAATTTAAGACATGTCTGGACAATCTAAATGCACTGTAAGTGAGCAATATTTGTTTGCCCTTTCAGTCAGTACATAGTTGAGGGTAGTGGGTAACAATGTTAAGTAATTATTAATACCTATTGATTTTTTTATTCTTTGTGTGTTCTTTAGGTCCCGAAAATGCATTGACCCCAATGGCAAGCAACTTGTATTTTTGGTGAAAAATGGCACGGACACCTCTTTGCTGTGGAAGGCTACGGTTAAGATAGCCTGTGTGAAAGTTAATCCACAAACCCGACAAATTGCATCGTATAAGTTTTTAAATCTCAAGCAGTTTTTGTGCGTTTTCAAGACATTCCAAGCTCATTTGGAGAGTCTGATGAGCAGTGAACATCAAAGGGTACGTAGTCCAAAATTAAAACACCTCTCACACTAATAAAAAAAAAACAAACCGAGGTCAGAGGCCAGGCCCAGTTTTTACATCATTTTATTAAAATGTTTATGGAATCTTCTAGGAAAAGCCACTACTTCTGTACTAATACTGTTTTAAATTTTCGAAAAAAACAAAACAGTTCAAAATTTAAAATCACGGTTTTTATGGTTTGCTTTCTTATGGGTCCCTAGGAAATTATTCTTTTGCTTTCTTCTTCCCAAATAAAGTATTTTTGATGTATTTCTCACTATATTTGATACAAACACAGTAATGTTCTAATTCGAGTTGGGATGTTATGGTTTGTGATCACAGAATTTAAATGCCCACATTAGTGTGGTTTAAGATCGTATGAAAATAATAGAGTATGAATAAGTTTGAAAAATACATGAGCTTATGAATTAGCTCAATTTCGAAAGAATCAATAAACTAATGGAATAAATTTTTAATCAATTCAAATAAATTTGGCAAAAATTAATTGCAATTCATTATATGATTGATCATAGAATTTTCAATAGATTTCTATATCTTAATATATTTCCTTTTTTGTAATCCGCAGGATGTCCGACGCGATTCTCAATCTACTCCAGAGGACGAAGAGCAGCCGCATAGTCCTCGGATGCATCCTTTACCATCCCAATTTACAGCTTCAATGTTTATGAGCGCTTTGGGAAGCAGTTCAGACAGTGGTAGTGGCCTAAGCAGTCCGTCGATGTCAACGTGTACGCATAACGATCATATCGACGAGTGTTCGATATGTTTAGATCGACAGACCGAGGTGATTTTGCCTTGTACTCATAGTTTCTGTACGCCCTGCATCGAACAATGGTATAGTAAAATGTGCCTTAAAGTTATCCCAACAAACCTTTTCCATTGTTATTTTCTCAACTTTATAGGAACGTCAACAACAAAACATGTCCCATATGCTGTGAGGCTTTAGAAAGCACAGATGACACCTGGGTTATGTCTAATATACCGGGCGTGGAGGAGATAAACGAAAAAATATGCTCCGAATTTATGAATTTAGCAAAAGAACAATAGGACAAGCTACAATTGTGCTGTTAATTAAAAAGACCAATGTGTCAACTAGATATTACTTTTCATCAACTATCCGCTGTTAACCCTTGATAAAACTAAACATTCTAAATATAAATTTTAGAACAACATATTTTCCCTTGGATTTGACGGGATAATCGGAATAAACCAGATTGTCGTTATATGTAGCACACAGTATTTAAAATGTTTCTTATTATTTCAGACTTATTCCTTATTATTACAAGGTATTACAATATTAAAATTTGTTAAAGTAAATACAATGTTGCCCGCATCCATATAAGGAGAGCAAACATTTAAAAAAAATAGTGACACTACGTCATGACCCACTACTCAATCCCATACGTATAAGACAAATATTAATCAAATGTATGTTTACTTTTAGTTTCTTTTAGATTTATATTTATCGTGTATCTGTTATGTTTATAATATTTAAAATTTTGTTGGTATATTACAAATGAAAACACTGATATTTACACAACATACTTTGTTTAGCAAAAAAATTAAGACGTTTAGTTGGGTTTCGTGTTAAAAACCAATAAATTAACTTATTGCCATAATACATACAAAACTACATATACTAAATTAAAAATTATTTAATATGTTCTCTTTACAATGTAATAACACGACAAAGTGAAGTTGTTGTAGTAAAGAAACCTTTTAAATAAAACTATATGTAAATAAACAACTAAAATCGTATTTTGAATTGTTTACTTTTACTTATTAATGAGTGGTTGGCGTTGAGGCGATATTTACTGGAACTTTTGCGGCGGACGATCATCAATTGGCTCGCCTTTTTATGGACACTTTGCCTTTAGCTAAGTGCGACAAATTAATTTTCAGTTTACTACTGGTATTATCGTTGACTTTTTTCACCCAAACCTGCAAGGAAAAACAGTTTATTCGGACATCAGAAATAGCTCTTTTAATAATTGCGGATATCTTCTCATTAAATTTTCCACATATCAAAAATGTATACAATTTATTTGTGTAACCTACCACTTCATTGCCGATAGCTGTAATTGTAGCCGCAAATTTAGGTAAATCTTTGCCCTCCACATAAATCTGTTGACCGCGATGAAACCAACGCTTTTCATACAGCAATTTACCGTCTTCTATGCGTGTCTCCACATAATGAGTGCCATTATCTGACACAATGGCAGACTGCTGATGACTATTGGATCCATAACTTGTACCAGAGATGCCATTTTGTTGTAAAGCTACAATTGAATTTTTAGATGAGAGTTATATGAAGCGCTTTTTTTCTTGGAACTTACTTGGCGTTAGGGGCTTTCCTCTTTGTATTGTTTTTAAATCATTTTCTATTTCTTTTTCCTCTAACATATAGACTAACAATTGTCCCGTCGTAGGTTTTCGACGTTTCTCCACAACCGGTACAGGATCATTAGGTCGTCTACGCAATTTTCGGGTAACGGTGGGTTTAATCTGCAAATTATTTTTTTAATTTAAACGAAATTATAAAAATTCATAAGGAATTACAAAAATTTTTGCTAACCTCCATTGAATCATTTGTGAGCTCCAAACTGTAACGTTCATTTTCAATGAGTTTTCGACGTTCTTCAAAGTCTGTCAGTATGTTATCTTTGAGATCAATCTACAAAGTTAGAATAGTTTATGTCAATTAAAAAGAAAGCGTAGAATTATATAAATGAATAATGGGTCATGTTTCTTGGTGGTGAGTATCAGAAAACATTGAATATTTTAATATCACCATCATCTGCGCTCTTTACAAATTTAAATTCAATTTAAGACTGTAAAAAAGTAAAGGACTACTCTTTTAGGAACAGCACTTTGAACAACTAAAACACTTGAAGTGACAACTACAAATTGACTTTTACCATACAGGTAGGACAAATTTAATCGGCAAGTGCTTATATGCATGCTGAAATTAGAGTCCAACATCTTATCTAATGTATCATAAACTAATTTACGCGTTAAAATGTTTCTCTTAATTCAAATTGTACATTAAAATAAACTACAATGTAAGTGAAAACGTAACGATTAAACCAGAACCTTAATTTTCAAAATAATTAAACAAACAATAAACAACAACAAAAAGTCTACATTACACCATATTTTCTACTTATGTTTTTGTAATATTGTAGTCAATATTATTTAAAATAGCAAAGTTCTACACTACTCTATAAATACGTTGACTTAATCTTAAGATAATAAAAATAATTTAATATAAAAAAGAAACCCCCCGTTTAAAAATTTGTATTTCCGACTAAATGTAATTTGATATAGTCAGGTCCGAAAAATGGTTATATTTGATTTGATTATTACTACTTGTCCAATAGTATATGAAAATTCTTATCTTAACCGATATTTGTCTCTGACATTATTATTTATAATTATTAAAAATTATAATTAATGTATTATAATTAAATATATCGTTGCTGCTTATATCATGTCAAATATTATTCTCAAAATAATTATGTATATAAGACGACACGATGTACAAGCTATGTATGTCAGAGATAATTGGCTGTATATAGACGTAATGGGATCTATTAGTTATTAAATTAATCAATAGAAACCTCCACTAGACTCCCCCAGATACTTCTAGAAAAATCCATTCATTTATGTACCCACGCATATGGGGTCATAATAGAACCTAAGAGGTGCTCTTTTTTGTGCTCTCGGGACTTCATGTGCCCCGGCAACAAGTTTGACCCACCATACCGATGTTTGAGGGCCAAGACGCTGAGTAAGATATACTTTTTTAAATCGGCCAAATATAGTTAGCTCTACCCATTATTCTTACAATTTATATTTCAACTTACCTTCTTTTCATCATATTCTTTTTGCGCCGCCTTCTTCTCCAATATGTAATCTCTTTCAACACATTCTTTCAGATAGTCCCTATATATCTCATTGAGTCTGAGTCTTTCTTTGTACTGATACTCCAATTTTTTCAGTCTTTTTAAATATTCGGGATGTGTCAAGTTTTTCAGTTCATCCAACTGTTTATTTAAGCTCGCCAATTTATGCTGGTACATTCTAAAAAAAAGTAAATTCGTATCCATAAAACAAGACCAGACACCCTGTATTAGATTGTTTACTTACTGTTCTTTCAGTTCATGATTGGTACCGTTTGTGGTTTGATGATTTGCATTGCTGCTGCCATAACTAGGAGTGCGTCCATTATTCCGAAATTCTGTTTCACTGGCATCATCGGTATCTGAGAATGGAGAACAGAAACAATTTATCGTGGACATTTTGTTAATTCCCACAGTCCCTACCTTCTTCACTGTCGTAGGCATTCTGTTCGAAATTATTGGAACGCGAATCATCATTATAGTCTGCGTAGCGTTCATCATCACTAGCCATGCCATACGTTGGATACGACATTTTGGCTTTTTGTTTAATTTATAACTTTAGAATTATTTAATTAAAACTTGCACCCAAACTTTTTTATAATATTACCGATTTCTCTTATAGGGTAAACTTGATTTTATGATTCCAGCTGACAATGCTTGACGTTTGTATGTATACAAGAAAACAAGAAGAGACCAATCACGACATCAAGCATGAATTTTTGCAATCAGCTGACCGTATGGAGTTATCAGGTTCAAAAAGAGAATAAGTTATTCGCATACTGGAATCCGGCGTTGCCAGACAAAAACTTTCTAATAACTAGCAATCAATAACGTTCACAAAATTTGTCAATAGTATTTATTTTATGGAGAAGATGTATGGACAAAAAAGCAAAAATTAACATAAATGTAAAATGTAAAATTATTTGCAGGAAAGATTATTGTTTGTATAGCAATATATAACATTGTATGTGCTTACCAGATATTAAACAAATAAACAAAAAAGTTGACAAAATTGCATTATTGCGCTGGTCACCTTTTCTAATTTATTATAACTAAACTCTTATCATAAAATATAAGTTAAAACAGTAAATAACTCCAATAATAAAAAAATATTATCAGTTAGCGGCAAAATTTTAATTTTATTTTATTAACGTTTTAATGTAACATTCGTGACCAACAATTTGTAGCTTATAATTATGTATATAAAAATAATATTTCCAAATTTCGCAAATAAAAAAAAATTTGTTAAAATTTGCTAGAAAGGAAAATTTATGTCATATCATGTTACAAAATATAAGTTGTAAAAAAAATTTAAAATACACCCATACCTCGATATACGGCCTAGATACGTTCCCAAAATGTTGGCCGTAAAGCGAGGTAATACATTTCATACCTATTTATATTTACATATTTACTACTTATTATTACTCAAGAATGGAAAAATGTGCAAGAAAACTACATACGTCTACTTACGATCAGCACAAACAAGAGACTGGCTGCATCAACACTCGCTGCGCTTGTGAGTGAAAGCTTTTGTTAGTCTCTCACTCTTCGTAGGAAAACGGTGATTCCCCTATTTGCTTTTAGCCGAATAGCGAGGTAATGTGCGCCGTAAAGCGAATGTGTTGCCGAATTGAAAAAGGCCGTTATAGCGAAATGCCGCAAAAAGAGGGCCGTATAAAGGGGTATGAGTGTACTTTAAAAATGTTTTTCCAAATATTTCCGACTCAATTCGCAATGGTTTGTGTTTTTGTAAAACAAGAAAAAACTAGTTTCTATTTTTGCCACGTCTCGTCACACTGCTTATATTTTAGGACCATTCAGTTCTGCTGTTTTGTTCTCTTTTATTAAATATAGAGTTTCTGAACCTTAAACAAAAAGTTATAGAAGTAAAAAGAATTTAAATTTTTATTTAATTGAAACGCACGACTCTAACAACTGTGACCATGGATTTGCCCTTATATTATCTTATTAATATAAAATTGTATCGTATAGATACTTGCACATATAAAAATATCTGCACACAAATAAAGTTATTTATGCCCTATTCGAAAAATAAATTGAAACCAACCACATACTATACATATAAACCATACTTGAAACTATACAGTTCAAAAATAAATATTTTATTTACAATTAAAAATAAAAAAATTTAGTACAAAATTAAATACAAAAAAAAACGTCCTATTCAGCAACAACCGTTAAAAAAACATGGTAATTTCAATATTCACTAAACATACTTCATTTGTTTGATGAGTTGTTCGCTTTAAGCAGGTTTCAAAAAAATTGTATCTCGAGCTTTTGATTAGTCCTGATTTAAAAACTAAAAAAGGAGACGCTATTTTTCATGAAAAAACACATTTTGACTCCAATTAATATTGT
The DNA here is from genome assembly GCA_964034835.1 of Muscina levida. Lineage (NCBI taxonomy): Eukaryota > Metazoa > Arthropoda > Insecta > Diptera > Muscidae > Muscina > Muscina levida. Next base: position 72,326,608 of record OZ035882.1, read on the forward strand.
ATCCCTTCCGGACTGATTGCCCGTCTAGAACTTGAAATAAAAGTCAAAAGCCAAAGGTATCATCAGTAAAATAAAAATCCGCTCCAAATTTTTTTCATGTAAAGAAACTCGCCATCAATCATAAAAAATAGTGGTATTCAAAAATAATTATTAGTAAAGTAGTGTTATCGATAAAAACAAATTATTTTCAATTGTTTTTTTTTTCGATTTCATGTAAAATTTCAAATTAAGCAAAAAAAAAAATTAAGAAAAGAAAGAAATATTAAAATAATCAAGAAATACAAAATAATCAATATTTTGGAAAATTAATAGGATTGTAATAAGGACAATAATGAAATTATGAAGTTAATGAAAAGTGTAATATAGCATTATTTTTGAAAGTGTTTGGACTTAAATTAAAACTTCTAAGCGAACGCGGAAGCGAATTGTAAATTCGTGCTATTCGCATTACAAACGAACGATTCATAAGGGTGGTTAATGTAGGTATTATAATTTGTATATAACGGGTAGAATGTGAAAAATTAAATAGATTACAAAGAAAAAAAGGGTAGCCAGTTTGAATAACTTTGTAGAATAAAAACAATGATCTAAAATAAACAACATTTTAGAAACTACACCCCAAGAAACGCCATACATATAGCGATATATGAACACGACCTCTAAGAGAGTACAGATATCTCAAAACTTTGTTAAACTCTACTAGAATTTTTCTCATATTCTGATTAGTTGTACATACCGCTATATATTTCAATGCCGTATAACAAACTGGGCATAATTAGAGCATGAATCAATTTTGCCTTAACATGTAGAGGTAATAACAAATCAGAATTGTAAAAACTTCGAAGCGAAAAAATAAGTCGTCGAACAACGCTGTTAACTTGATGAATAAAAGTTAGTTTATCATCAATGAGTAGTCACAATTTCATGCAGATTTCTAATTTTCAATTTTTCCTCTCTGAATTTCGAACAGCAATTGGTATTTGTCGAATTTCAAGTAGAATTTCTGATTTTTATTGGTTGTTTCTGAATTACTTTTGCAAATGGTATAGACCAGAAAAACCGCTTGAATTTATTGAAAATACATAATATATTAAAAAATTACTTTTAGAAAAATTAACATTTGCTTTTGAGACGTAAACTTTCATTTACTATTGGATTTGTTTTTTCCATGTGATTTTCTTTCGTCAAATTGCTTTAAAGCACTTTCGAAACCACAGGTATGAGCCGAAAAAAGTTGTATAGGTTCTCTTACGTTTAAAGAATCTCAGAACACCAAATATTTTTTTAATCGTACACTCTACTTACGGCCCATTTAGACCATTCTTCCCTATGTTTTATTTCGTTTTCCTTTGGTGACTTTTGACTCCGAAGTAAATTGTAGTTCCGATATTATTATAATTTTAATTACAGCTTGTAATTAGAAGCCTGGTGACCAATTAAATTAGAATTTACAATATATATACATCTCAAAATGTCTTAACACGTAATTGTAACATGATAAAACTATTATACCAGAAACTGCTCACAATAATGTAGTGTGTCATAGTCAAAATTGACTTCAAAGTCAAATGTGACAAAAGGCAAAAATTAAGCCTTAAAACTAAACAACGATGTCCGTATTGAATGCCAAATAACATACACGACATTTAGACTAAAAAGGTTGTATGTAGGGAGCAAGGACTAAAAAATGTTTGTTATGGAATTGTCATTGAATAATCTTTAAACGTAATCTCAACTTTATATTGCCTGCCAAGTTTCCATTAAAATGTTAGCTATTATCCAGATATTTACTTGCAAGATTTGTATAAATATTCTCAGTTATAATTTAAAATTTTCAACTCTTTTGTTTCATCAGAATTCAAAATGGTGTTAGCGAATAGTTGTTTTCACAAGTGGATTTACAAGGCGATTATCATCCTATACCAAATATAATTCGATTTTGTTGTCTCTAAACTTATCCGCTTTTTGATAGATTCTTTAGAAGTGAAATATATTAATTGTTCACCATAATTATTCTTTAATATCAGGCGTTACTTTAAACTTGAATTGTATTAGTGGCAAATTTTCCAGCGTGTAGCTAGAATGTTTAGAATTATAAAAGTATACATATCGTCGGTATCCATTAAGTCCGTTTCATAAAAAAGTGGACTTGAAGCGTTTTTGCAGGATACCGACGATATGTATATCGGCCTGTCATATCTTATTGGTCAATATAAGTTCCTATATAAATTCTTACACTTAAAAATCCATATCTGGCTTCATGAATACCTCCAAAACTAATAAAGCAATTCAAAATATTTTGACTTTAAAAAGAGCCACGCCCTCAAGAGCTGCATTACCCCGGTATAATATATCACATAGTATCTGAGCTTAACTTAAGCCAACAAAACAGCTCAAAACTTTTTTTTAAAACATCATGTATCCAAAATACGTTTAACATTATCAACTTCAAAATTAGTCCCCAAAACGGAAACATTGACTTTACACCTAGGTAACGTTGAATTACTTCTTTTTGAAAACGTTCCACTGATCCAATACTTTATAGTACAGTATTGTAGCTTTATATTTTTTGGTTTGTTTACACTGGGAAACCACACGCACATGTCAGACCCGAACAAATATCATTGTCACACAATGTACATATGTAGGAGCACAATTACCCAAAATATTCATCTCCATGATTCATGTCTCCTCCTTCCTCCACATCCATTTTCAATAATTTTTGGCAACAAGCGGGTTCATTTATGTTTTTGTCTCTTTTATATTTTCTGTTATCAATTTTTTTAACATAAAAAACTTTTTCCTTTTTATGCAATTAAAAAGATTTACAACTACATAGTTTCACAAATCACCCAAGGCTGTTTATTGGGGACGACCACGACCGAAACCACCACGGAATTCAACATCGCCGGCACCAGCGCCAACATCACCCTTCTTGTCAGTGCCTCCAGGAGCACGTCTGTAAGCGGAACGATCTTCACCAGTTTTGCTGGCGTCAGTGGAGCGAGCAGCAGCAGCTGGGCGGGGACGAACAGTCTCGGGTCTGTTGGGACGCTTGAGAGTGGCGGGAACAATCTCTGGGGGCAAGTGCAAGTAAGTGCGCAAGAATTCAATACCTTCGTTGGTCAAGTACCAATAGTAGTGTCTCCAGGCGAATTGTTCCTTTACCAATCCACGGGAGTGGAGAGATTGCAATGTTTTGATGACATGCAAGTTGGGGATGCTCTCAAGCTCGGGGTGCTTGGGGGCATGGGTATCCTTTTTGGCTACAATAACACCCTCTTTGAAGAGGTATTCGTAGATAGCGACACGATGAGCCTTTGGCATAAACATCCTAAAATGAAGAGCACAAACACAAGCACATTAGTTTTGTTTCAGTCACTCAATATAATAAATGTCTCATTTAATCGTAAATGTACGCTTGTTGTAAACACTAAACGCAAATCACCAACTTGGATTAATTTAATGACCAACGTCAATAATTGACACCAAACATTTTGTTCAAAAGCTATATTTGCTTAGTTTCGTATTTTGCATTCATTTCACACAATAAATTTACGATTATTTTGATTTTTCATGATTTTTTCAAGAATTTTACATACTTCAGCGTCTTCTATGGAGCAGTCACCGGAAAGAAAGGAAAATCGAGATGACAGCTGTCATTGTGATGACATTTTAATATAGTTACTACTACCGACCAGTAGATTGCGCTAGCAAGTATGATATATGTGTTTAGTATACATTCTGGTGCACACGGAACACAGCCATGGTATAACTGCAATCAGTTGGCAACGCAGGCGTGTTATTTTAAATAATATAGTTTCCTTTAATAAATTATTTACTCCAATTTCAACCTTTCCAATTAATCACCCAATTTCTGATTTCGAAAGAAAACGGAGAAAAAATACAACAAGAAAAATTTTGTAAATTTTTTACTACTATTGTCTTTAAATATGTTTTCTTTCAGAATAATTCAAAACTCTATTATTTTTGTGGTATTGGTTTTAATAAAGGTCTCTTGAAAGATGTCTTTCAACTTATTTTCGTCATACCAATGTGTGAGCTAGACAACAGCTGACAATTCGCGAATATGCAGTGTAAAACCACTTTTTATCCTTTCGGATATTAAGCCCAAAATGCGAAATGTTTTTTTAGTGTAAAAATGCTATTAGACTGAAACTTGCGTCTTTCGGAAATTTTTGGTTTTATGAAGCAAAATATTAAAAAAGGACGAAAAAAGTACGTTCGAACATGGTTTCCCCCATAACATCTTTTTTGAGGTGTTATAGTCACATGAAAAATGCATAAAAGACAGAGAACGCAGTACAAGAGCAAATGAGTGTGTTTTGATCAAAACAGTGTTTTTATGTTATGCACTGCAATAAATGATTCAAAACAAAATTTGTTTATACGGTACAGTTCTTTTATTGTACAATTTATTGTACCAAAAAGTACTTTTATTGTACCAAATAGTAATTTATCTTAAAGTACTTGTATTGTATCAAATAGAACAATTTATTTTATCAAAAATTCATTGATTTATTGCACAAAAAAGCATTTTTATTTATTGTACTAAAAAGTACAATTTATTGCATTTAAAAGTACAACTTATTGTACCAAAAATAATTTTTATTGTCAGAAACAGTGCAATTAAATCAACCAAAAAGTACTATTATTGTACAAAAAAGTATTATTACTGTACCAAAAAAGTAAAATTTAATTAGTGTACTATTTTTGTGCAAAATAGTACAGTTTTTGGTACCAAAAAGTGATTTTGTTACATCAAAAATTGCTTTTATATATATATATATATATATACATATATATGTGTGTACATCCATACAGAAGTACAGACTTCGGGCATGCTTCGAAAATTCGCAGTTTTGTATGGAGGCTGATTTTTTTACAGGTAATAAAAGTTAGGAGCATAATTGTAATCTTCCTCACCTACCCTTAATGGCGCTATTGTTTCGGTTCCTATGCTAAGAGTCTTTGTTTTGCTGGTGTTTATTTTAATAGCCTTTTTACACCAAAAAAGCATTCCGCATTTTGAGCTGAAGATGCGGAATGCTAAAAAGTGGTTTTACACTGCAGTTTCGCATATTGTCAGCTGTTGTCTAGCTCACACATTTTTCCATTTGCCTTGTAAAGCTGCAATATTTTCCCGCCACTAACCTATTAACATTGTTACGGAGGCAGTATTCCACGAAGCGCGAATAGTTTTAACTAATTGGAATAACCATTTATTAATATTTTGGCAAAAATTTGAATTTTTTGTCCGTCCATGTTGTTTGGCAATTTTTCCGATAAATGTAAACAAACATCGAAAATGGTGGTTGTCGGATCAACATTACTGAGAAAAATCGATTAAATTCAAATTTTCAGGGTACAACTCAGTGTATTTTTCCGCATCTTTCGTGGATGCGAAAATACACCAAAAAAGCATTCCGCATTTTGAGCTGAAGATGCGGAATGCTAAAAAGTGGTTTTACACTGCAGTTTCGCATATTGTCAGCTGTTGTCTAGCTCACACATTTTTCCATTTGCCTTGTAAAGCTGCAATATTTTCCCGCCACTAACCTATTAACATTGTTACGGAGGCAGTATTCCACGAAGCGCGAATAGTTTTAACTAATTGGAATAACCATTTATTGATATTTTGGCAAAAATTTGAATTTTTTGTTCGTCCATGTTGTTTGGCAATTTTTCCGATAAATGTAAACAAACATCGAAAATGGTGGTTGTCGGATCAACATTACTGAGAAAAATCGATTAAATTCAAATTTTCAGGGTACAACTCAGTGTATTTTTCCGCATCTTTCGTGGATGCGAAAATATGTTAACATCTTTCCAACAACAAAATACATGTAAAAATTTTAGCATTTGGGTCGCATCTTTCAAAGATGCGGATTAACGCGGAAATATGTTAAATGCGTTCCGGTGTAAAAAGGCTATAAGACCCGTATGTTGCTGCTTTTTCTGAAGATATATAGTTGTCTGTTTTAGATCACACAGCCTATGATAAAGCAAGGAAATATCGTCTGCGTAGGCCAGGTAATTGAGGTATTTGTTAATGCTTTGCCATTGTATTCCTTGGCTTCTGTTCTTTATGGAACTAAGAACATCTTCCATAACTACTAGGAATAATAGAGGTGACAATATGCTTCCCTGACGCACTTTACTTTGAACATGGAATGGGTCTGAGAGCTTTCCTCTATGGAGAACAAAGCATCTGGCCTGGTTATAACTTTCCTTGATCAGAGATATTAGTTTTTCTGGTATATATCTTCTTCGCAAGGCTAACCATATGTGTTCACGGTTGATGCTGTCAAACGCTTTCTCAAAGTCTACAAAAAGAAGAATGCGCAGCTTTGATGGTTCTAAATAATACAATTTATTCTAACAAAAAGTATTTAAATAGTACAAAAAGGTACTTTTATTCTACCAAAAGTACAATTTATAGTACGGAAAAATACTTTTATTGTTTCAGAATTACATTAACTGTTCCCAAAAGTTCAATTGTACCAAAAAGTACTTCTATAGAACATTTAGGGCCGTTTTCTCATTAGGCGATTATCTTTTTTCTTAACGAAAAACTGTAGATTAAAGAAATTAGGTTTTCTCAAAGTCTCATTTGCTTCTGTTCTATCGCAAACCTAACCAGCCTTCATCTGCAGGTTATTTGTTTTCGGTACAGATAAACTAAATCAGCTGACTGCTGTACATAGCTTTTTTGTTTTCCAAGATATATTTTTGATTTATAACCAAAACAATAAGCAGCAGGTCATCTTCAGTGGTAAAATGTCTCCCACATTGCTTTTATCTGTCATTATTTAAGTGTTATTTCATTTTTATCAAATGTATGTGTTTTCTTATTTTTTAACACTTCGAAAATAACTGATTTATATCAAGAATTTGTCAACTGTCTCATCTATTTTTCGGGTTATTGCCAACTGAAAAATATTTTTTTGTCGGTATATTGAGAAAACCAAAATCGTCAATCTAACAAATTTATGTCGAGATTTATAGCCTTTTTACACCGGAACGCATATAACATATTTCCGCGTTAATCCGCATCTTTGATGGATGCGGCCAAAATGCTAAAAATTTTACATGTATTTTGTTGTTGGAAAGATGCTAACATATTTTCGCATCCATGAAAGATGCGGAAAATTACACTGAGTTGTACTCTGAAAATTGGAATTTAATAGATTTTTCTCAGTAATGTTGATCCGACAACCACCATTTTCGATGTTTGTTTACATTTATCGGAAAAAATGCCAAACAACATATACGGACAAAAAATTTACATTTTTGCCAAAATATTAATAAATGGTTGTTCCAATTAGTTAAAACTATTCGCGCTTCGTAGAATACAGCCTCCGTAACAATGTTAATAGGTTTGTGGCCGGAAAATATTGCAGTTTTACAAGGCAAATGGAAAAATGTGTGAGCTAGAAAACAGCTGACAATATGCGAAACTGCGGTGTAAAACCCCTTTTTACCATTCCGCATCTTCTGTAAAAAGGCTATTAGTAACAGGAAGTTTTTCGATACATTGAGAAAACGGCCATTATTGTACCAAAAATTCTTTTGTTGTACCAAAATTTACTTTGTGAAAAATTCTTTTCATAGCATTAAAAAGTGCTGCCTACAAAATGTATATTTTACTGTTTGCATTGACATACCAGGTAGTTTGGTTCTCCATGCATTAATGTAAAACTGGTATTTTGGTCATGAATATTGCTTTCTGCAGTATGTCATTTGTTGTTTTATCATTTACAAACTGAATAGTGGGTACCCTAATTAATTTTCCCTCAGTTCAGTAAAAAATCAATGCTGGCAACGTCGTGTTGGCATATGCCTTTGACGACATTTGTCAATTACACAGCTGTTCAGTTTTATGTCGATCTTGTTTTATTTGTGGTTTATTGATTGGAATCAAACATTTTTAAGATTGTTATTTCCAAAAAATTTATGTTTATAATCTGGAATTAATTAGCGCCAATAAACCCTAAGGCTGTGGAAGCTTTATTACGACTTCTCCTCGTTGCGCTGCATATAATGCCATACATTGCCAAATAGCATATTTACTGCTTACTTAACTCAGGTGTGTAAATATTTATCATTATTTTTGAACATTGAATCATCATCGAATGTATAAGTCTATGTAATCATCTAAACAAAAAAAAAACAGAGACAGTGGAGTAAAAAAAAAAACAATAATTGTGTTCCAAATATACGCCTATTAAAAAAAATAACCACCGGCCTTGTCGCGGCAAGCAGACGTTTTAGTGTTGTTGCTGTTTTACCGGATAATATGTAATATGTATCCTAATATGTTTGGCATTATTCGATATTGTTGATTTTTTGAGTACTATATGCTAGAAAAATTATATGGGTAGATAAATGTAACTGTAATTAAGTAAGCGTACACTGTCTCCAAATTACAGTATATTGGCGAGGCCATGATGGACAAATGGGTGGATTCTTCGTTTTTAGTTTTGTTGATAAATATCGTAAAATAAAACGTAATGCAGTTATTATTAGCTATCCCAAAAATTAAAAGGAATATTGCAGGTCTTGTCGCGGCAAGTAGACGATTCAGTGTTGTTGCTGTTGCACCGAATAGAAATATGTTCGGCAGCATTTTTTAGTGTTGAGTACACTGTATGTAAAGTTGTCATTGTGATATTCTTAAATTTAAAAAAAAAATACTTTAATATGTAAATAATTGTTATTACATATTTGCAATCATAAAAAAATAACAAAAACCAAATATAAAAAAGGCTGCTTTAAGCACATTTTACACTGACAGACCAGTCTGTGAGATAGAATGTCTGCCCAGACCCCAGTTTAGGGCGATGTATTGGGCCTGCGCAGACTTGTCCTTAAAAATTAACGGCCTTATTCATAAAAAGTTGGAAGAGGCTTATAAACCATTTTTAAGCAAATTTCGAGGAAACAGTATTCATAAACGATTTATATCTTCAATAAGTTAAAGTAGGATTGTCCCTACTTTAAGCATGCTATAACTTGACGTTTGTACAATTTATTGTATATTTATGAATTTGAGATCTTTGTTTTGAGTTTTTAGGAATTTTTATATAAATAGACAATTTTCATTCATGAATTCCATTTCAAAAAATATTTCTCCAAAAATCTTCAAAAATTATTTGTAAATAGTGAAATAATATTCGTGATGTATAAACAATCAACACAAGGAAATAATGTAATTTATATCCGATTTTTATTTCACCAAGAGAAAACAAATTCAATTTTGTATGTAATTTTTTACTTAAACTGTTTCTTACCGTCATGTTAATCGTAGTCTATTAAAAATTGTGCTACAGTAACGTTCTATGGTTATTATAAGTGCAAATAAATATTTTGTATCCGATTATAAAGCTTTTGTATCCGAATATAAAGCTACTTTTTATACATCATTAATGACCAAAATAGTTGGCGTTGCCACCGGATCACATAAAGCTAAAGGACTGATAACAATCGTTTATGAATACAATTTCTTATTAAAGGTTTTTTAGAGCTAAACGATACAATAGCTAAAGAACGCTTCATATCCACTTTAGAAATTTTTTATGCATAAGGCCGTAAAACTATTTTGATTTTCATAAATCCGGGCAGACATATCTGATAATGTAGGGGCAGGTTCGGCAGACTTTTTCGTTCATGTTGACTGCTGGTGAAAAATTAAAGTTCGACAGATATGTCTGCAGTGTAAAGGGGAAGGCAGAAGTTTACACGAATTTTTTGTCTGCCAGTGTAAAGGGCCCTTAAGGGGCGGTACGTCAATACCAATTCTTAATTTTAACTTTTTAAAATGAAATTTGAAGTCCTTAATTAAAATTCATTGAGACCTAACCAAACTTTTAAGCTGGGGCCGACTGTGGCATAATTAGACCGGGTCGGTCCCCATACAAATTTTTTTTTCTCCAAAGTCGAGGGCAAATATCGGTGTATAGGTTTCCAGGAGTACTACATTTGTCCTATAGATGTCGCTGACATACGACATCATCTTGTAATGTTGGCCTCATTTAGAGCAATTTCTACTCCTAAAATTTAAAAATATTTTTTCCTATAATTAAAGCCCTTTAAAAACCAAGAACATTTGGCTTTGGAAGTATACAGTTTTATTCAAAAACAAAAAAGTTACGTATGAAAAGATGTATTTAGAGCATCAACACTAATATTTTTTTCTGTTGCTTGCATTATTATCGCAAATTATTGCATACTTTTTAGCGCTGACGGAAAATTTTTATAAAAACGATTCCATACTTTGTAGCTCAAATTGTTGCATAACGACATCGAAAAAAAATTTAAATATTTCCTTGAGATAATTTATATTTTATTTGGTTACCGACGAAATATGATTTGTATTACAAATAAAATCCCAAAAAGAGCAAAGATATGTATGTAATTACAAATATTGGCGCCACTCAAGTTCCGTTCACTACTTTCGAGTTTTGCAAAAATTTTCCACTTTGATTAGTCATTCTAAGCGCTGATTCACTTACATTTCGCACAAATGTTGAGTGTTGCATATTGCATGGGAAGAATACAAGTGCAAAATTAAGTCTATATTTTATTATTAATACTTTCATTGTGGACCAGGTATCTTTATAATTTCGTTGCTTTAATATTGGTGACGCTGAATATTTTTATCCGCATGTTTAAAAACACTGTTTGCGCTAAAATTTAATTTTTTTCGATATCGCTGAGAAGTATGCAATAATTTTCTGTAATAATGCGAACAACAGGAAAAAATATTAGTGTTGATGCTGTAAATACATCTTTTCATACGTAACTTTTTTGTTTTTGAATAAAACTGTATACTTCCAAAGCAAAATATTTTTGATTTTTAAAGGACTTTAATCCTAGTAAAAAATATTTTCGAATTTTAGGGGTAGAAGTTGCTCTAAGTGAGGCCATCATTACAAGATGATGTCGTATATCAGCGACATCTATAGGACAAATGTAGTACTCGTCGAAACCTATACACCGAAACCTATAAAACCTATTTGGCTGTTTTTCCGGGGGGTGGGGGAGGAAAAAAAATTTTTTTTTGTAGTTGTCTCGAGATGGTCTTTAATATTTGCCCTCGACTTTTGAAATTTTTTTTCGTGAGCCGGTCTAATGTATATCATCACGACTATCATGAGGGTGACCTGGGTTTGAGCCCTGAAGCTGTAGACATAAACTTCAGAGCAGTCGAGTCTAGTTAAAGCTTTTCAAAAATGCTTGCTATGTGACGAGTCTCTTCAAAATCGTTTGTATAAAAAATTTCTCTTATATAAATTTTGGAATGATATCGACAAACATTATTTTTGTTAAGTTATTTTTAGCTGAAGAAGTCGAATTTATGTTTGCAATTATTCCTATTTACCCGGACTAATATCTAACTTTGTATGTTGGATTAACTAATCTACACTACTTTCACAGATTTTACAAAGATCACAGTTTTTTTTTCAGTTTAGTTGTTACTGTTAATGTAGTGTGTTTATTTTATAATACTATGTATCGCTATTAAAGCAAACAAGTTGTGCCACGGCTTACCTGATGTTATTTTAAAATTGTGTATAAAATAATAGATTTCTTTTCAATTCAACTTGAAGTGAATGCAATGTGATACAATTTAAAAAGATGTTTGTTGTTATCTATTAACGCTCCTTAATTAATCCGTCAATACAAACGTTTTAAAATTCTTTTATTTTTCGATTTTTTTGTTAAATTTTGAATATCCCTTTGCAGTCAGGAGATGTACTGTAGAATTTTTTTGAACTTACCACAACATTCTCCAGATAATAGTTATAATTAAAGGAGACATAGGTCTGTCTAGTAAATATCTTTTACAGTCACTACGTTGTAGCAGGACCACGAGCTAAACGGGCGAGGTCAAAACAGATCATCACAAATCATACGGATATAATAAAAATACAAAAATAATCAAAAATTCTTTTTATAAACACAAGAGTAAAAGCCATACACTTTCAATCAAAAAGATTGTATTTAGAGGAAATATGTAAATATTCTTAAATGAGACTTTATACCTGAATCTACATTGTATGTGGCAATGTATGCAAAACTTCAAAGAAATGCTTGAAAATCGATGGTATCAAGTTCGATTACTATCATGTTTTGGAAATCTTTACAACAAGTTCTCATATTGGCTATTTCCACTATTAGCAAGATAGTTGCAAAGAGATAACAAATTGTTGATGACATGTGCAAAAAACCGCAAAAACGTGGGCGTCATTGTAAAGGCGGTAATGACGGATTACAAAACTCACTGCAACAATTAGACTCTTGGATATCTATAGAAAGATAAATGCAGTTATCACATCGAACTTCCCACTACAAACGCATAAATATCGAAAAAACATAGCTTAGAAATATATACATACGTGGAGTAGTTTCGTACCAAATCAAAAAATATGGTCAAAAACACTTTTCATTTAAATTAAATATGAGCGTTTTAAACATGTACCTAGGATGTTAAGTTTAATACTCCTCTGGTAAAATGTACATATTTGACATAAAACAAACTTCTTGTTGTTCCATTCTCTTGCAGAAAATTGTTGACGAAGGCATAATGGTTGAAGTAAATGCAAAGTTAAAAGTACTATTAACCAATCTCTTAAAAAGCTTCAATACGTTATTGGACTGTCCCGTACGATTTTCCGGCCACTATGGTGGTTTAAAAATACACCACTTTATTGAATATGTAATAAGCTACAAGAGGATAAAATGTATATCAGACGAACAAGCGCTGCTGGAACTGGGACATTTATTAACAGAAAATGCACACACTTGGTGGCTACGCCGCAAACGTCATTTTACCAAATGGTCTGAGGCTTTGACGGCACTGCAAAATGAATACATAAAGCAGAGGCCGGTCCATCTTATCTATAAAGACATTTTTAATAATTCATATGACGAGTACAGCCGTGAAGAGGAATTCATTAATGACAAATATGAATTATTTAACGAATTGCCAGATCCCAAACCGAGTGAAAAGTGCAAGTTAGATATGATATTTGCCCTATTCCCAAAGGAAAGACAATTAAAACTGGAGTACACGAATATAACAAATATATGGGAATTAAAAGAACATATACATAAACTGAGGTATGAACAAATTAGAGCTGCCAGCAACAAACAGAACGAAAATCAAAATGGGAGCCCATCGCATACAGAGAACAAAGACACATTGAATGGAATTGTAAATACGTTGACGGAAGTACGTCAACACCAACCTGTTAGTGCGGATTCTCCCGCCGAGGTGCATATAAGTAATGAGAAAGATCCGATCATAAAAGTAAGACGCACTGAAGATCTTATGCCACAAATAAAACAAGAAGATGCAGAACAAAATAAAATAGTACAGCAGGATGAGTTTATAAGTACAGAGTTACCTGCAACTGAGACTAATGAAAATAGTAATAATTTTGAAATTGATACAGACATTATGAATCAAATTAATAACATTATTGACGAATCGGAAATGCTTAGCGATAGTGTATGCAACAATATGCAAATATCGTCCGTAATGAGAGCTGCAGACGATTCTACGGCAGGAATAGCATTTTTGCTTAATGGTGAAACTACAATCGAAGCTGAAGTTGCAAACAAAACAAACGACGAGACATCAAAAAACACTATTCCTATTAAAAAGAAAATACGATGTACATTTTGCAGAAAGCAAAATCATACAGCTCAAATGTGTTTCAAGAAAGCGAAACTCAAACAACTTTTTCCAGAGAAGTTTGATGACTTTGGAAACCTTGTCAACAGAAAGAATTTGCAAGCACTTGCAGAAAGCATAAATAATCCTGAAACAGTTTTAACATCGAGTAATATAAACAACAGTATAGCAAATAGTAGTAACGACGTTACAAAATCTGCTCCCGTAAATACCATTTTTTCTCCTTCAGTTAGTAATGTGCCTTCACAGGTATCAACTAGTAACACTGTAGTATCGCAACAATTAATTATATCGTCTGTAGCATCAGCTAATACGGCCGTTTTGGTTCATAACGCACCTTTGCCTACAACTCTGTCGACATCCACTCACATCACAACGTCGTCGTCGTCGTCAGTCGCGACTACTCCTAGCAACCCAGCCGCGTTGACAACAAAACTTATTGCCCCAATTAATGGCCCAAGCTCTAATAAACAATTGACTATAAAATTACGAAATAGCAATGGACCATCGCCCAAGTGCCATCAATGCGGTACCGTTGGTTTTTACAAAAGTATTTGTCCCAATTGTAGTCCTATTTATAATAGTAATCAATATAAGTCATAAAAAGCATGCATTTTAGAACGTCTTTTTTTTTATTTATAATGCACATATATGCACAAAATGTAATTTTTACTTTAGTTTGTGCCAAAGCCAAAATTTTGAATCTGTGTATTATTTTACAAAAATATATGTGAAAAATGTAAAAAATTTAAATTAAGAATAAAATAAATAAATTAAAATAAAATAAAAATCTTTTTTTTTTTGGTTAAAAAACCTTTTTGGGATTTGGGAAATTCCCACTATTAGACGGGTATGTATTATGCACAAAACAATGCCAGCTTGATTTCGTGAACTAATAAAAGCCGAAGGAGTTCACGTTAACAAAAGTGTTCAAGTTTTAGAATGTCAAACAAGTAAACAAGTATGAATATGATATGCATATTTTTATACTTATTAATTTATATTTTAATCTTATTTGTACATTAATTTGAGCGTAATAGCGTAATATACAATAAATCAGAGAAATATTTAAATTTTAAAAAGCAGTCATCTTTTTTGTATCATCTATTCAATTAATAACACAGTGCAACACATAAATTGGTGCCACCTTCGTACCCAGCTATTTTTGAAGTATATACCGAGACTAAAAAAATCCCCAAAGGATTTGGCCCCATTACATCGAAACATTTTTTTATGGATACTCCAATATTTTCACCGCCATACGATTTTGTGACCATTTTTAGGGAGTCCATATTTCATAAACTGTTCGGAATTTTTTCTTTTCGTCTTCGGCAAAAATGTAGATCTAAACCAGAGCAAAAAAAATCTCAAATAGACCGACCCAAAAAAATTGCATCTAGTGCATGAAAATTGTAAAAATATGAGAAAAAATACTATTTTTTCATGATATTTTCACCTTAAAATTATGATTATAACAAGTAAAATTCCACATAATTCATACGCCACGGAGTACAACGAAATACATTTTGTGTGGAAAACATTATAAAAAAATTTCCCTTTTTCCCATATTTTTGCAATTTTCATGCACTGGATACAATTTTTTTGGGTCGGTCTGTTTGAGACTTTTTTGCTCTGGTTTAGGTCTACAACTTTGCCGAAGGCAAAAGGAAAGAATTCCGAACAGTTTATGAAATATGGACTCTGTAAAAATGATAAAAAAAATTGTGTTGGGGTGCAAATATTGGAGTATCCATAAAAAAATGTTTCGATGTAATGGGGCCAAATACTTTGGGGATTTTTTTAGCCTCGGTATATACTTCAAAAATATCTGGGTACGAAGGCGGCACCAGACGATGACCTTAGAAATGTTGCACTGTGTAATAATATAATTTTCTTTTCTAAATTTTAATGTTCAAAGATTGAACTGTGTAATTGTGTACAATTAAATAGAAACTTTTTTGTTTTGAATAAATATAAAGATTTTTAGGAGGCTTTAAATGTGTCTTTTAAGAGCCTTAATCGACTTTCTGCAAACTATTGATAGGTTTTGGGCTAACCAGTCTTCGAAAAAGTTGTTTTTAAAAAGTCAATCTTATCCGTACCCCCAACTATAGCTTGTCGAAAATCTATACAACCTCTTTAAAACCACTCTTGAGTAAAAAAACAACAACATTTTTGGTTCATGATAATTCAAAAAAACTAATGATGCAGTTTGATTCCTCGTGTCTGAATTAGGGTAAAACCGTCGAGTGCGGTCATGTAGTTTGTAATTTTGGTGTAATTGATGCGAAAATTTGGGTACGGTATCACAACGGGAGTTACACTAGGACCCAAATGAGCTATGCTGAACGTGTTGGACCAGTTAAATACTGTAATTTTTTTGTCAGATTGTATGGCTTTATATCGTCTCCACAATGTAACAATAGCACATTTTCTACAGCTCATAGGCTATTATTATATTGAGGGAACGATATGTAATCGTGGAAAATATACCGAAAGAGCAGATTTGTTCGATAGTTCAGTAAAATGCTTGCAACCAAGTTTGATACTTACTCAACTTTGACAAAGTTACAAGTTCTCATCTTGACTTATTAAAATAGTTGCCGATGTATAAAGAATAGCTGTCGACATGCCGAATATAAACAAGAGAGTAATGGACAAAAAAAACTCACTGCAACACTTACAAGTCTGGCTACAAAACGTGATATCTTCCAATGACAACCGGATAATATACCAATACGTTGTCGGAATAAACATACGTCGCTTGAGTTGATACAATAATTCTAAACACACTTATATAAATATTTAAGTTTTGCGACTTATTGGAGCAAACCTGAAAAGATCAAATCAAAATTGTTTTGTTGCTGCCTTATATTGTCCAAAAACACACATTATCTTAGTGAATAAGATCATGTTAGGATGTTAAGTTAAATTACCACCTGGTGAAATGTATATTTTTGACATAAAACAAACTTCTTGTTGTTTCCTTCTCTTACAGAAAATCGTTAACGAAAACATAATGGTCGAAGTAAATGCAAAGTTAAAAATACTATTAACCAATCTCTTAAAAGACTTCAATACATTATTGGACTGTCCCGTACGATTTTCCGGTCACTATGGTGGTTTGGAAATACACCAATTTATTGAATATGTAATAAGCTACAAAAGGATAAAATGTATACCAGACGAACAAGCGTTAAAGGAACTGGGACACTTGCTCACCGAAAATGCGCATACCTGGTGGCTACGCCGCAAATGTCACTTTACTAAATGGTCTGAGGCTTTAACGGCACTGCAAAATGAATACATAAAGCAAAGGTCGGTTCGTCTTGTCTATAAGGACATATTTAATAATTCATATAACGAGTACAGCTGTGAAGAGGAATTTATAAACGACAAATATGAATTATTTAACGAATTGCCCGATCCCAAACCGAGTGAAAAGTGCAAGTTAGATATGATATTTGCCCTGTTCCCAAAGGAAAGGCAATCAAAACTGGAGTACACGAATATAACAAATATATGGGAATTAAAGGAACATATACATAAATTGAAGTATGAACAAATTACGGCAGACGGCAACAAGCAGAACGGAAATCAAAATGGGGACTCATCGCATACTGAGCAAAAAGACACCTTGAATGGAATTGTAAATACATTGACAGAAGTACGTCAACATCAACGCGTTAGTGGGAAATCTCCCGCCGAGGTGCATATCTTTAATGACAAAGATCCGATCATTAAAGTAAGACGTACCGAAGATCTTATGCCACATATAAAACAAGAAGATGCAGAACAAAATAATATCGTACAGGATGAGTTTATAAGTACAGAGTTATCTCAAGCTGGAACTAATGAAAATAGTAACAATTTTGAAATCGATACAGATATTATGAATCAAATTAATAACATTATTGATGAATCGGAAATGCTAAGCGATAGTGCATGCAATAATATGCAAATATCGTCGGTAATGAGAGCTGCAGATGATTCTCCAGCGGGAATAGCATTTCTGCTAAGAGGTGAAACTACAATTGAAGCTGAAGTTGGAAACAAAACAAATGTCGAGACATCGAAAAACACTATTCCTATTAAAAAGAAAATACGATGTTCATTTTGTCGAATGCATGGCCATTTAGCTCAAATTTGTTTTAAGAGGGCGAAACACAGACAACTGTTCCCTGAGAGGTTTAACGGGTTTGGAAACCTTATTAATAGGAGGGGACTGCATGTACATTCAGAAAGTCCTAATAATCCTGAAATAGTTGCAACATCGAGTAGTATCAACAACAACGATGTGACAAGTCTTGCTCCCGTAAATACTATTATCACTTCTTCAGATAGTAATGTGCCAGCACAGGCATTAACTAGTAACTCTGCAGTATCGCAACAATTAATTATTTCGTCTGTAACATCCGCGGCTACGGACGTTTTCGTTCATAATGCTTCTCCCTCTACATCCACTCACAACACAACGTTGCCATCAGTTCCGCCTACTCTTAGCAACCCAGCCGCTTTGACAACAAAATTTATTGCTCCGATTAATTGCCCAAGCTCTAATAAACAATTGACTGTCAAATTACGAAATAGCAATACACCTTCGCCCAAGTGCCATCAATGCGGTACCGTTGGTTATTACAAAAGTATTTGTCCCAATTGTAGTCCTATTTATAATAATAATCAAAATAAGTCATAATATGCATGTATTTCACAATGTATTTTATTTTTATGTACTATGCAATCATATATATTAGTTGTTTAGTTGTCTACGAAATGTAAATTTTATTTCAGTTTGTGTTAAAGCCAAAATGGTTTAATGTATTATTATACAAAAAGTTTTCTTTGTAATTTAGTATATCAATAAAATATTATTTAAATAAAAACATCAACATTTAGCGTAAACTAAGTGAGAATGTTTTTCTTTTTTAATTAAGGACTAAAATTAATTTAAATAACCTGTACATATGCATATGTAACAATCTTAGTTGACTTACATAGAGATGCATATGTAATAATTTTTCGTCATTAACTTAATATGTAATTGACGCTGTTTTTCAGTAATAAATGAATAAGTGCATCATGTGTTGTTATCCGAGTTTATGGGCTCTTTCAATATTGATAATTTTATTAGGAAAACATATTTTTACAAATGTATTATTTCGAAACACGGACAAAAATATTTCATTTCAAACACATAAGTTATATTGTGTTCTATCTGATACATTATGCCAATAAAAATATGTCAATAACTTTATCCCACGATTACAATAATAGTCTCTGGAATTTTTTTTTTTCAAATTATTAAGTTTTTTTTTTTAAATATGTTTTATTCGACCTTTTAAATTTAGGTTTTGAATAATAAGGCTCGAGGCCAATGTGCTTTTAGTTTTATTTCGTCATTCATCGAAACACATTAACATAAACACAAGCTGTGTTCGTTTACTTGCAAAAAAACCTATCAGCTGTTTTCTTGCAAATTTTTACTGGATGTCATTTGAGTACTTTTTTTTTTTTGCAAATTTAGCATTAATAGAGTAAAATTATTCTTACTCTCCCAAACTACAATCTTGCAAATTATTACTGGGAAAGTAAACGAACACAGCTACATACACATTTTGTTTCAGCATATTTTTTTTTTTAAATCTATTTCTACTGTTTTAAACATAAATCAAGAACCATTTGTCGGACTGTAATATAAATTCTTAATTAAAGGACTTCAAAGTCTGTCTTTCATTATTTTTTAGACTTATGAATAGTTTGGAAGATATCTAAAAATTTACAGCAATATTTTCAAAAAATAATTATGTTATGTTTAGCACTTTCGTCGTAAATTCAAATCTGTTGCTCCTTTGTTGCTTTTTTATTATCTGAATTTCGGACTTTTAGCATTTGAATGAAATTTGATATAACATTTTTAGTAACAATAAACCCAGTGACATTTTTTTAAAAATAGTATCAAAACACTCCTATTAATTACCTTTAATTTTTTTTTAAAATTACGTAATAGCAATTATTTTGGAAAATTATTACTCCGTGGTAATTGATAAAAAAATATTAGCTGCTTCTTTCTGTAATTTATTGTAACTAGAAGGGAGTTCTTATAAAACATTAAATGTTATATTTTTTCAAAAATTTAAGGAAAATATTGTTCATTCAACTTTTAAAAAGAAAAAAACATAAAGAGAAACATAAAAAACTCTTTCATAAATTTATAAATGATTGTCCGATTGAACAAGATATGTGCAAATTGTTTCTCTGTAAAGCACTTCCAATATAAGATAATTAATATGTATAATATAGTCTAAATCTTTGTAAAACTTACTTAAAGAAAATAAAAAAAAATATTTTTTTAAAAAATTTGTAAAAAAATATATATAATTTTCATGACAAACTTTGAGAATAATTCCGCCAAAAAATATCAAGGAATTTATATCTGTCTAAACTTGCATTTAGACTTAATTTATTTGAATTTTTTGAAATTGTACATGAATTATAAATTGTGAATTAACTAACTATAATTATCGATTATTGGAAATCAAAAGACGAGTATTGATCGCAAACCTCTTTTATTATGCGCTAAGCAAGCGTTTTAACGACAAAGCGCTCTCTCGAAGAACAAAGATCCAGCACTACCAGACTCGGTTCCTACCTGTCTTGCTCTACAGCGCAGAATCCTGGGTAATGACACAAGCGGATCTATCAATTCTGGAAGCCTTCGAGAAAAAAATACTGCGCAAAATTTTTGGGCCCATCATCGTTAACGGTGAGTACCGTCATCGAATGAATCATGAGCTGTATGAGCTGTTCAACGACATCGACGTGGTCAAACGCGTTCAAATAGACCGAATGCGCTGGCTTGAACACGGCAATAAACTCGATGGGCAGGGGGAGCGACCAAAACTCCGATGGATGGACCAGGTGATAGACGTGATGGACGTGTGGCTACTGATGGATAAATTTCTGTTGTTGCTGCCATTAAAGAAGAAGAAGAAGAATTATCGATTATCTATAATAACCTAAAAAAACACTGTCAGTACATTTGACATTTGTACTAAAACTGCTAGAACTTAGCTACCTTTAATGTTTCAAAAATATGAATTGTTACTCTCGCAGCAGAAGTCAAAAGGTGAGCTTTAGCCCTACTCCCGCTTAATAAACTCTATAAACTTCTCTAACCCGCATAAATCTTTGTGATTTCTTTCTTCCCGCTCTTCGTAATTTACTCGAAGAATAAAGTTTAAATTCACTCTTCTTAGATTTGGTAATTTATTTCGCCCGCTCCGCACCAAGGCTAAGAAGAAACCCCGCATACAGTCCACTCCGCTCACAAATAATACTTGTGTTACTAACACTTGTTCAATACTTAAATTTCAGATTTGGGAAAATTTATTCAAAAAGTACATTCAATTTACCAGAATGAATCGTAAAGAACATTTGCTGTACCAAGAAGAACATTTTTTGTACCAGAAAGTACTTTTATAGTACCTTAAAGTATATTTATTGTACCAAATTGTACTTTTATTGTACCAAAAGTTCTTTTATTATAGCAAAAAGTAGTTTTTGTGTATCAAAAAGTTATTTGATACACGAAGTACTTTTGTTGCACCAAAAAGTACATTTATTGTATCTCAAAGTAATTTCGTTGCACCGAAAAGTAATATTAATAGACCACCCAATACTTTTGTTGTACCACAAAAATACATTTATTGTAGCAGAAAGTACTTTTATTTTACTTTTAATAATATTTATTGTACCAAAATGTAATTATTTTGTGCCGCAAGGTACTTTTATTCTACCAAAAATAAATGTATTGTACCAAAAATTAAATTTTTTCAGTAGCAAAAAGTACTTTTCCTGTACATAACATGCTTTCAATGTATTAATATGTAGGTTTTTTAGTATTAAAAGTATATTGAGGGAAGAATTAATTTCAATGTACCAAAAAGTACTTTTATCTTATTACCTAACTGTTTAAAATCGGAGGATTTTTTTCAGGGAAAAAAAGTTCGCTGGAAACTCATTCGAATATTTAGAATTGGGATGTATGTCCACAATGTGTCCGCGTCGATTGTCAGCCGGAGATTCCGTAGGAATCAGTCCTGTTTATCACAACTACTTGAAGGGAAGGATTGACTTCTAAGCTTGTTTCTTTCTTTGGCCACTTCGCGTCTATGACGAGTTTGTCACCAGTGCGAGTCCCTTTAACCTTCTTCTCATGAGCTGATAAACACGTCCTCATGTTCATTGCCGCAGTCGATGATTGAGGAGCCGTTGACTCTCCGTCCTCAGCTGTCCCATCACATCGGTATTGCTGCGCAGTTTACTGGGCTTTATACCAACCAGAGAGTCTGATGGCAAAGCTTGTTAGCAGAATCACAAGGAAGTGGCAAAACCTACGATACGCATTACTGTTCTTCTGCCTTTTTGACCGCTTCCTTTTCCTGCCAGTTATTTCGCCTCCTTTTGTTTCACCCACCTTTCCCATATCGATATTGGCCTCACCTCTCTGATCGGTTGGGGACCGATCCATACAGGTTACCGGGAAGAAAGTACCATTTTGGCATGTTACGGAAATTTTTCAGCGTATTTGTGTCAGTTTTCGAGTCACAATCTGGTTTAAACTCCCTTGGAACTTGGAGGGTGTCCAATAGAGAACACTCGATAATCGTGCCCTCCATGTGTTCTACCGACAGGGGAGAAACCGCGCTACCTACCAAATCTTCTGAAGCTAGGGAACTCTCACTTTGTGCTTAATTTTTTTAACTTTCCCCAGTTTATTAGGGCATGCTGCAGCATAGTTCGTCATGCTATTCCTGGATAGATGTTTTCAGCTCAGCCAGATTGATCACAGTTAGCCTAGCTGCAATCATCACAGGCTACAGTATGATTTCATTATGCTATTCCTGATAGATTCTTGCAGCTCAACCAGACTGATCTCACCTGTATTAGCGGTTTCTTCATTAGTGTTTTGTGTATTTGTTCGTTTTATTTTTTCTTTGTTTCTATTTGGCATCCATTGGTTATCCCTGACTGTAAACCATACAATGAGCACGGTACACATAACACTCAGTATTAGGGTGTTCAGTAACATTTGGTTATGCTGCTTTTACGCTTTTAAGCTTTGATGGGTCTAAATATAGGCAACGATGTGGTTGCCGTAAAGTAAAAGCATCTAGACAAGATCGTTGCCTCCGATTGAGGTTTGATAACTTTCTATAAAATTATTAAAATATGACATATCAACTTTTGTCATAATGGTTTAGATTTATAATAAAAATCAGTTTGAATAAAAACTAACTTTTGAACTGGTTTTTATTTTTACTTAGAATAAAGCAAAACACAAAACATAAAGCTGATATTGTTTTTTTAAACTCCTTAGAAATTATAAAGCCAAATTAATGATGTAATAAATTTGAATAAACATTAACTCAGTTTTAGAGGACTTTTACTTAACCCATTTGACTGGGAGAACATCTTGTGTTTCATGGTCGCAGAAATTGATGGTTTTCTTTTTACAAATTCTAAACGGTAAACTTAAGCTGTTTGCTGTTTACTGTTATACATTGATTCATATTGATCCATGAATCTTCATAAATTTAATATTATTTGAACAATTTGTTCTTCCTGTTTTCTTTCAGACAAACCCACCGAAGAAGAATGGCCGATACAGCTGTCAACTTTAATGAATTCTTTAACAATGTTGCCAACAAATATAATACTCTGTTAGATTGTCCTATTCAGTTTTCTGGAGAATATGGTCCACAGAAAGTAATACATTTCCTTAAATATATTGAAAGCTACAAGGAAATAAAATGTATAACCGACAAGCAAGCATGCGCGGAGTTAGAATTTTTACTAACAGGACATGCGTACACTTGGTGGCAAAGGAGTAAAAAGGCTCTGAATACATGGTGTCAAATATCTACGGCATTTATAAATGAATACTCAAGGCAAAGGCCCGCCTATCTTATTTACAGAGATATCTTTGTGCACGAATATAAAACGAATGACTCGCTAGAGGACTTTATAGATGACAAATACCAGTTATTAAGTGAATTGCCGGAACCAAAACCAAGTGAGAGGCGTAAAATAGATATAATATGTGCTCTGCTGCCAAATGACGCCCAATCAAAGTTGGTGCATTCGAACATTTCAAGTTTATTGGACCTGAAGGAGCAATTATATGAATTTGAGTGGAATCGAAGAAAAGCAACAAACGGCCGAAATATGCCCAATGCAGATGACGATGGCGAGGAAAGTAAAGAAAATGTGACTAGAATTGAGGAAATATCAACGGAAAGTAATGGACATGAACAAGCAGCTAGCGCAGATAGGCCTTCTAGTAATGTGGAGTTACCAAACGAAATACATATTATAAACGACAATGAATGTGTTATTAAAGTGAAGCGCACCGAGGATTTAATGCCTCATGATAAACGCAAAGAACGGCAAGAAACTAACGCTGAACAACAGGAAGAATTTTTAAGTAATGAAAACACTACCTCAAAAACGGCTTGTAATGAGAATAATAACAATTTCCACATAGATACAGACATAATGAATCAAATCAACAATATTATAGATGAATCAGAAATGTATTGTGATTTTGAAAATCAACAAATATACCCGGAAGTGCTGACACCAAATGCAACCTCCACTACAACAGCGTTGATGTTAAATAGTAAGTCGACGAGGATACAAGCTAAAAAGGATGCAGCCCAAAACTTTTTTATAGAAACCAACAACGGCCCAAAGAAAAAACGAAAAATACGCTGTTCATTTTGTCGTTTGGTTGGTCACAAGTTTGAAAACTGTTTTAGAAAGGGTAAAAAAAATAAACTCCAAATGTCCAAGGGCCATCAACAGGGCAAAGTGAACAAGGCGAAAAATTCTAAACCATTGACAAATTACACTAATAATAACAACATAATTAACGACAGTAATATTAGAAGGCATATATCATCTTTGGCCTCAAATCCACATGTAGTTAACAATATTTCTACATTAACAAATGCCAAATCTACACCGCCTCTATATTCTACGCTAACATCTGTCAATTCTACACCGCCTCTGTATTTAACGATAGCATCATCTTTGGCCTCAAATCCACATGTAGTTAACAATATTTCTACATTAACAAATGCCAAATCTACACCGCCTCTATATTCTACGCTTACATCTGCCAATTCTACACCGCCTCTGTATTCAACGGTAGCATCAGTTGGCTCGTCTACTGTCTTTAGTCAACCTTTGTCATTGCTACCAATTCCTGCAACGTTAAATCATACCATAACGGCGCCACTGACGTCTTGTTCAACTTCCTTAAGTAACAATCCGGCATTATCTACAAAGCTAATAGCACCGATCAATAGTACAAGTTCTTCTAAACAATTGGCCGCTAAATTGCGAAACATAAACGTACCATCTCCGAAGTGCCATCAGTGCGGCACCGTTGGTTTCTATAAAAGTATATGTCCCAACTGTAGCCCCATCTATAATAGCAAGCAATAGATGGAAGCACATACATACATACATATGTGGTAAGTATATCATTGTCATTATCCTTATGAAGCGATGAGTATGACAGCATTTTGTAAAAATAAAAACAGAACTTAAAACATATTTGTCGTTTTTTTTTTAATTTGCACTATTGGGAGGGTATATTTCACAGACCAGTATGTTATGGTAATTTTATAAACAGGAAGAAATAAGCAATATTTCCTTTTTGAGCAGAATATTTTAATAACAAAACCGTTAATTTAAAAAAAATAAACATAAAAAATAAACATATTCACGCCATTCGTCATCTAGTATGCTTTCGTGTCGAGTCAAATTTCGTACGAATAATTAGTTTGGTTCACGGTCGAAATACCTCGACTCAAAAAACCGGTTTTGGTTTTATTAGAAAAATATTTTTTTCAGCATACATACCTAATTCAGCAAAACAAGGGTAAATAGGTTTTCCTAAAATAAATCGAAAGTGTTACATAAACCGTAGTATTTTCATATATAAAAACGTTTTTTTTTGGAATTGCCCAGATCCAAAAATGGTCATATCTGCTTAGATGAGATAAGACCAGATCTGATCTAATTATATCTAAATAGATCTAATGTTATCAAAAATATGTCTCAGATATATTTTGATATAATCATATCTAATTGTATCAGATCCGATGAAATTGTACCTAATTTGAACAGAAATTTAAAATGGATCTACTCTGATACCAATTACACTTCCGTCAAACACGGCTAACTGCAAAGGGCGAAACCTAAAACCTAGGCACGCCGGCTCAGAGTGAGTGGTACCCTGGACAGCATCTAACACAGAATGGGTGGCTGTAATAAAATTCTGGCAGGAGGAGAAAACTGCGAGGTGGTGCGCTGGGCTTGCAACACGCCACCGACCTTTTAACTATTGCAATGAAAAGAAGTAAGAAAAGAATAAAATGGAACCCCAAAAATGTGGACGATCACTGCAAACGATTAAAGGACCATGATTTGAGGATATGTACCTGGAATGTTAGAAGTCCTCGAAGAATGCAAGTCTGACATAACCGCTTTACAGGAAATCAGGTGGACGGGTCACGCGTGCTCGCGCATGAAGACGTGCGACATATACTATATACATGAAGACGTGCGAACAATCACGAGTTTGGATGTGGATTTGTGCTGGGCAAGAGATTGCGACACCTAGTCTAACGTTTCAACCCAATGTGTGAACGAATTGCCTCCATAAGGGTCAAGACAAAGTTTTCCACATAATACTTATATGTACCCATGCTCCGAAAGAAGAGAAAAGCAATGAGAACAAAGACGAGTTCTACGAGAGCCTAGAAAATGTATATGACCGTAGCCCGGGCCATAACATCAAAATTGTACTATGCAATTTTAAAGCTAAAATAGGCAGGGAGAGCGCATTTGAGCCTACCATCGGAAAATTCAGTCTGCACAACGAAACGTCAAACGATGGCATCAGACTGATTGATTTCTCTGCGCAAGAAATATGGTCGTTAGCAGCACTAAATTTGACCACAGAAATATTCATAAGGCAACATGGTAATCTCCAGATCAATTGACGAGGAATCAAATAAATCACGAGTGATCAGGGGTGCGAACATTGACTCCGAGCACTACCTTACCGCAGTTAAGGTACGCACAAGGCTAAGTATGACGAAAAACGTACGTAAAGGAAGCTGAACATCGGTAAACTGCGGACCACAGAGGTAGCGGACGCCTACTCCAAAAGCCGTCTCAAGAAGATTCCTGCTACGAAGATGAATGTCGCAATTTTACGAGAGAGACGGATGCTGCATACAGGGCGAAACTGTAGCCAAAAGCAACGCGAGTTGTTCGTGAACGGCACAGAGAGAAGACACGAGAGGCAGGTCGTCTTTTTAGACGGGAAAAGAAGGAGCTGAAGAGAGATAGGATGAGTGTACAGAGTTGCTCCGAAGTAGAGGGGAATCCCGAAAATTCTATCAGAGAGTTAAGGCGAGAATACGTGGAACAGGGTGACGGACCCGGATAATGATCTGAAGATATGGAGAGAACATTTCTGAAATCTGCTGGATATGAACACCACTCCAGAAGACCCCGCTCCAATCCATGACGATGGTATTAACTGTCCACCTCCGAGCCAGATCGAGATACGTGTGGCAATCTCCCGCCTTAAAAATAACAAAGCTGCTGCAGCCGATGGTCTCCCTGCTGAATTGTTTAAGGCTGGAGGGGAGGAGCTGATAAGAAGCATGCATCAGCTCATGGAGAACATCTGTCTAGAGGAGAGCATAACCGGGGATTGGAGTTCTCATTATTTCCCATATAAAAGAAAGGAGATCGTAGTGAATGCAAGAACTACTGTTGAATAAGCCTATCACCAATTGCTTACAAAGCCAATTGTAGAAAAACGTATTGGACCATATCATTGCGGCTTTAGACGTGGTAAATCTACGACGGATCAAATATTCACCTTACGACAAATCCTGGAAAAAACTCATGAAAAGCAGATCGACACCAACCACCTCTTTGTCGATTACAAAGCTGCCTTCGACTCTCCGATAAGGAATAGGCTATATGAGGCCATGTCTGAGTTTGGTATTCCTGCAAAGCTAATTCGACTTTGCAGATGTACCTTGGAAAACACCAAATCCTAGGTTAAGATTGGTAAAGATCAGTCTAAACCATTCAACACGAAAAGAGGTATCAGGCAGGGTGATAGCAGGGTGATATTTATGGAGAAGGTGATGAGAAAGGCTTGTGTCAACATGACTGGCACCATATTCCATAAGAGCCACATGCCGCTAGCCTATGCCGATAATATAGACATCATTGGCCGAAATCTGCGGGATGTTACTGCAGTTTTCTCATCGCTAGAAAAGGAGTCAGCAAAAATGGGTTTAGATTACGACAAACAAAGAGTCCTCTCGATGGGGAAGCACGTCAACATTGAAAATTATTGTTTTGAGGAAGTAGATGAGTTTACCTACCTCGGATCTTCCGTCAACAAGAAAAATTATGTCAGCCAAGAAATCAAGCGGAGAACAGTGCTCGCCAATATATGTTTTTACGGACTTCGGCAGCACTGTAGTAACACCACCTTTTCTCGGGATACTAAGAAACAGCTGTACCAGGTGTCAATTTTACCCGTTCTGTTGTATGCCGCCGTTTGTTGTAAATCTAAATTGAAAGCGTGTTAATTTCCAACAAGGCGAATTAAGTTAAGTAGTTGTATGCCGCCGAACCGTGTGTGCTTACGACAACCGACATACAAAACCTGGGAGTATTCAAGAGAAAAGTATGTGGACCTATATGTGAACTATGAGCTGTATGAGCTTTACCACGACATCGACGTTGCTTAAAGAGTCAGAATTCAACGACATCGATGGATGGTACATGTTGCCATATATATACTGGATCTAACGACAGCTATAATTAGATATGACACCAGATATGATCCGATATAGGAGCAGATATGGCACATCTCGCTAGATCTGCTCAGATCCAAGGTAAGATATAATAAGATCTAACTGTATCTTACAACATCTAACTAGATAAAATAATATCCCACTTTATACACGGGTTTAGCGTACATTTCTTGTAATATATTTCGTATTGAATTGGAATCGGCTGATGGTTTTTATACCGAGTTATTTATATCACCTTTATCGTGGATGTATATGCAATTAGTTTCAAAAGTATAAGAAATGTTCTGAGATCCACTCTATTTTCTTTTCAACACTACCTAGCACTATTTTAATAGTAATTGGATTGAAACAAAGTATATCTTACATAAAAAAGACCAAAAACAAAAATTTTCGTACGATTTTTTTTATAATTTTTCTAAACTTACAAACATCCCTACGGGAAAAGTGGTGTTAATTTACCTGTGTATACCTATCTCAGGACGGGTGAAGAGGGGATGTGTCACTAAACTGGTTCTAAAGTGTTAAAGAAAAGTCAATTTGACTGATCTTTAGTATTCTGCGGCGTTATGTTTCCAACGGCGTTGTTTATAAATAAGTATAAAAGTAATTTTTAGCCCAATAAAATGAAAATTGATTAAACTATTTGCTTTGGCATTCTCATGGGGATGTCATCTAAAACCAGTTCATTTCATCAGTTATTTTTATTTTACCACCTTCAAAAAATTTCTCTATTAAGTGGTTATGTCCTTATGAAGTCCTTATAAAGGTTCAGTGCCAAATGTTAACACCTCGCAAATATTACTGCAAAAGCTGATTTCGAAACTTGCTGACACTCCAAAGAAAGGAATCATGACATGCAGCGGGATGGAAGGCATTAACGTATAGAATCGTATAGAATAGGACTATAAATTTAGTTTAAATCCTCATGGCGCCTTGTAACTAAAAACAATTAGATTTTTCCTAATAAAATTTGTTTTATTTTAAAACCTTAAAAATGTTCTAAGTTTTAATAAATACTTTTTGTGTGTTTTTGCATTATTGTCTAAAGATTAAGTACTATGAACGTATACAATGTGATCCCATGAATGTATATAAAATGTTTTCCGTTGATAAATAAGAAGAATGTCGTTTGTTGTATTAACACATTAATTGTTGCGGGTTTTGTTGTTTGGTTGTTGCAAATAGACGGACTAGATGATGGTCAGTTCAGAATTATGCCTTGGCAACAGTTTCAGCGGGCGTGATCGTATCTGCGGTTTTAGTTTCGGCAGGAACTTCAGTTGGGGCCGAAGTTGGTTCGATTTTCTTGGGTGCGGGCTTAGGTGCTCCACGACCAAAAATAGCCTTTTCAATACCCAGAATGGGAGATTCGAAGGCCAAAGTGGCAAAGATCGAAGCGGTGAGGGTCAAACCGAAATCGTGCCACCAGCGGAGAATCTAAAAAAAAACATTTAAAATTAACTAGATGTAAGGCATTAACAGTTGGGCGGACTTACAGCATCATAATCGGAGAAATGGGTGTCATGCTGCAAGCGTGCAGCATTGACCAATTGAACAATTCTGTGGATGACATACATGCAGTAGGACAGACGGCTGAAAGCGGTAAAGAAGCCCCAAGACAAGAAATCGTTGATGATACCACCATGGCCATTGTAACAGGCCCAAACGATCCAGCCAATGGCACAGGCCCAAGAGGCACGAGACAATGGCTCATAGAAAGCACCCTCAATAATAGGGGCACTAGGATTTTCGGGTAAGATGCGCCAGTAAGGTCCCCACAAATCGGTTAGCATGACACCGAGAGCCAAAACCCATCCAATGATGACCCAGTGTTTCTTCATTGGAATCTGCTTACCGCGATTTTTGGTGTACAGGAAGTATCCGAAGATCATACCCATCAACCAGGTGGGAATACGCGTATGTGTAGGATAATAGGTAAGACGTTGACGTCGCTCAACGTTATCATCATCCACGCGGAAGAGAGTGAATTTATTGTACATGAAAGTGGCAAAAGTGCAGCCCATGCAGAGAATGCCAAAGATAGAAATGGGAACTACAGCTTTCTTACCCCACTTCCAAAGGGGTATAAGGAAGAGTGGCGACAATACATATAGCTGGGTATCGACGGCCAAATACCAAGACTGACTGATGCACTGCAATGCACAAAACAAAGATAATGATATTAAATTGTATCAGTATGATTATAAACCACATGTTGTCCACTTACGATTCTGGTGGGGAAAGCATAGTTTTGGACATACAACAATGTTGCCCACCAACTGTCTGCACAACGTTTATCCTGGGTGCCCAATTTCATCCACATGGGACCGGCACCAGAGTATTTATACAAGGACATGATGTACAGCACAACGACAGCGACCACGGGTGTCAGACGAATATAACGATGGAAGTACATCATCTTAATGTCCAATTTGCCTTTGCTGGAGGAGGGAAAGAAGAAAAGTAAATATATTTAAGGAATATAAAATGGATATTGTACCAGAAAGTAAAAATTTATTTTTTTTTATTCAAAAAATATGTACCTAAAAGTACAGTTGTTTGGACCAAAAAATACAATTTATTGCCCCAAAAACATCTTTTGGGTGTAAAGGACCTATTCGTATTGTCCAAGAAAGTACTATCAATGTACACACAAGTACTTTTATTGTACACAATAAAAACTTCTATTGTGACAAAATATACTTTTTTGTACGTGTGTTTCTTAAGTTCCTGATATTTTGTAATCATTTTGCAAATTTTTAGTCAAGTACACAAAAATTCGATTAAAGGTAATTTGGAGAGAGTTCTTTGAGTTTGAGTCAATTAGAATGCACTCAGAGAGTAGAGCGCCGTTACAAAATTGTACACAAACAAGTTGATATTTATGTGTACATGTGTTTTTGCGGCTTATGCTTGCGATTTAAAAAAACGTAATATCGAAAATTAAGCTATTAAAAGTATACAACATAAGAAAATGAAGTACGCCATTTATTTCAATACCTCAATTGTAAGGTTTTAAAAAAAGAATTATTTAAATCGGTTCATTATTTTATGAGTTTATCCGTGACATACTTATTCATATAACCAATTCTAGGATAAAATACTATTACAACTCAAAAAAGAGTGTAAATAACAACTCCATTCGATTGACGTACATACGTACATCAAGCATAACATAAAAATAACTCTTGTTTTAATACAACGAACAAACTAGTACATATATGTATACTTACGTCTTTTCCATTTCACGGAAAGCGCCCCACAACATCAATAAGCCAGACATGAAGAAGAAAGTGTCCACGCACAATGTAGCGTTTTGTACCAACATTGAGTAGGGGGTGGAAACCCACTGTAAACAAACACATAGAACACACATATTATAATAATCTCGTCTTTGGAATGAAAACAAATCAACTTACGGAATAGAATTTATTCTTGTTAATATGAGGCAAATCGTAGAATGTCATGTAGCCATGACCGAAGACGACCCACATCATGGAGAAACAACGCAGACCGTTAAGACAATGGATGACATTGGGGTTGTTCACCTTTTTGGCACTGAAGATTTTGGGAGCATTTGTAAGGACAGAGAAAGCCAAAAACAAAGGTTTCTTGGGTTCTAAAAAAATGTTTAAAATAATATAAAATATGTTAAAAATATCGATTTTCGTTGATAATAATTTTGAATTTGCTGTAACTTACCTCCATTCTTTGTCTTGACATAATCATATACCGAACTGGCCAACATGAAGAAGACGATGAGAGAGAAGAAAACACTAAAATATATAAAAGAACACATAAGAGGTGGAGTAATAAAACGACATCTACGTAGGTGCATACAACAATATATCAACTTACATAGCAAAGATATCGATGCCACGCAATTTAACAGGCTCACTGATATCACAATATTCGCCACTAACCATCTGTGCGGTAATATCTTCATTGTAGAATTTTTTAATAACTTTCTTTAGGATATCATTGGTTTTTGCGGGAGAACATGAGCTGGGCACACAAATACCCAATTCAAAAGCTTCAGGATCCCTTTGTTTGTAGCTGATGGCACGACTCTTGTCTTGCTCATCCTTGACAATGTTATCGTAGAAGCCCTTAATTGGTACTTTGGCTAAACAATATTGACCTTTGATTTCATCGTTTTGAGCGAATTTGCGCGTCAATTCAATGCATTCTTCGTATTGACCCATGCTGATGGTGTGACCCCACAAGAGACCGATGGGCAGGCGACCCCAACTGTCGGGAACTGTAATTTAAAATAATTGGAATGTTAAGACGATTTCAAATGGGTGTTTGTTGGGGTGGAGAGGGGGGGGGGTATATAAATATTAATTACAGTAGACAATATTAATATTTGATTTACATTTGAGTTTTTAATGCCATAGATTAAATAACAGTATGATACCAATGGATACACTTTGCCCCAAAGCTATGCATTTGTATAAATCTAGAAAAGAAATCCGATGCTGAAGATTCAGATTTTTGATATAACCTCATAAAAAAAATTAAAAAATTAATGATGGGGTGTTAAGGTTATGTCAAAAACCTGACAAGATGAAATGTAATAGACTGCAAACTCAGTTTAGCAATCCCAAAATCATAATGAGTGACATTATGTCATTGTCTGATCCCTAGTTCGGAATATTAATTTATTATTTATATGCCCAAAGATATTAAACCGAACTTTTTATATTTGTTGGCAGTTTTGCTACATGATTGTAAATATTTGGCCATTCGACTAAATGTCTTTTTCCCAACCGCTTAAGCTCTGCAAGCGGGAAATAATATTACCCAAGTGATTTCGTTTTAAAATCGGTTAATTCCAAAAACTCGAAAGTTAAACAATGTCATCCATAAGGTGGTGGTATTTATCTGTCAGTATAACTGACTGAAATTTCTGTACTGATTATACAGCAATATAATAGACTTTCACTTATCTCAGATAAATCATTATTTGCTAACTTGTTCTGGACAAAGGACATACACATAAACTTTTGCCATAGAGAAATAATTGATAATTATTTTTTTTTCTAAAGCCGAATTATGAATTTATACAAAAATAAAATATAAAATTTAAAGCTTTCAGAAATAGTATAAAATAATCAGAAAAAATTATGCGATATTTCATAAATAGATAAATAAATAAATAAATATTTCATAAATAGAGTTTTCATATACTTTAAAGTGTTCACAATATAAAAACCTTCATTAATATTTTATACATTTTTAAGTCATAAATTTGAAACTAACATTTCAATGCATATAATTTTACAACAAAAATGATGGACAAAGCTTAGACAAGAGCTTGTGTGCATTATGTTGACGTGTGATCTTCGTTGATTTCATTTTCGCACTAGTGTGTTTGGGCTTCTCGATGGTTTCTTGAAGCTTTTAACACTTAAGGTTGTGATAATGTATTGAGAGGGACAGCAAAGGGTGCTGATGAGATAGTTTGGCAACTATCAAAATAGCTATCCGCCTTGCCAGATATCAGCATAATCCATTTCACACAACTCTTGTAAAACAAACTCTAAGTATTAGCAATATTAGAAATAGATCTTGAACCGAACGATGAAAACACATTCATTAGAAAAAGTATTTTACAGCTGTGATATAAATAAATATACCACTCTAAATAACTTTGATTACATTTTCAATAACATGTCTCACAAAGTATTACGAATTTGAATTAAAACGACATTTCACATATAGATAATGTCTAGAATTTCAAATTGCAATCTCTTCATAATCAATAACTAAAGTAAACAACACATTTTATAACAGTTTCCGTATTACACCACCAGTGATTATGAATGACAAATGCCATTTCAATTATACTTTCGTATACTTAGTTATGATAAGATTTTATTTAATTTACGTCTGATTACTTTTGGAAAATCCCTCTTTTTCGCTTTATAGCCCTATACTAATCATACATTGGCCATAAATCTTGTTAGCCTAATCTTTTTAAATTTAGGTAAATCCATGGTATAGATTAATTAACAAGCTGCTACCTGTTTTAATCATTCGAAAGTTCAATGTAACAATTTTGATATAGAACCAGGTAGTTGGTAAATATTGGAATGTAATCAGCTGTTTGATAAAGAACACTTCCCAATAACAAATATGTTGGCAAGTATTCGCACATTATGTGAATAAACAACAATTTGGATTTAGAGCTGTCCAATGTTAATATATTTTATGGAGGCGCATAAATATTTTACACTCTGTTGTTTGATTTTTGAGGTTTTCATCATAACTTTTATGATTTTATTTATGTTGACTGTGTATGTGATTTACAATCTTAGGGTCACATAGCATAAATTTGTTTTATAACAGTAATTGTTGCTGAGGTCATTTTTACTTTGAGATTGTGTTAAAGAGTGTAAAACCCGTGAAGAGATGGTTGTTGTTCAGCTTAATAATAATTTTAGATACTTTTTTAATGTAAAACGATGTTAATATTTTGTAGTCTCATTACTATTGCATATCGAATTTGTATTTTTATAATTCCTTGAATTTATAATTAAAATATCAAATATCAAATGAGTCTTTAATACAAGTAAAAAAAATTCACATCAAATTTTTGAGTAAAGTGAATTGCTGTTATATTACCAAATAATTGATGAATTTTATTTTACAATTTTTTAATTTCAATTGATGTCTTGAATTTCAATTTTGAACTACAAATGTGTACATTTTTAATTTCAACTAAGAGTTTTGAATTTCAAATGCAAAATTTGAATTTCAATTGATGTTTATTTTACTATATAAGTGAAATATTTGAATATTAAACAATTTTTTAAAAAATTTGATGTGGAAATGATTAGAGAGAAATTTTTTGAAAAAGATCACAATACAAATTGTAGTGGATTACACAAATACGATATTATCATAGACGATATTTCAATGCAATACGCAATATGCAATACGCTGCCACAGTGCCAAATGTATCCTTGTTCCATCTTACATTAATTTCCATAACACTTATTTAATTTATACTACACTTTCTGCAATGTCACTTTCACACTAACGATTCAATCGCAATAATCCTCTTTAAAATATTTCTGTATATTGTGTGCATGCTTACATTTAAGAGCCCATTCGTCGAGACCACGTAGTCCATTCATGACACGTTGAACATCATTGTCGCATTGGGTGTCATCATATGCGCGGCTTGTTTCGATGGTAACATTTCTGTACTCATGTCCGGTCTGTGAAGCAATTTCGAAAAATTGATAGGCTAAATCACCACGGAAGGGTGTGCCTGGCACTGCCAATTGACTGTTATACGAATCCTCTGCCGCCAGGGCAACTCCAACAAGCACCAATAGTGCTAACGACACACCCGCTAGGATATGTCGATCCATTTCTCTGTGTTGCCGTATTCACCGTTAAACCGTTTGAAAGTCTAGTCGGGTCTCGTGCCGTTACAAACTAACTGGGTTAACACGTAGCCCGTCAGCTTTTATAGTTAAATATTCTTAAAGTGATTATCTTTAGGTAAAAAAAAACAAATGGAACGAAGAAGCTTGCACACGATCTGAAATTTCGGCTAATACAAATCTTATCAATTTGTTTGTAGGGTTTTCTTGCAAAAATCCCAAATTAGCGACCAATGTTGGGTTAAATGCTTGTGATATCAATAGATACGAGAGGGATTTGAATCTTAACGGTTTAATAGATTCGCACTTTGGTAACAACTAGGCGCACGAGCGTGTCTCTCTCACATCGTATCAGTGGATTTCTTTTCAATTGACCAATAGCAATTCATTATGTTTAATCTTTAATAATTTAATCGAATATGTTTCGTTAGGGTGTGATGTGTTATGTGGTTTTACCATGTTATCGGTGATATTTTAAAGAGCGCTCTACTTGAGAATTAATGAACGGAGTACACATTAACTTTTATACAGATAATGCTAATACAGAACGGCCCACACTGGTCCGCATTAGATAAAAAGTGAAAAACAATTGTGAACGGATGTACTCAGAGACAAGAGCGCTGTTCTATGATTTTGCACATATGCTCTGATTTGACTGTATTGTTGTGTACATGTAATATTTTTGCTTATGCGTACGATTAACAATTAATGATATCATTCTCGAATCATATATCATTCACATTTTATTCGAGAACGATACTCGCCAACGATTCGGGCTTGATATCGCAAGGTAGAGAAAACCCAACTACTTTCTCGAATCGAAAAAGCGATTCTTTTACGAATCAAAAAGGCCATTCTATTACGAATCGAAAAAGCGATTTTTTAACGAATCAAAGGAACGATTCTATTACGAATCGTAATAACGAGTTCCTTTAAATTGCAAAATCTATAAATCATCCATATTTTTAAGTTATTCCTTCTTTTTTTATTCTCTTCTGAGGTATTAAAGATTTTCCTTAAAATTTTTTTTGATATAGCGGGGAACTGTTTTATTTTTTAGAAGTTTTCTATATCTGTCTACCACAGAATTTGGTTTTCAGAATAAAAAACATTTATGTAAATATTTTAAGACACTTTTTGATTGAAACCAATTAGGACTCCAACCAAACACACGCCCGATCATGTATATACTCAAACTTGTTGTGATTTTGAAATAGATTAAGTTTTTTATATTCATTGACACGTATATGGATACCATTGATTCCCAAAAACTTTTGCCCTGCATGGCAAAAATTAACCCAAAGATTGTTATGAATTTACCAATTACTAATTTAGTGAAACAAGTGAAATAATCGAATTTTTATCGCTAAAACGATTAGTAAAAGAATCGGTTTTACCATACGTTACCGAATGTTCACAAATGTTTTTTAGAATTCTATCGCATTTTTATCGGTTTTACCATTAGTAAACAAATCACTCGTTTTGATTCGTTTGCGTATGTTCACCAGTGATGCTATAATGTTATCATTTTCGAACTTATTTTAGAATCGTTTTAGAATGTCATAAATTATTAAAAAATAAATCTATGCCACATCCCGCGACGCCAAGTTTCATGAAATACGTTGTACAAAGGAATTAAAAAAGTTTTTGAAGTTTAGCAAATTGTTGAACAAATTTATAATATTCCACTTCATACTAAAAATGTTTTTACCAAAAAATTTGGACTCAATTCGTACTGGTTTGTGTTTTCGTGAGAGAAGAAAAAATTTACTTCATTTTTTGTCACGTAACGTCACTCTCTTTATTTGCAAATATTTTAGGGCCATCACTTCAGAGGATTTTGTCTCTCTTACTAGATACTCGTATAAAGCTTCTTAGGTATTACACGACTTTGCAGATGTACCTTAGAAAACACCAAATCCTCGATTAAGATTGGTAAAAATCAGTCTGAACCATTTAACACGGAAAGAGGTCTCAGGCAGGGCGATAGCCTGTCCTGTACACTATTTAATATAGTTATGGAGAAGGTGATGAGAAAGGCTAGTGTCAACATGTCAGGCACCATATTCCACAAAAGCCACATGCCACTAGCCTACGCCGATGATATAGATATCATTGGCCGAAATTTGCGGGATGTTACTGCAGTCTCCTCATCACTAGAAAAGAAGTCGGCAAAAATGGGTTTAGCGGTCAACGAGGACAAAACAAAAATAATGATTTCGACAAACAAAGAGTCCTCTCGATGGGGATTCAGCGTCAACGTTGAAAATTATTGTTTTGAGGTAGAAGATGAGCTTACCTACCTCGGATCTTCCGTCAATAAGAAAAATAATGTCAGCCAAGAAATTAAGCGGAGAATAGTGCTAGCCAATAGATGTTTTTACGGACCTTGGCAGCACTTTAGTAATACCTCCTATGGACCTATCTGTGTCGACGGCGAGTTTCGCATGAACCATGAGCTGTATGAGCATTACCACGACATCGACGTAGCTAAAAGAGTCAGAATGCAGCGACTACGATGGCTGGGTCATGTTGCCAGGATGGATGTAAATGCTCCAGCGAGAAAGGTGTTTGAAGGCGAACCTGAAGGACGGCGCAGAGCAGGGAGACCCAAACTTCGTTGGAAGGACCAAGTGGTAGGCGACGTGCCACCATCTGGTAGAACTAACTGGAGAACACACGCACAAGACCGAAGCGTGTGGAATTCTTTAGTACTTCAGGCCTCAAACTTATGAACCACGTTCGTAAGTTGTAATGGGCCACTTAAGTAAGTAAGGTGTTACACAAAAATATTAAGAAGTAATAAAAAAATCAAGTTTTTAATTGTTTCTCATCACATTGAAACGTACGACTTGTCACATATGTGACTATGGAATCGCCCATATAAAAATTGGAAAACATGAGAACAAGATTTGCATACTTACAGACTTTGTAAATTTAACAGCAATTTTTTGCAATTGAAATTCTCTTTTTTCTAGCTAAAAGAAAGTTTTATTTCATATTTTAAACACTGACAGTAAAAATTTTTAAAATCATAAAATTTGAAGTTATTTTAAAAGGATTCGGGATAGTATCGAGTCACTCGACCTGTCTAGTAAAAGCTATTCAGACACCTGAAATACGAAATCGTCTATAAACTGAAGGTCTCGTTGTGTGAGTCTGAAGCGTGTTAATTCAGAATTATGCGAGAAGCTCTCCCATAACTCATTAATGAGATGTATAGGGAAATTAAGTAATTCTTACCCGTGCAAAAAGTGGAGATCCCATTAGATCTAATTGTATCTAAACAGATCCGAAAAATGGTTATATCTAATTAGATCAGAACTTATTTAAGTGTATCTAATTTGATCCGAAATTTGTCCTAGTTATAGATGTAATTAGATCTAATAATATATTCTCATATACGGTTGGATCTCATTCTACAGATCCAATTATATGTGGCATTTTTAATTGTATGAAATTGGGTTCGATGAGAGCTTGTACGTCGGGTGGTCTTATTGAATGATCTTGTGGATATAATATGATATGAATAGAGCATTGATATTGATTAATTTAATACGATATCAGCTAAAATTCCGGACAAAGATTAAATCTATTTTAATACAATTAGACCAGCACTGATCTAACCTGATCCAATCAGATATAACCATTTTTCGCATCTGATTAGATCCAATTGGATCTACAGTTTTTTAGATGGGTACTTACTTTTTTTCTTTGTTTAAATTCTTATAAAAAAAAAGTTCAAATGACAAGGTTTTCCATAACTGTGTTATGTTATGGAACTGTGACACCTACTATATTGACACTGCACACGTCTTGACATATTCCCTCATGTAATGCAATTAAAAAGTGTATTGTATAATTTGTCCTCTAATTTTGCTCATACTTACCACTGTGCGTTGAATACTTTCATTTCATTAGCATAAGGGAAGTAAATTTTAAAAAAAAGTGCTCATGGTAACAAGGGGCTAGTTAGAAAATACATTGAGAGCGTATATTCCCATAAAAAAGACTATATATTTTCAGACATAACGCCGTACTTACTATGTAGAAAATAATTCGCTTATCTGGGCACCATAAGCAAACTTATCGCATCAAGTATTTGTATTATCCAAAAATGCAGATCCTTCCTGCAAAATATTTGCACTTGAACTCAGCTCAGCTTTCCCATGATTCAAATGAGGCTATCAGTGATAATTAAGAGAGGATGGGTATTTTTACTCAATGAACATGGCATACACGTAAATTACCTGTGCAAACACAATTTATTCAGCTCTATCTGCTTTTGAATGCTAAAAGTTGGCTAACTCAATTTTTGTACTGATTTTTTTAACATACAAGGATTGTAAGCTGCACCAAAACACCAATCAACAGTATTTGTAGTTACAACACTTTTGTGCTGATTGCCTCATATATAGGTCGAAAAATAAATAAGAAATTTGTTTGTCGATAGAATCCTTATCATTTAATTGACAACTAACTTTCTTGGAAGAAATTCTGAACTTTGTCCTCTATGTGGCACATTCTAATGTCAAACTACGCCTGTTTCAAAATTATTAATTCCCTATTCAAATAAATGTACTTCGGTTTTAACGAAAATACAAAAAAATATCACTATGTTTTGCAATTTTTACTCTCAACTCATTTGATTGCCTATACTTGACCCTATTTAATTTTCTTGTGTCGCTGCGTTGAAGTCTGAGTGTTGATACGAATTACAAGTTTCCCCTTGTATTGCCTTCGAAAAATATGCAGGCAGATTTATATAACTTTGTAAAAATTCCATTGCCTTAGTACCAATGTACTCATAAAAATAGATATATGATAATAAAAAACCTTATTATTATTATAAAATAAGATAAAATACGTCCTTGTTGTTGCCATCTACGGAAAACGAAAATAAGTCTCAAAAATATAAATATAATATAAGCAATACTGCCAATAATTTAATTAAATTAATAACTATTGAAATAATATTTATTATCTAATGACCATTATCATACACAAATTCAAATTTATTGCATTCGCTGTGGGGTCTATTTATGAGCATTTGCGCACCTAGCTATTGTTGGAAATTCATTTTATCTCTCGTACCCGTATGTACGATTATTATGAAATTTCTTAAACATGAACGAAAATAAATTAGATTTAAAACAAACAGTAAATTGTTTATCAACTTTCGTCATTGGAAAAAGTCTTTATTAGAATTATTGGTACCAAAGTGGACTATGAACTTACAGATTTGAATTTGTTATAATGGTAAAAAGCGAGTTATTTTCCCAAAAAGACATGCTTTGCAAATACATACATTTGAGGATACAATATCGGAATATTACGTAAAGAAGAATTATGTGGATATTTCTAATGAAGTTGTTTCGTTGGTAATCTACAAAAAATACTATCAGTTCTGTACATCTTATGACGTTTTAGGACATGCCGAATTTTTGGTAAAAGTACATTTTAGAATTGTAACCTGCAGACATTATTAAGGTGCTAATTTGATATACAAAGTATAAATAAAGCGTAATTTGCATTGACTTAAATTTTGTAACAAAGTGAAGGAAATGCCTTCCTGTGGATCAGCGAAACAACAGATTTTGAGGTAGTATTTAAAATATCAAATATTAATTCTGCTTTACTCTCAACTTTTTTCGCCCTATCATGTTAGATTCTCAATATTGCAAAAGGAAATGTCGCATAGTGTAGACCAGGATGGAAACCTTATCACCGATATGTTATATCTGATGCAAGCATGAAGATTTCTTATGGGAGAATCATTCCTGCTATAGACGTTGACGTAGACTTCCCAAATGTTTTTATCACTATTTACATTTTCATGTAAAATAATGAACAATGTTCAACATTTTTCTTGTAATGGTAAATGATGATACAATAATTTAAAGCATTGTTCATTTAACATGTTAATTTCTTTGAAGACAAACGAAATCAAATAATTTACGTGTCAACCAATCCAGTGTCAGCCTATTTGGAATAATCACAAATATAGGGTATTTTCAGTTAACCTAGATATTAAGTGCATCAGCGTGAACATTTCTATAGCAAATATTTAAAAAAAATTTCACCTCCGGAATGATTTTTTTTTACAATGGAAAAAACGTTGAATATATGGCCTTTTTGAATTTTTTATTTGATTTGCTTATAACTTTTTATTGGTGCGATATATTTGCATCAATCTTTCAGCAATTCTATAACAAATTCTAACGATATAAATTGCTTTACAATCCGATAAATACTGAGCTCGCATACTAAATCAACCTCTCCCAAAAATGACTTAATTTTTTTTGTCTCGCAAATATGTATCGCCATATGTAAAAAAAAAAAAATTGTGCCGGTCACTCCCTAGATTTACAGACAAACTAAATTTCAATTTTGTTTCCTGTGTCTCCATTTATAAACCGATCCTAACGTATGACATATCATTGTTCTTAGAAGAGAGAACAGCTCCATTTTCTCCCTTGTTCACTTTTGACTCCGACGTCAAGTTCTAAAAGTTTCTTCCGGAATATAGGTTTTTACCCCCCTAAGTCACAATTTTTTCTAAACGATAAAAGAGTTTTTTAAATTCCATGAAATGTTGTCTTTTACAGTAAATATTTCTATTCATAAACAAAAAAGTTACAAAAACCGACCCACCCTACTGTACGTGTAAGCACATCAAAATGCAAAAAATTAACTGGCTGCGTATTATGATCAAAGGTGGTGAGAAAGAGGACAATATCCCAAATATCAAAAAATGATCGTAGAAGAGTTAAATGTATGACCGACCCCAAAGTTTTTGCAACCCGAACAGTTTTTCAGAACATATCTACCGTCTATCTTTAAACCTTAAGGTAGTCTCCATACCATTCTTAAATTTTTTTATGAAAAAAGCTCCTGCCTCTTAGAGAAGTAAAATATGTTATATGAAAGAACCCACTAATTTGGAACTACTAACATTTTTCCCCAACATCCCATACAAAATCAAATTTCTATGTTACTTGTGTTACTATCAACCAGAGTACG
This sequence comes from Muscina levida, assembly GCA_964034835.1. NCBI lineage: Eukaryota > Metazoa > Arthropoda > Insecta > Diptera > Muscidae > Muscina > Muscina levida. Next base: position 72,369,678 of record OZ035882.1, read on the forward strand.
TATTGGCTCGCGAGCCGAGCCAAGAGCTAAAAAATTTCAAATGAGCTCTTGGCTCACGAGCTAAGATTCAAATGACTTAATTTTAAGGAAAATGCTAGAAAATGCCAAAAAGTACTTTTATTATACTTTTAGGTACCAGAGTACTTTTTTGAACCAAAAAGTACTTTTATTGGCCCAAAAGCACTTTTCTGTTGCAAAAAGTACTTTTTTTTGTACCAGCGTACTTTTTTGTAGCAAAAAGTACGTTTATTGAACTTGAACTTTTATTGAAAGTACTTTGTGGAACAGAAAAGTTAATTAAAAGTACTCTGGTACAAAAAAAGTACTTTGTACAACAGAAAAGTGCTTTTGGGCCAACAAAAATACTTTTTGGTACAAAAAAATACTTTGGTACAAAAATAGTACTTTGTACCGAAAAATACAATAAAAGTCTGTTTTGGTACAAAACACTACTCTGGCACAAAAAAGTACTTTGTGCAACGGAAAAGTGATTTTGGGCCAATAAAATTACTTTTTGGTACTAAAAAGTACTTTAGTACAAAAAAAGGACTTTGTTTCAAAAAGTACAAAAAAAAGGACTTTGTTCCAAAAAGTACAATAAAAGTACTTTTTAAATTTTCTTGCATTTAGTTCTTATTTATTGACTTGGTTCGCGAGCTGCTCTTTTCCTAAAAAATGGCTCTTAGCTCGCGAGCCAGCTCTTTATTTGGGCTCGTGAGCCGAAAGATCATTTGAAATTTTGTGGCAACCGTCTCGCGAGTTGAGAGCTCATCAAAAATTTTGTGTCTCGCAAGCCGAGAGCTCATTTGAAATTTTGTGGCTCTTGGCTCGCGAGCTAATTTTTAGGAAAAGAGCAGCTCGCAAGCGGGCCAATACGAACCCTGCTTTCAACTGTTCCCAGCAGCAAAAAATGGGGCTTTGTATGCCCTCTTGCAGACAGTCAGAAGCCCTACCCTACAAATCAACTTTCAATTAAAATTAACATAGGGCGCTATAGGCAGGCAAGGCCTGCACATTCCCTTTCTACATCCTGCTTAGAGTCCTAAAACTAAGGACCTTCTATTAGGCATTGCTACTTCAGACCTGCTTGCAATACAAAAAAAACATATGCGAATTATTTACATATTAAATGATTTCATACTTTTTGTTAATTTTAATACAATATTTTTGTTACAATAATAACTATTTAAACTCCAGCAGCAGGAATCGAACTCGTGACCTCAGTTCTCATAGTTGGGCATGCCACCTACTCGGCTTTCACATGATATAGTTGTTGTACGACAAATTGCATACATGTAGTTCTCATAAACAACCGTGCTAGGATATGAAAAGCGGCGCTCAGACGAATCCTGGTACGATGAAGAATGTCGCATATCGTCTGAGGAACAGGATGCTGCTTATAGGGCAACACTACAGCCAATTGTAACCCGTGCTGTTAGGAAACGGCACAAGGAGAAAGCAAAACAGGCGAGACAGCTATTTAGGCGAAAAACACGTCAGATGAAGGAACAGGAGAACGAGGATATAGAGCGATACAGGGATAGAGGTGAGGCCCGAAAATTTTACCAGAAAGTAAGAGCAAATGGATACGGTAATGGCCTCCCCACCTGTAAGGACAATGATGGAAATCTGCCTGCAGAGCTCTTCAAGTTCGGTGGCGAGGAGCTGATAACGAGCATGCACCAGCTCCTATCGTGTGATCTCTTCAATATAGTGATGGAGATGATAATGAGAAAAGCTGCAGTAAACACGAGTGGCACTACATTCAACAAAAGCCACATGCTACTCGCGTACGCTGATGACGTCGACATCTTCGGTCAAAAACTGCGGGATGTGACTGCAGCCTTCTCAGGTATTCAGAAGGAATCAGCGAAAATGGGCCTAACGGTGAACGAGGACAAAACGAAGTTATTAGTTTCAACGAACAAAGGTAAGGTTAGTAGAATTAGTATCTGGTATAGCTTGAGTTTTGTTCGTCGAGAGAGGGCTCTGTTATTGAATCGCTTGCTTAGTCCGTAGTAGCATTTATTTGCAAGCAGGATTCTTCTCCGGATTTCTAATTCGTACAAATGTATGGCTCAGAATCCTGGGTTATGACACAAGCGGATGAATCGGTTCTGGCGGTATTCGAGAGAAAAATACTCCGTAAGATATATGGGCCCATCATCGTTAACGGAGAGTATCGGCGTCGTATGAATCATGAGCTGTACGAGCTGTACACTGACATTGACGTGGTCAAACGCATTAAGGTGCAACGGTTGCGTTGGCTAGGTCATGTTGTACGCATGGACGAAAATGCTCCAGCTCGAAAAGTCTTCGACAATGAACTCGATGGACGGCGCAGAAGAGGGCGACCTAAACTCCGTTGGAAAGACCAGGTTACTGAGAACCTTACAGAACTCGGTGTGACTAACTGGAGAAGAAGCGCAGAAGATCGAGGCGCTTATAATATTTTTCTACGTGCGGAATATAATCCACTGGGATTGCAAAGAAGTACCAGCTAAGTAACATAAGTAAGTAAGTTCTCATAAACAACAGCATCTGTCTTACTTTACCTTAAGAGACCTGACAACAGGTCTAATCGGGGAAGTGACACGTGCACGGCTATGAGCGTAAAATCAGCATTCTATTAATTGGCCTGTCAACAGGCCTGCCTAAGGCAAGAAAGTTTGCATGCCCTTTGTGTACATCTATGGAATTTTTATGGGGTCCACAGTAGGGCTGCTCACAGGCCAGTTTTAGGAAGGGGAAAGAGGCATGACTGTGGGAAATTTTCTCACCCTAGTCAGAGGCCTCTTTGCTGGTCTCATTTTAGAAGCGAAATGTGCATGGGCATGAAATTTTTTGTAAGGCTTAGTGAAGGACTAATTATAGCCTATATATATGCCTGGAAAAGAAAGGCGTATTTGAATATCAACAAACTGCCTTTGATGGCATGTTTGCAGACATATATTTACAATGCCTCGTCTTTTCCGCTGCTGGGTTTAAATACACACACGTTTAAAACTACAGTAGAACTAACACGAAGCTGGCCAATCTGAACGTCATCTGTTTGAGAAGCTTTTACCAGCCAAGTTGATTGGTTCGATTCCATTATGTCACAGATGGTCTTAAATTTGTCAAAGCCAACTAAAAAACGTTTCATAACGTTAACTAAAAAACGGTGATGTCTCAATTTTTCGCTTTCGCTATAGGATCGGAACAGATTTTTGTTCCTGAGTAAAATACATTCTTTGAAAAATAGTAGCTAATTGCGCTTATTAAGTTATAAACACCAGTAAAGTTGGCATTCATGACAAAATCAAGAAAAATATATTAAATAATGTTTGTTTTAACTTTTAAGAATAAATGACAATATACACTTTGCAAAATTTTCCTTCCACAAACTAATTTGGTTTATTGGGATCGTATTTACACTATTTCCATAAAGTGATCATGTTTATCGCTTGTCTTTATTATAATCTATAGTGATTTAACAACATTATGAGTTGGTTCTATATTGCTAAAAAAGGTGTTAATCTAAATGTTTTCTCATATCAGCACCAGCACCAATTAGTGTTGTCTTTTGTGAATTTTTTGTATGTGTTGTAATAAAAAATTTTCTGATTGTGTCTAGAGATTATTGAGCTTCCATAAACTTGTCTTTACGAAAAAATCATCAGTCCAATACAAAATTTATATTAATAAACCCTTTTTTTCTCTGCTCAATATTTTGATTTATGTGACATATAAATTATTATAACATTGAACATGGAATACAACAAAGTTCCATAGCGATGTTAGCGTTTGTTGTTCCAAAAGAAAAAACTATCAGCATCTCATTTTATGAACACTCTTTCAAGATATCATTGTAACAAAAATAAACCTAGATATGCGGTATTGATTGTTATTAGTAATCAAAATTTAACATTTATGTCATTTCATGATAACATTTAGTGAAGGAAATACCAAGAGGTATTGTAAAAAAAGGATTTAAATCATATACACGTACATGTGTGCTACTGCTTTTTTTTGTACTTGTATTATCACAGAGTCATAATAATCTTATCACGCTCAGATATTATGCAAGATTAGGAGCAAGCAGCCACTGTGCGTGGGGACAAGCAGTTTTCAATTTTTTATGTACATATATAATATTATTTATACTTTGATTCGTTTTTATACATAGCTAATGCAATAAAAAAAATAATAATCGGCCTTGTTGTTAAAGTTCACCAACGTTTCGAATAAATAATAACAAAAACCAAGGAGGTAATAATTCGCATTATCATGAGCAAGTGGTTTGCCTCTTGCTTTAGCCGACACCTGCAACAGTATAAGAAATTTTAAATTGTTAACAAAAATCATGTATTCAGTCACATTTGACGTAATGAAAACAATTTGGGATTTTCCTCAAACCACTTTCATTTATATGAATAGCAAATAACAAGATTGGGTAATTTTTAAGCATAGCCACAATCAAAGTTCACTTAACGCAATGATACTTCAAAGTACGAAGTGTTTAGGGATTATCCCAATTGTTTTCAATACTTAAGAATGAGGGAAAGTAATTTTAAGTTCGTTTAAAAGGCAGAAAGATTTTTGACATACCATAAACCAGTGGTAAAATATATCATGAGATCATATATGATTTCATGACGATTTATTTTTTTTATTTAGCGGATCATCTTGCTGCTGCATTCTTTTTATCCATTTCTTTTAGATTATCGTGTTCTAGCCGGCCGAAGTACTTCGCCATCACTTGCTATCGCCATCACTTAAACGAAGTTTTTAGTTACATCTGCATACAAGAACTACCGTTTAATCATCGGTGATTTCCAAAAAACCACAAATATGATTTTTCCTGCCTATGTTGGAAAGCCAAATAGGCACCAATCTCATGGGAACAAGTTCTAAGCACGAGTAGCATTAAAAACTTTAATGATAACATTATTATTGTCATCAAATTAGTATTATGATATCATTGGAAATTTTGTTTCCGGAAAAAACGTGATTATCCTATAACAAGTGACTAACTACCGATAATTATCTTTATTGGCCTAATATGAAATGTATCGAAGCTGGCATTGAATACACATCTATAAAACACGTAAAAGTAGAATATATACTTATAGAACGCCACCGTTGATTTTGATTTATTTGTTTTATGTCATTGAATTTGTGGACTTTAAACTTCTTTTGTGTTTTTTTTTAACGGAAAATTCAGATTTTTTTGTTAGATAAGAACCAGTATGTACTTAATAATTTTTAGACAGTAGCTATTACAGTGGTCAATGGGATATGATTTGGTTTATAAAGAAAATTTTACGAAATTTTAATAAGCGGAAGTTTTATAGAAAATATAACTGAGTTTAATTTACTAATCAAAAAAATGTATGTAAAACTATGAGGGTAAATGCGGCCATTTGTGTGAAAGGTTCCAGAAGGGGTGTAGAAAAGTTATGTTTCCCGACGTTATGTCTACTATAACATAATAATTAAACTGATCAATTTCAAATATCCTCCAGATGTCCGTTTGGAACTTATGGAAGAAATATAAATAATCCAAAAGTAGGTAAATTCCCAGTAGGGAATCGTCAAACTAGTTCAAAAACGTACTAGTTCAAAAGTATGGAATTGTGAACTAATCCCAAAAAGAACTAGTTCTATACTATCGAATTTTGAACTAGTTAAACGTTATTAGCCGATGAATAAGAAAAAGAGAATTTTGAAATAATTTCATATTTCTGGGTGTCTGAATTGTGATTCCTATGGTTATTAATATAGTGATTTCAAATATGTTTTCAGACTTATTTCATCAGGCAGAGTTTTTTAGTTATTTGGATTTACATTTTTTCAGCTTTCTTTAAGTATGGTTTACACGCTATCTACCCATATCTACTCATATCCCCTCAACAACATGAGCGAGATAGCCTAATTAGAAAACATGTAGGAGTAAGCAAAGACAAACACTACAAAATTATAGCAAAGTAATATTGAATTATAGGAAGGTGGATAGAAAATCAAAATGTACTGATTTGACAGAAGATAGGGGATATGGGTGGATAGCGTGTAAATCAGCCTTTATGTAGCATTAAAATACATTTTGCATAAATGTAATGAAAACTTTATTTGATCCAACAGGATTTTTTTAAATACAATTACCGATACTAGCAGAGCTTAATACATGAAAAATGAGAAGAACAAATATGAATTTTCTATTAGTTAACAACGTTTTTTTTATTATATGTGACCCGGTAAGTTAAAAGGGACCTATGCTCAGAAAATAAGTTTTGGAGAAAAACGACTCTGAAGTAAAAAAGTTGATTGATTTTTATCAAAAGTGTCTAATTTGAAACTAAAAACTAATGCAGCTAGAAAGCTGTGGTTTGTTGCATTAGAAAGTGCTTGTTGTCTACTATAAGAATCACCAAAAAAGTAAAAATCGATTTTTTCGACCCATAGGTCCCTTTTAACTTACCGGGTCACATATGCTGAATTTGAAAATGTTCCAGAGCAGTCAGCGAATATAGGAGGCATATATTTTCCTTCGCAACGCTTTTCTAAAGTTAGAATGTCTTTGTGGAACCTTTCACCATATTCATCGGACATGTCGCTGCAGCATTTATAAAAGAAATCCAAATTAGAGGGCAAAAATGCACTTTCAGGGACATGTTGCATCCCAATTTTACGTAGAATATTAAAAAGATTATAAAATAGAATAGGGCGATAATTGAAGCCGACAAGGCATGTTGTTGATGTTGCCACCTGTTTCTTCTAAATTTTGTAAGCAATATTTTCAAATAACTAAAAAAAACAATGCCTGATAGCAAAATTCTGATTACGTATTTGAATTTCCCAAGTCAAAAGCCCTTAGAAACACATAATGAAACACAATAAAAAAACCCTTGTCGAACAGTGTTATGTCTGTCAGTCCTGCATAGGTTAAAAGTAATAAATAGTGGTACCATAACACTGTTATTTTCTTGGGTTTCATTATGTGTTTCTTAGAGTTTTTGACATGTTTAATTCAAATACGTAATCAGAATTTTGCTAGTTTTTTTGGTTATTTCGATTGTTGACAAATTTTGTAGAAACATGTGGCAACATCAGCAACATGCCTGTTTGACTGTAATTATCAATGTACAAGGCGCACAGCACTACCAGCAGATCGAATTTGTTTTAATTTTTGCTAAAATATAATTTGTAGACAGTTTACCACTAAAAATGTACATATTACGTAACATCGTGTATTACGCCATGCTCTTAACTTCATATCGATGAATGTGCAACAACAAAGGCAATCTATGTTCAAGATCATATAATTTTAACAGTGGCTCAATTCACACAATTTGTTTTTCTCTCACTCAGTCTTATATCACTACTTTCTTTCAGTAGGGTCTGTATCAGAGATCAACACCGATAGACCGCAACCGCCGGTGCACCGCGTCCGAACTTAGTATTTTTCATACGCAAGTGTTCGAAATATCGAACGAAAACTGATGCGGTGGAGTAAAGCTCTTTCTTGTGTTTACTTTTTTTGTTGCAATAGTTTAGCATCGTATCAAAAAAAAACAAAAACAAAAATATGACGCTTTGTTGTGTGTGCTTGTTTTATGGTGGTGGTTTAGCACAACAACGAAGAAACACAAACAAAAATATTACGAAGAAGAATACGACGTCGGTGCGATCGCCACCAACATACTAACCGCCTCGCTGTGGATTTGTACCGTTTTCTTTTTTGCTTATTTTTTGGAGACATTCTTTATAGGTCAGGAAAATGCAAGAAAAAGTTCAATAGTTTCGTCTAAAACAAATGTATGATCTCACATTTTAAAACTTTTTTGTTTCTGTTGGAAATCTGTCGGCCTAATGAACTTGTATTAACATTTGTCGCCAAAACAGAAGCAAAAAAAACCTAACAAATCGACAGCGACGCGGTTAGTATGTTGGCGATCGTACCGACGTCGTATTCTTCTTCGTAATATTTTTGTTTGTGTTTCTTTGTCGTCGTGCTTAACCACCACCATAGAAAAAGCACACACAACAAAGATTCATTTTTTTGTTCATGGTTTTTTGATGCGGTGGCAAACTATCCCGGTAAAAGAAAACAATATAACAAAAAGCACAAAATATCCAAGCAGTTTGTTACCGCAGCCGCATAAACAGCGAGTACACCAGTAGTGGCGAAAACTCCTATCGCCGTAGATCACTGGTCTGTATCTCTCTTTCTCTCGCTAATAGCACGTCATTTTATTTCGGCAGAGTTCCTGTTTTGCTTTTTATATTCTCTCGCGTTGGGGGTGGAGTAATACTTTTTGTTAGTGCTTTAAGTTTGTTTTCAAAAAAAAGTAGACCTGCTGGTATTGCTGTACGCCTAGTACTTTAAATATGGCACCTCACACAACATAACTTTTGGACAATTTTGGATGGACGGACGGACGGACTTAATTAAATATTTTCAAATTCAAAAAATATTTTTTTTAAAGTAAAATTTAAATTTTTGTCCAAAATTATAGTGGTGCCGTAAAAAAGTATTAGGCGCGCAGCAATAGTAGCGGGTCGACTTTGTTTTTGTTTTACTACAATTTATTATGTCATCCTTTTTATTTCAATGAATATACAACAACAAAGACAATATATGATCAAATATGATAAAAATATTCCCGTATAAGGGAGATCGGCGGAATTCCTGTTTTGCTTTCTAATGATGTCATTCCTTTCTGCCGCATTGGGGGTGGAGTAACCTCTATATGCATATATAAGGCTTTTTATTGGGGCATTAAGTTTGTTTACAAAATCAATGCGAGTACAAAGCAAGTCGACTTGCTAGTATTGCTGTATGCCTAGTACTTTGTATGTAAATATCGTAACCGCATACATATCTAATGCTTCTTCTTAGTGCATTAAGTTTGTTTACAAAGTCAATGAGAGTACAAAGCAAAGAAAACCCGCTGGTATTGCTGTACGCCTAGTACTTTGGATGTATATGTCGTAACCGCATGCTTTTGTTAGTGCAATAAGTTTGTTTACAAAATCAATGATACAAAGCTAAAGTCGACCTGCTGGCATTTCTGTGCGCCTAGTACTTTGTATATGGCACCACAACATATTTCGGGCAATGCAGGATGGACGGACGGAAAAAAATTTAAATTTCAGGCAATACAAATTTAATATGTTCAAATTCATAAATAGGAAGACGGGACTACAATTAATGTAGAATAGTAATCTTTTATACAATTATATACTATAATCAGAAAGCATTAATATGGAACAAAACTAAAATTGTAAATTTCTCGGTTTCGAAAGAATTTTGTTAATAAATTGTACACACATATAGAGCCAAACTGGAATCCACGTAATTGGGTCTAGTCAGATGACAAAATATATCAGATTGAATCATATTAGAGAAGTTCTGGTCAAATTGTAACAATCACACAAGATACCCACATATATAACACGAAATTTTGAAAAAACTTTAAAAAAAATTTTTAGAAACGATCTCGAGCCTCACTTTTTTATGTTTCATAATTTGAGCAAATTAACTTATACCTTACCGAAATCTATCCTGCAACTTATTTTGTGTTTAATCCCTAACCCAATACTATAATAATAAATACAAAAAACACACACAAATTTTTTATTATTAATTTTTTTATTTTTAATTATTTTTATACGCTGTTTTAAATTACTTTTATTTTCTTTTACAAGTATATAATTATTATCTTTTTTGCTTCTTTTTTATTACGATATTATTTTATAAACGATTTTCTTGTTTTTTTTTTATTTATTTTAGTTAAATAATATACAAATAATGCTGATTTTGTTTTTTTTCTGTTTTTTCACTAAAAGATAATGCAATGCATTAACTATACTATCGATTCGCTCTCTCTTGCTTTATTTTTTCTTCTTATCTGGTTCTTCTTTTACATTAGTATATCGGGGTTTCTTAAAGATCATATTCAACTACACAATGTTATAATTAATTAAATTAATATTAAGTATAATTTTATTCTCTCATTCCGTTGTTTGTTTGTTTGTTTTTCATTCATCATTTCCTTTATTAAGTTTATTGGTAAATCATTATAATGACAGTATGTCTGTAGTATGTATGTAATGCAGCAGTATTTACGCTCGAGTTATACACATAGTTGTTTTGAAATTTACGTCGACCTATGTATGACGATTTCCGTGTTGTAGATTTAGTTATAGTTTGTGTGGTAAGTATTGACGTGTGTTTTTAGGTTTTATTGTTGTTTTTTAAGGGATGGGTCAGTACGAATAACTTTTGGTATTCAAAGTTTTTCTTGATCTGGATCAATTTTCAAATAAATTATGTGCAACATCACGCACACACCACCTCTATAGAAAACATTTTCACAAGGGAAGAGAAGTCATCTTTGTTTTCAAGCACATAATAAACAATTATTGTTGTATTTTTTTTAATTTTTTACGGATTTTGTTTTTTCTTTTATTTAAAAAGTAAGGAAATTATCTACATTTTTTGTGTTATTGTTGTTGTTGTAAATATAATGTGATTGATGTAAATTTCTTAGGCAATGGCGGCGGTTTTCTTTTTGCCCAAAAAATTCGTGTCTCTCTCTAATTCCAACTTACAATGTAAACACTTAGACTTACGTAATATCTACTCTTATAATTATACAAATATTTGTTTTAAAAAAAATATTTGTTCAGTGCATACAAAAATAGACAAAAAATAAAAGAAAATAATGTTTGTTTTCATTGTTTTCTATGTAAAAAACCTAAACAAACAAAATAATAACACAAAAAAATGTAACGACAAAATTAACTCGATCTTAGTGTATAAAATTCTTAACTTACTTAGGGAAAATTAGAAATAATTTTAGAATATTGTAATATTGTTTAGGTTTAAAATGAGAAATACTTAAAACTATTGTTATATTTTTAACTTAATTGTAATGCGTGTTTAATTGTTACTTTTTAATATTTTATAATCACAAATTAGTTTTGGAATATTTCAATGTTGTTGTTTTTTCTTCTTCTTATTGATTACTTGCTAAATAAGTAATAGTATTTACAATAAATGGAGTGGTGGTGTTTTAAGAAACGCCTTTTAAGGATATTGTTGATGATGACTTGTTCGAAAGAAGCGACGCGACAACAAACCAACAAATGTATTGAACATTTCGAATACAATAAACCTTTTTGAACTTCAAACACTCATGGAGGCGGCGGCGGCGGCGGCAGTTGTTTGGGTTGTTGTTGGCGGTAATTGTTCGAAGAAGAATCGGTTCAATTATTTTCGAAATTTTATTTCTTTTGTTGTTAGTGGCGAAATCTTTTTCATTTGATATATATGTACATGTATTGTGTAATCTTTAAAAGTTAAGGCAAATTCAATCTTTTTTTTTTTAATTTTTCTTTTTCTCGACATTTCTACAATTTTTTCTTTCTTTCATCTGGATTTTTCTATTAAAAACCTAAAATTATTTTATAACAAAGATTGGGCGGCCTTCTTTGTTTTGAATTATACATAAGTTATAATAATTTATTTGTTATCGTATGAATTACATTTAGTTGTCTTCTTTTGCATCGAAAACATCACATTTGTGTATGTACAAAATTAAAAACGGCAGTTGTTTTTTTTTTGCTTTAATTCTGATTAAATGGTGTAGGAGGAGGAGGAGAAGGAGGCTGTGGGAAAGGATATGGAATAGGACTGTATATCATCTTTAAACATGGTGGTGAGTTGGTTGATTAAGTAAGCGCTGTTACCCGCGTCTGTTATTATGTCACAAGCTATTTTAAACCTTTTATGCGTTCATCTTGGCTGCATAGTCTACCATAGTTGAATGTGCACGGTCGAGCATACCACGGAAGATTTTAATTAACAAAATTATATTCAAATTGAAATTTAAAACCTTACATTAATGTGAAATTTCAAAATTTTTGAATTTTATTAAAACTCTATCAAAAATGTTCATAAACAAAAATGTAGTGACATTTTGGAAGCAAAATGTAAAGTGCCCTTTAGCAGACAAATCTGGGAGTCCGTTTTCAAATCCAATTCCGACAGCAATTGGATTCCATGACTAACCAGAAAACTGGGGAATAAGTCTGGACAGACATTATATCCCAGACTTGTCTGCAAGTGTAAACTGAGCTTAAGAAATACAAATTACAATGTATTAACAGCTTTGAGTATTTGAAACATCAGCATTTTAAAATAATGTGCCGGTTTTATAACTTTAGAAGACTTTTGAAACGAAAAAACAACAAATTAAAGCAGCAGCTATAAATATACACCATTTCCAAATGAAATTCAAAAATTATATTCGTATTTTAAACATTCTATTTGAAATTCAAAACTCGTCAATTCATATTCATAACGTACATTTGAAAACCAAAACAAATCAATTGATATTCCAATTTTCAATTTGAAAAATATTATTACAAGTTTTGAAATTCAAAACAAATCAAATTTTGTATTTCAATTGTTATTTTTTGAATTTCGAATGAAAAATTTCAATGGATATTTTTCGAATTTAAAATTTGAATTTTAAATGACATTTTTTGAATAACAATTGACGAATTTTGAATTTCAAATGGAAAATTTAAAAATCAAATATAATTTTTTAATTTCTATTGACCTTTTTTCAATTTCCATTGAAAATGTTGTAGACCTTAAAAATCTTGTAATTTTTCAATCTTGAAATGACCCGTCGCATTGAAAGAAAAGGAGGGATTTCGATTGGAAACAACTGCGGTCTAAGGGGTGAAAAAAATTTTGTTACGAAAAGTTAGAAATTTAAATTATATAAATAAAAACCAATTTCTTTAAATTATTTTTTAAAAGATTTGTGTAATATGTTAATCAATTGGCTTTATACTGCATTAAACAAAATTGAAATTGAAAAAAGATATATGTGGAACTTGAAAATATCTATCAGTCTTCATTTTGTAGTGTTGGCGTCGTATTATCATAATTGCTGCGCTAATTCCCTTTATGTCTTGGCGACACAATAACCTGTATACAACATACAGATGGTGTTGCAAAAAGGACTTTTTTGTTTTATAATTTCAAGCAAAAACCGATTGAAATTCAAAAAAAATAGTCAACAATCAAAAAAAAATTCCAAAACAGTAACGAATAAAATTTGAAAGAATATCATTTTTAAAAAAAATTGTTTAAAATCATTAAGAAAACAAAGGATTAAAGAAATTTGTATACCTAATCTGATTGATCTAAGAAAAACAACAAATGAGTGACTGATCTCAGAAAGCGAAAAAAATAATAAAAATTATTTTTGCCAGATTTTACTTATTGGTTAAAAAAGGATTTGGTGGTAAAATCTCAAGCCCTTGAGCTTGGAACAGAAACAACTGTAATAATTTAAATATTTTGTTTCACTTAAGACGTCATTACTTTTTATAAAAAAAAAAACATCGTGCAATGGAGACATATTTGTTCATAAGTTTAGTAAAAATGACAAAATGCCGATGAGCAGTCATTACTGTCTTATTAAGACAGTACAAATAAATACACACGCTAATAGTATCACATTATATAATCTGCCAGCAAAGAAAATCTTGTATCTCAATTCTTGTAAAACTAACCACGAAATAGTGTACGACTTAACATCTAAAGTCTACAGATTGTAGAAAAATCTGTACACCACAAAAAAAAGTTCTAACAATTCAGAAAATAAGAATTGTATGAAATGACTGGAGCGGGGGTGGTTTTGTGGTAGGAAAAGTGGAGGAGTGGGCTGTTGTGTCGTCTGAATTCTCGTACAGAGTAATTTTTGTTATTATTGTTTCACTTTTTTAATATATGTAACATTATGATTAAATTTTACTTATACGGCTAAAAAGGGTTTCAAGTATTATTTACAAAATATAAAAAAATAATAATTACAGTGTTGTATCGCTTGGATAAAATTAAGTTACTTAAAAGCTTTAATGGATTTTTTTCTTTCGACATTTTAAACACATATACATCATTAGCATATTTCTCTATAATTAGGTTGGGTTGTATATATATATATAATTTTTCATATTCTAAATCTTGATTTTTTTTATAGAATAGCTCAAAGTATAGTATAGCTCAAAGTGCTAAAAATAAACTTTTTCGTCTTATGTTCGTTTGTTTTTTTTTTTTGTTATATAAATTAATTATAGAGAAAAGTATAAAATTCCTTAGAATGCTATGAGACTTAACATGTAATGATTTTATTTATTTATTTTATATTTCTTTGATGGTTTGTTTGTGTGTGTAGTAGTAGTAGTAGTGTGTTGTTGCAGAGTAGACCGACTATAACCTAGGCTTTATGTATTATGTGATAAGTTGGTATATGTGGTATATGTATATAAGCCATTCTCTTTAGTATAAATATATAATATACGATGATAGTATTGTGTTTCTTGAGGATTTGGGGGGTGAAAAGAATTGGATTTTAGGATGTAATTAATTGGTTACATGTGTTAGACTAAAACAAACAAAATGATTCTGTTTTTCTTTTCAAATACAACGGTATAATCTAGTTACTATGTCTGTATGTACGTTATACATGAGGTTTTTGTATTTTTTTATTAATAAAAATTATAAAGTGGTTCTTATTAATAATGGGAATCGGCTGATAGTTGTTTATTACTATTAAATTATCAAGGATGAACTATTTTAAAAATTAACATTTTTATTCCAACTTTTCAATAGCGCTTTAAAATGGTAGTAAAAGTAATTATAATCATAAAAAACATTTTTAATGTTATCGTTTTATGAAACCTAAGGGGATATGCAAATTAAAAGTAAACGATTTAACATGGGTAGAGGGATGAGAACAAATTCTAACACGGTATCTATCTTCACACATGGAAACTTAGTGGAAATGACAAGACTTACTATTAATTTAACTTAACGAAATTCCATCCTTAAAAAAAATCTTTTTGCATGAGTGTTTAAAACGAAGACATGGTTTTGATTGTTATCTTAAAAGTAACGATGTTGTTGTTGTTGGGGATTCATAGAAAAGCGGCTGCCGTGAGGAGAGGAAGGAGTAGGAAGGGGAGTTGGATAGGGGGGAGGTTGGGCCGCTGCCATTAGCTAATTACACTAAAGTTGTTCCACAAATTTGGTCAGTTGATCGGATGCGTCGGAGACAGGGCCACCGGGACCTCCTACCACACCTCCCACTCCACCCACAACATCTTGAGGCACACCCGGCAGTGGTGATTGATGTGGATGCATGCCACCATGATTGTGCATACCGTCGTGGGGTGCTTGCGGCGCGGGTGAATGTGACATAACATGATGTGGAGAGGGCTGGGCTCGAGGCGACGCCGAAGGACCAGCTCTTGGTGAGGGTGCTGAACGTGGCGAAGGTGTGGGTTGTGGCGAACGAATAGGCGGTGAAGATCTCGACGACTGCATCAACTGTTGCTGCAATGTGTGCGGTGTCGGTGGACCCATAACATTAGGCCCTCCAACTAAACCACCAGCACCTTGCATCATTTGCTGTTGTTGGACTCCTGGCATACCTCCCATTTGCTGTTGTGGCGAGGGCTTCAGACCCTGCTGCATAGCAGCATATTGATCGACAGGGCCGCCCGAAGGTCCACCTACTCCTCCGCCACCAGGACCGCCGAATGTACCAACGCCGCCAAATTGTTGACCACCGGCACCTACACCGCCCATTTGTTGGGGAGCACGTTGCCGATATGGTGGCGGATAATTGGGCATTTGCCGCATCTTAAACCATTGCGCGTTCGAAGCCTAAATGGTAAAGAAAAAAATGTGTTTAAAAATAGGGATAAACATTGCGTTAAATAAGGAATAAACAATTGACAAGAATGTACTTAATTTCACATTTCGATTGCTAAGAAAACAGTTAGAAAGAAAATTTATGTTTTGGTAAAATGACTATTAAATTGCTGAGTTTTTCATTTTTGATTACACAGTGCAACAGCCAATCTAGGTCTGTAAAACGGTCAAAGGGTTTAGCGTTCATAGGCCAACATTTTTAGATAAAATTAGTCCAACTTAATTTTTTACATAGATACATTAATAGAAAATATTTATTTAATCCTCAGCTACAATTCCGTAAAGATTGAAGTGAAAAATCTTCTATGGTTCTTGAGTTATAACTGAAAAACTAAGCAAACAAACATCAAGATAAGCAAAAGGTCATACAAAACTGTGGCCTGAGAACGTCAAAAACCTAGTGGCCTAGTATCTTCAACCCAACTTGGTATTTCTCACTCCCCAGACAATAGCCCGAAAATGTTCCACAGTGATATGCACATGTATATGATTGGATATTGTAATATTGGATATTGTATATTGTATTAAAAAACTGTATGTGGAATGTCCTTAGTTTTCACAGAGAAATTGTATCTCGATTTCAATTAAACTGATGTAGCTCACATGCTGAGAGCCTTAAATTTGGATGAGAAATCGTAGTCGGCAAGGAATTTACGACTCTTTGTTTTGTGTTTATTGCTTCAAATGGCCGAAGAACCTCCAATACGCATGATGGATATTTAGGGAAGGGAATGTGTTTTTGGTTCAACTGGCGGATAATTCAGTTTTCATGGCCACTATATTAAAATTATTATGCTGCAAATACAGGAATACACAAGTATGTACCTTAATTCACACCGAAAATGTTATTCCATGAGAAGCAAATTAATACTTCATTGTTCAAGTAATGTCCCAGTTGGGAATCGTCAAACTAGTTCAAAAGTATGCAATTGTGGACTAATCCCAAAATTAACTAGTTCTAAACTATCGAAAGTTGAACCAGTTAAACATTATTAGCCGATAATAAGAAAAAGATAATTTTGAAATAATTTCAGAAGTTATATTTCGAAAAGACCAATGATTGCTGTCAACAACATTCGAGGGGAGCCGACCATGAAAGAATTTTTTGTTTTACACGAACCACCTGTTTGAAATACAGGCGAAAGGTTTACCGGTAAACGAAAAAAAAGACAATAATGTTATTCCTGGCGTTAGTTAGTGGTTGTCCTCATAGCGAACATGTGCAATTACAAACTAAACTTATAATATTATGTAACTTGGTAAACAAAAATCAAATTGTAATAGATATAAGATATACCTTGCGAATAAAATATGGAAGAAATAAAAGTTCTAAATAAAACAATTTATTGTACCAAAAAATAGAGTAATTTTATGTATCAAATAGTACTATTTATTGTACCAAATAGTACAATTTACTTTCATTTCATCAAATAGTACTATTTTTGTACCAAAAATTCAATTTTATTTTTTGTACCAAAATGTAAATAAATTGTACCAAAAAGTACAATTTGTTGAAGCAAAAATTAAATTTTTGTAAAATAAAACTTTTATTGAACCAAAAAGTACTTTTATTGTATCAAAGCACTATTCATTGCACCAAAAATTTTATTTTTTGTACCAAATACAAAATGCAATTTATTATACCCGAAATAACTATTATTGTACCAAATAATACAGTTAACCAAAAAGTAAATTAACTGTATCAGAAAACCAATTTATTGTACTTAAAAGTACAAGTTAAAGTAGCCAAAAAGTGCATTTATTGTACCAAAAAATTTAATTGTACAAAAACATACAATTTATTGTACCAGAAAGCAAAATTTATTGTATCAAAAAGTACTTTTATTGATTCAAATAGTACTATTTATATTACCAAAAATTACATTTATTGTATCAAAAAATACAATTTATTATACCAAAACGAACTTTTCTTGTACAAAAAGGAACTTTTATTGTACCAAAAAGTAATTTTATTGTATCAATAACATCTTTAATTTTGTCAATGATAAACATAGATGAGATAGTATTAAATTCCATATCGTGTTATTTTAAATTCAACGCTTAGTTTCAACTTTTAACGTAAGTTTTTTAATAATTTTTGTTGTTCTAGTTATTTAATCAATAGAAACTCCCAAAGGTATTTATCACCGATTCTTATTAACAAATAATATTAGTTCCCTTTCATTTTTGTTAAGTTGTACTACACAAGAAACCAAATGTACTTACTTGTCCTTGCTGTTGTTGTTGTTGCATCATCATAGGGTTTTGCATGCCAGGCATTCGTTGATGTTGGCCGGGATTTTGTTGTGCTTGCATCATAACCTGTTGCTGTTGGGTCTGTGGCATTTGTTGTTGCTGGTTCATCATGTGTTGCATTTGCTGTTGCTGTTGTTGCTGCATAACCTGTTGTTGTTGCATCTGCTGCTGCTGTTGTTGTTGTGGCCCATTACCAGCAGCACCGCTGGCACCACCAGCACCACCTTGTTGACCACCACCAGCATTAGCATTATTTTGGCTTTGTTGCCTCTGTTTGATCATAGCTGCCATTATTTGGGGATTCTGTTTTAACACCTGTAGGATTTGTTGGTGACCCTCATTGGTGGGATTATTCCGAATCTTTTGCATTATGTGAGCAAGTTGCTGAGTATTGAGCTGGTTGTTTAATGGACCATTTGGCATCTGGCCCGATCCACCAACCCCACCGGCATTAGGATGTTGACCTTGCGGCCGAATACCACCAGGTCCACCCATAGGTCCTGCACCACCCATACCAACCATTCCACCACCGCTGCCGCCCATTCCTCCAACACCTTGTGCACTGCCGGGCATATTGCCAGAACCGCCAGGCATCTGTTGAGAACCTGCCGCTCCAACCATACCACCCATCATACTCTGTAATGAAGAGAATATAACAAAAAAAAACAACAATTATAGAACAACTCTTTAATAGCGGTTGACAAAAGTTACCTGTTGCTGCATGGCATTTTGCTGCATCACTTGATTCTGATTAGGCTGGCGCATGCCCTGATTTGCGTTGTTGGGATATCGATTGCCTCCCCACTGGTCCATAGGCAGTAAATTGTTACTCATGACATTGTTGCCACCAGGTCCCATTTGACCCACATTGCCAACGCCGGCAACGTTGCCTACATTACCGACCATACCTGGATTGGGTTGATTAGGCAAGCCACCCATGTGATGACGTTGCATAACTGGCGGAGCCATAGCTCCACCTTTGCCGAAGCCACCGCCGTGTGGTACCTGTTGTCTAGCAGCTTCTTCCTGAACCTGCACGATGCATAAAACAAAAAACATTACTATCTTGAGAGGACAAAACTTTTTGAAAACAAATACCTGTTTGACTACTTGCAAGACATTGGGTGAGGGGGAATGTCCGCCTCCAGGCTTCATGCCAATTCCAGGTTGATGAGGGTGTGGTGATGTCATTCCACCAGCGATGGGCGCTGCTACTGGCGAAGGTACCGCAACTGTTGAGGGACTCATTGCGCCTGCTCCCGCTGGCATTATTGCAGGCTGGCCACTCATAACTGGGGGCGTAACACCAACACCCGGCATTGCGACTGCGGCTACTGGTACACCAGCAGGGCCCACAACAGCACTTGTACCTGCGGGTCCCGGTAATGCAGCTGGAGCTGTAACCGTACGAGACATAAGAGCGACACGTCTCCGCAGAAGTTGCTGCTGCTGCAACCTAAATTATAGAATTATAAACATTAATAATCCGACGTAAATGGTATATAAATTTCATTAAATCCATGCACACACAAGTATACAGAATCTTAATTAGCTGGTTCACATACTTTTGTTGTAACTGCTGCTGCTTGAGTTTGTGTTTGATATTTGGACAGAAAGGCACTGGACATTTTTGCTCTTGGCAATGTTTAGCATGATAACAGCAGAGCGCAATGAGTTGCTTGCAAATGGGACAACCTCCATTTGTTTTTCTCTTGCAATTCTTCGTGTGCTGCACCACTCTCTTCATCTTCTGACACGAAGGTAGACGACAATTGGCATCGCGGCACTGACAAGCGTGCACCAACGACTGTATACACCGTTGAATGGACTGCTTGCGGGCCTCTTGAGGATTAGCTTGTTTCAAGTCAGCCGG
Source organism: Muscina levida (assembly GCA_964034835.1). Classification (NCBI taxonomy): domain Eukaryota; kingdom Metazoa; phylum Arthropoda; class Insecta; order Diptera; family Muscidae; genus Muscina; species Muscina levida. The sequence goes on from OZ035882.1 coordinate 72,389,588, forward strand.
CGACGAACCATCATCCAGATCGAAACCAAGTTTCTCCATCTTGTGAGGATGACCAACCTTCTCATTACACAATGTACATAGGTCAAAGTCCTGTAACGACAAGGTATCTTCGTTGTAGTAAACGAAAAAAGAAGTAATATAACACGATCTGTAAACTTACATCACAAACTGTACAGTGGTAGCGGGTCTCCACAGCGGTTTTACAATTGTTGCAGGTGTACACAAATTTATCTTGTCCTTGATTGTGTAACTCGTATAACATACATAATGTAGAAAATTGTGCTCTACGCAAGGAGGAGAATTCATAATGTTTATCACGAGCCAGGGTAAGGAATGCATCACGACCATCCATAAGATCGCAGGCCAACAATGGATCAGGATCTTGTATGGGCTGCAATTCAGAAGAATTATAAGTAAGCTGAAAGAGTAATATCATATCGCATGCTTACCGCTAAGCTGGCCGCAGACTGGGCGGAGTGTAAACGTATGACAAAGAAGACTTCTTTGTGTTTTTCCATGGTGGCATAAATTTTGGCGGAGAGATCATTACCAGCCTGTTGCTCATTAGACTTCTTATTGCTCTTGCGTTGTGCAGCCTTTGATTTGTTCGACTTTTTGGCTTTCTTCTGTCCCTTCTTCTTGCCATCTCCACTAATTTCATTGTCCTCAATCGAGAATATCTGTAAAGAACGAAAAAACAAGGTTGGTTAGCACATCAATGTTGTGGTTAATGTTGTTAATCTGTGACAGCGAAAACTCACATTTGCGGCTGCGGCGGCAGCTGCTTCAGCAGCTTCGGCTTGCTTTCTCTTCTCCTCCTCTTCTTGGTCTAGCTCTTTTATGCTTTCCTCTAATACATTTGGCCAAAAATCACCTTCAAAATATGGCAATTCTGCTGCTGATGTCAGCTTATCCTCTACGGCTTGTTTTAAAATATCCTTATAGTCCTGTATAGTACGTTCGATCATGCCTTTATCGAGCATTTTCTTGTACCACTCTTGCAGACGTTTTGGTTTTGGTATTCTCTGGTCCGTAGGATGGCAGTGGAAAATGTAATCATCACCTTCAGATGGCGGACAGGCCCAAATGTGGGCCATTGTATAGCCCAATTGTTTCACATAGTCCATGTAACCTAATAAAATCTCGTGATAAACGGCCGTACGATATTGTCGTGGTCTAAAAAAGTGCACTGAATCCAAATAGGCGATATAGACTCGCCGCGTGTTGGGAGCTGGGCATTCCGAACCGTATTCCTGGACATGCATGCCAAAGAAACAAACATCGATGCCATCCACTTCCTCGAAGGCAAATAGAGCCTTTGCCCTATATGGAAACTCGGAATTCATTTCTGCGTTCTCTACGAAACGTCTACGCATGCCCGGTTTCACTTCCACGCATTTATCGGACGAGGAGACCACACGTATGTGTACTTCGCCGGCACCGGCTTCTTTCTTCTTAAGGAAATTATTGACACGCGTCTCAATGTATATACCCAATTTAGTGGTGGGTAAACGTTTAGCATTGAACTTGTTCTCTTTTCGTTTTGAACTTTTCTTTTGCAGACAATTGTCGCAAACAAAACCGCCCGGCCATATGGAATCTAACCATAACACACAGATCTGATGTTGCTTGCGTCCACACTCTTGGCAATCAACAAATGGTTCGAGTTCAAGATGATCATTTTTCATTTCTTTAAATTGATCCTTTTTGATTTGACTGTATATCGTTGAATGCATTAAAACGCGGGAAAAAAGATAGAAAAACGAATTACAAATTATATTAAACTAAGAAGAGGCAGCTAAAGGCTAAATATTTTAGGTACATTTAAAAATCCTAACATTGAATAAGAAAGAACAGATTTGAATAAAAAAAAAAGCTGATGGCCACAAAGTCGAACATTTTTATAATACCACGAAAAATTAACGAAGACATGAGTTAGAACTGCCTGAACAGTTTTTCATTGTCTAAGTCTGATAATATAAATATAGAGATATGGCATATCAGGAGGTGTCAATATGTTTTTTTTTAAATATATGGTTGATGATTTCTTTAATAGTACTGGTACAGTTTGGTAAGTGAGTAACAAGTATCATCTTCTTAATATGTATTTACTATAAAATGAGGAGCCACATTTCTGTAATTTATTTCCAAATTCAGAATTTCTAAGAGTTATATGTAAATAATAAAGAAAATAACAAAATAAATTACTTACGTTTGAGATTGAAGAGGATCATCGCCCAGCGTTACAGTATCTCCTTGAATATCGTTGAAACATTTTTGGCAGAAGGTATATCTGTTTGAGGCAACACCATAATCCTTTAGACTGTTATTGGTTCATTTCAAATCAATTTTTTGTTTGTTTGAATTTTTAATATTTATTCATTTCAATATATTATTATCATTTATATTTTTTTGTGTGTGTTTAAATATATATTGGTTTGAATAGAGATTAAATAATTTAGTTTGAGGCGGTTGGTAGTGGTGGTGAGATCGCACAGCGTTCCAACATTCATTAATTACAAACAAGCAAAGGAATGATTATTTCATTCGATGGTTTTTTGAGCGGCATTTATTTATTTTGTATTTTAATGGTGATTGAAACAGATTCGAGTATTTTTTGTGCGTGCGAATGATTTTAAGTTACGTTATATTTTTGGGATAGGTAATTGGGGAAGGCATAGGATAACGGTTAAATATAACAAATCAAAACGTTAATGTGGTTCAAAAGCATTTAGATTATAATTTGGATGTATAAATAGCAACATTAAGGCAAAGCAGTAGCAGTATTTCAAAATTTAACAAATGAAGCAAAAAAAAAAAAAGCAATTGATACATGGTGATGGAAATTTTGATTTATAAATTCATTTAGATTGCAAAAGGCGAACAGAAATTACATTAAGAATAAAACATTTCCAGTTGAATGAATTTAAATATGCAAAAATTTTCAATTTAAATGTATGTCGAGCCGGTGATTACAAGTTGACATGGCATTTTTAAATTCGTTTGAAGGGATTTTGTGATGTTTCATTTATAGATGGGATAAGGTTTCAACATAAGGATTGTGGTGATTGTGGGATTATATAAGAGACGCACACAAAAACCATAACCAGGACGATTGTTTATAGGTTTGTTTTTAAAAATTTGCAAGTATAGAAAAGAAAAAATAAAAAAAACAAGGTTGGCATTAGAATCGATACAAACATATTAATTAATTAATTAATGATTGTAGTTTTAGTCAGTTTATATACAAGCTAATCAAACAGGATTTCCTTTTTGTTTAGATGTGTTAATAATAATATTCAATGGTTAATTGTCTACAAAAAACAGGACCAATGATATCTAGTGTTTTTTTGTTGTCATTTCACTGTCTACGAATTTACTATCACTAAATTTATGTTTAATGACAATAAGCTAGTCTTGTAACACATATAGACGAAGGATATGGAGATGATAGATAGATGCATATAAACGACAGGACATACATGTATCGTTGTAATAAAATTACATACCTATTTTGATAACTGTAATATTTGGCATCTCTCGGAATGGTACACAACTGTTTACCATAACAACATAAAACTTGAGGATTAAATGTATATTTGCGACCACAGCAGTAACCTAAGGCTTGCATTACCGGATCTATCTCCTGTTCGAAAACTTCCGACAGCTGAAAATACAATAAATCAAAATCAATGAGACGAGTATAGATAAAAAGGATTCTAAAATCGAAAATAATTTATATTTTTTCAAGTTGCAAATTAACAATGTTTACTTGATATGGTTTTATTTTCTGTATCTCCTACCTTTGTGCAGTATTTATACACCTTTGATGATTTGCGATTATATAACCAGGCATTGTCAAACATTAGCCAAACATCGTCCACATATTCCCAAGGATCATTGTACTTTCCACCCATTAGATTATTTCGAATAGTTCCCAAGTCCATAGGTTTCTTTATAATTTCAAAATAGTCGGGTATACCCAGCACTTGAGGATCAACGGGATAACGGAATGGCACTGATTCGGGCTCGTGTCGAATCAGTTTTTCAAGGGTCGGCAGCAGGGCTTGTTTTAGCTCTTCGGGATCGAATACTGAAATTATGTTTAAATAATAATTTTAATTTCAGTGTGTTTGGATAAAATAAAAAGTAAGGGTACATTAACTTGATAACTTGTACTTACCACATTTCTTCTTTTTATCGCCTGCATTTGGCATAAGAGGCTCTGGTACTACTGGCTTCGTTTCTGTTTTAACCTTAATGTCTCCACCACCGGAAGCATTGCCATCAGTCATTGGTTTTATATCATCTTTGTTGTCTCCACCAGCCGCTCCAGAGCCTGAAGCACCATCTACTCCGCTGTTGGCACCACCAGCGCCAGAATCGTCTACATCCATGGGTTCGGCTTTAATTTTAACATCACTACCGTCTTCCATTTTAATGTCTACTTTAGCAGTGCCATCATTGTTGACGCTTTTGCCTACACCAGCGGAAGATTCTTGTTGTGAGTTATCACCTCCAGCACTGCCATCGTCCATGAATTCTTTTTTGATGTCGTCTTCCTGCTTGATGGAGTCTAATTTGCCCTTTGAAGACTTGCCGCCACCAGCATTTTGTGAATCACCATTAGGAGAGTTAGGTGGATCGTCATCGTTGTCGCGAGCAGCTGCTTCTAGGGCCGCCATCTGAGAGGAGAGACTGCTACTGCTGCTAGCTGCTGAGGGTCGTGATGCCGATAGAGATGTGCTGATGGTTGAGGTAGTTGTTGTTCCAGCAGCACTGCCACCACCTTTGCCCATTGACGTGATTTGCTGCTTTTGACTTTGTTGCATAAGTCCATTACTGGACACACTAGCTTCACTTGACGATGATGTTGAGTTGGTGATTGCTTTAGATGTTGCAGCTGCAGCCGCAGCCGCTGTTACAGAGGTAGTAGTAGATGGCGTGGTGGCTGGTGTAGAGGTTGTTGTCGTTGTTGAGCCCGTCGAGCTTGTTAATGCACACGATGAGGATGGTGTAGCAGAAGTTGTGGCAGTTGCTGTTGCTACACCTCCACCTGGGGTAGTTGTTCCACTTGCACCTCCAGTGCTACCTGGTACAGGTGTCGCATTAGCCGAGGCGGGAGATGTGGGATTCAATGGTGGTGTATGGCCGCGATCACTGCCTCCAATAGACTGCATGAGAGACGGCACCGAGGGCGGATTGTTAAGAGGCGTTCCTAAAGGACCATTAGTTGCAAAGTTAGGTGAAGGACTAGGTGCCGCCACCATGCCGCCTGCGGCACCTATTGTTGCGGAGGTTGCTGTGCTTGTTACGCTGGTTGGTCCCGATGCCGATGAATTTCCCACTATTGAAAGAGAATCTATGCTTGTGGGTGTCGGAGGCATATTACTCAGGCTTGCAGGTCCGCCAGACATCAAACTTTGCTTTTGCTGTTGTTGCTGCTGCTGTTGCTGTTGTTGTTGCTGCTGCTGTTGTTGTTGTTGTTGCTGCTGCTGTTGTTGTTGTTGTTGCTGCTGTTGTTGGGACATTGGTGATGTGAAGGTATTCTGCTGCTGCATTTGGGCATTTGCATTATTAAACGGCGACTGCGGCAAGAGCATTCCGCTTTGTTGCTGTTGCTGTTGTTGTTGCTGTAGCATACGTTGCTTCATTATCTCGTTCAACTGCTGAGAAGAAGTGTGGGCACCTGATCCCCCATTGGCATTGATAAACTGCTGCTGTTGTCCAGGGATGGGGCTTGTCAATACACCTGCAACACCTCCTCCACCTCCTGCTCCGGGTTGTCCCTGCATTGCCTGACCTGTGAAAGGTGAAAGTACAGGGTTTGGTACGACCATATTTTGCTGCTGGGAGGTTGGTATGCCGCCGCCCATGTTGTTGCTACCGGGACTTGGCCCAGGGGGACCCACCAACATATTACTTTGTTGCGGGAATTGCATGCGTTGTTGTTGCTGTTGCATGGCTAGCATATTGCCACCTGGCGAATGACTTCGCATTGCGGCCATATTTTGGCCAGGCATCAAACCACCGCCAACATTGCCTGGAGTTTGTCCCCTCAGTTGTTGCATCATGCCTGCAGCACTGGCACCCATTGGCATTCCTTGATTAGGTCCTCCACCAGGGCCAACACCGCCACCGCCCATTGGACTAACCATAGGCCGTATTTGCTGTTGTAGCTGTTGTGGATGGCCCGGAGGCAGTTGTTGTTGTTGTTGAGCGCCGATAGCAATACCTCCTGCAACTCCGGAGCCTGCAGCACCTGACACATTACTTGGCCCAGCACCGCCTTGCTGCTGTTGCTGCTGCATTTGCAGCAGTTGCTGCTCCTTTCTCTTAAGGCGTTTCTCCTCCAATTCCTTTTGTATTTTGTAGATTTTCTCAGCAAGCAGGTGGTAGTATTCAGAACGCGATTTGGCCATTTCGTACATGTCCCTTTCGACTTTTTCCGCATACGATACCAAATTGTGCATCCGCTTATCTAACATCGTGGCCGGGTCAGATGTTGGGAAAATAGCTTGGACCAGTTTGTGCACCAAATGCTTGCGCAAATCATCGGTGACTAGTTCTCGCCAATCTTTGCTTTCTTCACCACCGCCACCACTTCCACCAGGCACACTACCACTTCCTCCCGATGTGGATGCAACGCCTCCTCCCGGTACAGAATTTCCTCCACCTACGTTGGGAATGCCGCTTCCCATACCTGCGGTCGAGTTGGCGGCATTGCTGGGCACATTACTATTCGGAGGAGTGTTATTTGGACCGCCCACGGTTTGCGCCTGCATCTTCATCTTTGCCATTTCTTGTGCGGTTAGCTGTTTATTCGGTGGTAAGCCGGCACCCATGTCACCTCCGCCACCCAGCAGATTATTCAAGTTGGAATTATTAAATTGGTTGTGCACGTTCACCGATAGGGGAATGTTCGATTGCTGCTGTTGTTGTTGTTGACTGAGAGCATTAGCTTGAACCTGATTGGGGTCTGTCGGCAGTTTAACACCGGGTTTTAGGAGATCTGAGAGTCGTGGTGTTGTACCTCCCATTTGGAATTTATTGGCCGCCCCTGTACCTTGTTGCATCATCATTTGTTGCTGCTGTTGTTGCATACTATCTGGACCACCTCCGGGTCCATTTCCGCCACTTATAAGTAAGCTATTCACCACCTGGCGCATGCCCACTTGATCGTTAGCGCTACCGCCGGATGCTGGTCCCACGGCAACACCCACGCCCGGCGCTCCAACAGCTGTAGACATAACGCGTACTTGTGGAGGTACCACAGCCATACGTATGCCCTGCATTTGTTGTTGCTGTTGAGCATTCACAGCGTTTCCTTGCATCATGTTGTTCGGAGGGCCACCGGTATTGCCACCAACGGCTCCCTGCATACCCATGCTATCGAACCGGCGTATCTCTTGATTGGGGTTTTGGACCGCATTCTGCATTTGTTGATTCATATCGGGAGCATTTGGCTTCATGTTCATTTGCCCTTGATTTGGACCTCCAATTCCACCACCTACAGGCAGTCCTCCCGCTCCCGCTGTTACATTTGGAGCGCCTCCGCCTCCTGGCTGCTGAGGACCACCTACTACCTGCTGCGGCCCCACTACGCCCCCTGGAACTACTTGCTTGTCGTTTGCATTCGGTTGACCGCCTTGCTGTTGTTGTTGATTGGCATTATTACCAGCTCCGCCACTACCGCCAGCAGCATTTGGATTGTTGTTTTGGAAAGCATGATTTTGACGGAATGGGAAGCAAATGATACAGTCAGAGCGTTGACACGTCTTGTAATGCAGCAAGATCTGTCGCGAAGATATGCAGTGTTGAACAGTACAGTCTCTGCTTTGCTTGCACGTCGCCATGTGGGTGAGAACATCCTGCATAGGCTTGCAATACTGGACGTTGCACTTCTCCCGATTGGGATTAAGACTCTCACGACGGTTGCACTTATGAGCGTGCAGCAACAGCATGAGCTGTTGTTGAATCTGTTTTTTGCGTTCGTCGGTGATATGTTGATTTCCTGTGCCACCCGCCGCACCACTGCCACCCGCTGCACCACCACCTCCGGCGTTGCCACCTTGCTGTGAAGTGCCGGGCTGCTGCTGCTGTTGTTGCTGCTGTTGTTGCGGAATCATTACGGAATTCTGTTGAGGGCCACCTGGACCAACAGAGCCTGCTGGAGGTGGTCGAATTCCCATTCCACCTGCACCCATTAAGCCGCCTTGTGGGTTTTGCTGTTGATTAGGATTCATTTGAGCATTGTTCATTTGTTGCTGAGGGCCACCTACCAGACCGCCAGGCCCAGTACCATCGCTACCAACACCACCTCCGCCCATGCCGAGGGGTACACCACCAGGGCCACGATTTCCCTGCTGCATTGCAGCCGTCATATTGGGTGGCACCACGCCGCCATGCTGTGCCGCCATTTGCTGGGCTAACATTTGCTGTTGGGGAGTGTTGGCATTGACATTGATACCGCCACCTTGAGGACCTCCAGGGCCTCCATAGCTGCCAACGTTGCCGACACCGACTCCGACCCCACCGCCATAGGGTCCGTTCGGTCCAACACCGCCGCCAACCATATTATTCATTTGACCTGTAAAATTTTAAAAATATCCGAATGTTTCAACTTTGGGGTAGCAACTACTTGACTAGATATTCTAAAGTAATCTCTGTTGGTAACTTATTTTTACCATAACAATGAATAAAACTTTCTCTTTGTGGGTACTATAAATGTTTTACCTTCAAAGTCATCAATTCCCTATCAAGTCATCAACAACAAGTGCGCTAGGTAGTATTTAATTCTGCATATTGTTATTTACTAAATACTGAATTTAAGTCTTTAATTTACAAGCTTGTGGAATTTGGAAGTGAATAATGAAAAGGCATAAAGTAATACTAAAAAAATTAAAGCGTACGTAAAATATTTGTTTTTTAAAACAAACTTGTCTTTTTATTTTTAATTTGGCCAAATTTTGTACTTTCTTAGGAATCAATATTTACAAAGTTTTTGGCTATGCAGAAAACCGAAAAAATACAAATTCCACGACAACATGGAGTGAATTACTTATTTTTGATGCACCATATTCTTTATACAGCAATTATGTCCGTCTATTATAAAACCTTTGCAACATCAATAAAACCTTTCTTTTGGTCTTAAAACGACATATATCGCCATTGTGTGTCATAGAATAAAACTCATGTATCAAATGTAATTAACAACTTACCCATTTGCATGTTGGGATTCTGCATTCTAGGACCACCTCCAATACCGCCAGGTCCATTGCCACCCATAAGATGGGGATTTGGTCCACGTATCATGTGCTGTCCTACCATACGCATCATTGGTCCATTTTGCATTACTTGAGGGTGACCACCAGGTCCACCCATATGCATACCCTGCTGGGGTCCGCCAACACCACCAGGGCCCATATTACCGGGGCCAACGGGACCTACGCCGCCTGGACCGGCATTCATCATACCACCGGGTCCGGCGCCAATCTGTTGTTTAATCATTCCGGCGCCGCCTACACCCATGCCACCCATTCCACTGTTTGTAAGCACCATATTTCCCATATTGCCCTGTGCAATGGTGTTCATTCCTAAAAAGTTGTGAAATATTACAAAACATTACAAAAAATTACAAATTATAACTATTCAACTATATTTACTATATTCCATTATTATAATTTATTTGCTTTTTGAGAACCTTTATATAAACATGTCAATTGACCTGACTTCTATTTAATGTTACTGTTACAACTTCGAAAGGTTTAATATTAGAGTGCAATTCGGTAATAAATTTATTTATTACCTTCGCCATCGTCATGATTTTTCTCCCTTGTAATTAATTTCGCGATTTTCATCCCCAAAATATCTGAAGATCTTAACCAATTATCTGTTAATGAATATATGTTATTTTGAGTTATTGCGCGAATGTGCATTAACTCGATATGGCAGCGTTAATTTCTGCTTGTCCACAAAGTCCAACATTTGGTATAATGCGTGTGAACCTTAAAAGTCCCACCGTGCTAAGTTTTAAAGTAAATTGTTTATTTCTGTCCCCTTTGAAGTACTGTTGATACATTTTATATTGAATCTATATTTTTCTAATTGTTGACAAGTCATTAGGTGAACCTTGGATATTTTAAATGAAGAAAACATGGGAATTGTCTTAATAGGAAAACTGATTTGTTTTGACGTCTCAATCGTACCATTAGACCATACACGGTCACGTGACATGCACCTACAGTAAACTGTAAACTGGTGACGTCCTTTAGATATGGGATATCAAACTTATTTATTGCAACATTAACGGAGCTATGAAATATTTATAAAGAAAAACAGCACCAATATTCCATCTCCAAAAAGAGACTAATAAATTCGATTAACCTTCAACTTTGGTGATTTCCTTATGCCCGAATATTCTAAAACCTTTTCACTTAATAATGTATTCAATGTGATTTTGCAGTGATAGGTATCTATTTAATTCGATAGACTTAAAAATGAATCAAAAAGGTGAACAATCGTTGACATTGATGTGACTTATAGGACAGCAATTACATTTTTGTTTTCTTACCTGACATGGAATTCATTTGTGTGCCATTATTTGAGATAGACATTGGCATCGAGTTGACCATACCGCACATTTGGCCAACATTCACTTGCATACCTGCCGCATTTGGCGATTGTAGATTTGGGGACTTACTCCCCAGTTGATTCATGCCCGCAGCTCCCATTGGATTGCCAACCATGCCGGGGTTTTTATTACCCTATCGCACGTACATGAAAATAAAGATAAAAAAATCGTTACAAATGGTGTATGTTAATTATATAACGAGCGAAGATAATATACCTGTTGCTGCAATAAATGTTGCAAATGTTGGTGATGTTGCATTTGCCGCAAAGGATTGCCGCCTGCACCGCCTCCACCTGAATTAACATCATCAACAGATCCATTTAATTGAGGTCCAACACCTACACCAGGACCTGGTCCCTGAGCTGGTGGTTTATTAGGGCCACCAACCACACTAACGCCCATGCCATGATTGGGAGCCCCACCGCCACCACCTGGTCCTGTGGGACCTGAAGGACCTGAGCTTAGCTGATCGCCCCACGAGGACACCAATTCATCTGGTAGATTTTCTTCCAGCAAATATAAATCATCGACTTTCATCCGCTTTTGCGGAGGTTCTTCCATGTGATCGGCCATCATTCATAGACAGATTATTGTTGAGTTATTGAATTATGATTTAATGTTTATAATTTTTAATAGATATTGTTGCTTTTGTTTTGTTACAGTTTATTACAGTGTGTGTGTCTCTATGCTTGTGAACAAACTGGATATTTAAACAACAAATGTCGCGGCAGTCTTGATATTCCTTCTTCTTGTTCCGACGTTTAAGCAAAGCAGCAGCAGGAACTGTTGTTGTTGTTGTCGTCGTCGTCGTTATGCTTTGACTTCCCCTTTATATTTTTTGCAAGCTAGAAGGAGTTTGCAGAGTAGCTCGGTGCAATGCTGTCAAAGGGATTGTGGCCGCTGCTCTTGCTGTTGTGATCAATATCAAGGGGATTACGTTTTGATGAAGCCAAGGATGCAAACGTCGACGTCTTTGCTTGAACAATAGTTTTTCTTTTAGTTGTTGAACTTTTTGTTGCTGTTGGTGATGTTGTTGATGAACTGATGAATACTGCTGGCGTTTCGATATTTGTATTCTTTTATGCGTTGTTGAGTTTTTGGTAATGAGACAATTTTTAACTTTTTTATCCAACAAATAATCCAAAGCGATCTCTCGGAATACGCTTGAGTGCATTTTGTATTTAAAAGTTCACGCTGAATGTGTTTTTCAGTGATTTATACACTTTTTGGGGATTAATTCAGACACAGACACGGTATTATATTGGTTAGGTTCACTTGTTTTGTTTCTTTTTTTCTTCTTTTTTTTGGTTGCTTTATGCTGAGACCCACAATGAATATTTTGGGGTGGTTTGTATTGGTGGGGAAATATACGGGACAGAATTTGGAGCTGTCTTATAAACCACCGCCAGCCACCGTTTTAACCGTAAGCATAACTATTTTATCTATCAATACTCCTTTCAATGTTATTACTTTATGCGACATCTTTTAGAGCGGATGACACTGTTGCTGCTGTAGTTGGTGTTGTTGTTGTTGTATTTTGTTGTTGCAGCCTTCTTGATTTTTGGAGCAATCAATTGATTACAATCTTTTGTAGGGTTTAAACATCTCTTTCGCGTCTTCAGCATGAATTTGTTAATTAATGTCCTTTTGTTTGTGCAAATATCGTCTTTTTTTCTGAATTCAAATATATTTCTATGTTTCTATGTAATTGCACAAATTCTATTGGGTGAGAAAGAGAGAAAAAAAAGAAAACAAAAACATTGAGATCACGAATCTGACAAATCCAATAGTCAGTCAGCCAATTTGTCTTGGCCAGTGTAAAGTGAAAGAGGAAAGTGTTGCGCGCTTTTTTTCTATCTTGTTTTTGTTACTTCTTCGTTTAGTTTCAGAACGCACGACGACAACACAAACGAACAGAATGTATACACAAGTCAACACTGAACGAGCGCACATAGACAATAAGAAAAGCACGGGGTAAAGAGCAACGCAGCAATGACGAACTGGGAAAAGCGACGAAATATATTAAACACAAGAAGAAAAACATACACACAGAGGAGTAGCTGTAATAGCAGCCGCTCGCTCGCTCGTTTCCTATTGCACTTTTAGTTGGTTAAAAAAGACGAAGATGAAAACAAATCTCTTTTTTCCCTTTTCAACATCAACACTACTCGTTACACTAGGCACTCGTTGGTGTTTTCACTTCTCTAACTTTTTTCGTTCGGCCGTTCGCTCTCACTGGTCCGTCTGTCGCTCTTTTGCTCGCCCAAACCCCTGGCACCGAACCTCTCTTTTGATATCAACTTTTTTTCTTCCATAATACCACCATTTAAACTCAACGAGTGCGAGCAGTAATGGAAAAAGAAAGAAAAACACACACAGACTGTGGCGACTGTAAAAATTTTTTGGTTGTTCGTCGTCGTTTTTCTTCACGTCGTCGACGACGAAATCTCAAAAATTTCTAATGCACATATCACAGAAAATTCGCACTGTTTTAATTTTTTATGTGGTTTAAAATTTTTTTAAAAATTTTTCGACAAAATGCTAAATTCACTAAAATATGGTAAAATATTACAAAAAAATCTCACACTATTATTATGTTCACATTTATTTTGGCAATATTCACTTTTAATATTATTGTTAATTTTCATTTTTTCTCTGTATTTTACTGGTGTTTCGGTTTTTGGTTACATATTTTTAAGATTTTTTATTGATTTTTGATAATTATTTAAAAACTTTTTGCAACAATAAAACACAAATTTCGGTCCGTTTATGTTGCAGTAGCGAAAAAGTCAACTGATTTTGCAAACGAACAGCAACAGAACTAGGAAGAAGACTGAAGCCGAATGTATAGTCGCATTCAAAGCAGACAGTGTTACCATTGCGGGCGAGTGTTCACACAAAGGGAATTTATGAATTGTACACACCATACACTCTAGCGACAGAAAAGGGGGATATTTTTGGTACACAACATTGAGCCGAGTGTGTGTGCGTGTGTGTTTAGAGAGGATTTGCTTGTGCGGTGTAATTAAGTATTATTCTTATTTCAAATTCTGTTACAGCAAATTATAGTTGCAAATAGTTGCAATGATGTTACTTGGTTATGAGTAAATAAAAAAATACTAACTAATATTTGAGATTGTTTATGAATTGACATAAAGTCATATATGTATATCCCTAGCTGGCAAATAAATTAATGGTAAAACTAATGTAATATATATATTTTAAACCATAAATTTTAATCATTCTAGTATGTGTGTTCGTCCCTTCGCCTTTGCATGGTACTGATTTAAAAAATAAATTATTTGCAGAATACAAAAACAAAATAGATTTTTTAAATGTAAGATCAGATCGAATAAACCCCTTTTAATTCGATCAGATGTCCGACAAAATTGATAGAAACGCATTTTTTTTAATTTGATTTTAAAAACTTATTGGCTTTGCTGATTATAAAATCATTTACAAAGTGAAAAACAGTTTAAGAAATATATTTTATTTATTAAGGTGAAATGTATAAGTACATGAAAATATGTGGCTTCCACAAGCAATCGCTTGTCACTTTTAAGTGTCTAATTATTTTCCCAAAATAATGTATCGTTACGAAATTTCTTATGCCAAAAAGAACATAACTTCAACGTTTTATAAAACAAAAATGGAAAATTTAAGGAACTTCCAAAGTTACCTAACACATTAAAAATCTTGTCTTATGATAAAAAGAACAGGTGTTTTGTTACTTTCCTCACTTGAAGGCTTATAACCCAGTCAATTCATAACCTAGTTTTGATTTCTTAACGGTTTTGGAAGCATAATTCCGTATTTTTCGCTCTCCAAAAAAAAAAAAATGGACTTGGGAGGTGAGCGATTGCTTGTAAAAATCACATATATAATCAAATTGCGAATTTAATGCAAATAAAATAGTTCACATGCAAGTTTGTGTAGAGTGCTCTGCTGCCGATAGACCAATTTTGTTACAACGATTAATTTTGAATTTCAATTGACAAGATTTAAAATTCAATTAATTCCTTTCAATTAGTGAAAGGAATTAATAAGAAGATTTAGAATTTCGGTGGTATTTTTTAATTTCATTTTATTTTTAAGAATTTTAAATAAAAATGGGTTAGATTTTCTGCTATTATTAAAAATACAATTATTTGTATATCCGTACCATAATGGCAAAATTTTGAAATCATATAAATATGAAAAAGTCGTATCTCAATTTTTAATACTTTACAGAAGGAGGAAAAATCTGAATAAAATCGGAATAATTTTGTACGTTATTTAACAGTTCGGGCTTTTATTTAATGCCTATGAATTCTTTATTTGTTAACATAAAAAACATATTTTTTTTACGAAACGTGTATTTGAGAGTCCCCTGCAGGAAATGCAAAGAACGCGATATCGTGAAAAAAAAACAAGTTACGACCTTTTCAAATTAAGGTCAAAATTTAAAATTTTTAAATCGAAAAAAAAATTACTCTATTTTTCATAAACTTCAAACCGCGACCGGCACGTCATTTTCAACCGATCGAGCTCATATCTTTGTCAATTTTTTTCTTAGCCCAACATCACACAAAACTAACCTTTTTTTTGGAAAATCGAAAAAATATAAATAAGGTCCATAAGGTCTTTCATATTAGATTTTCATATAGCAATTCGATTTTGTCAACTTGTTCTACAAGTTCTGCAAGACATAATTAATAAAAATAAGGACAATTACATATTATACATTTATTATATAATATTATAAAGTGTGGTTAAATTGTAAGTGTCGATGTTGAATGTGAAGCACAACAAAACGTCAAGTTCTTTTCTGCATTTCATTTTACATTTCTCAATTTCAGACTAACTCATTTTGTACCATGAAAATCGTGCAAAAATTTGAGCAATCCGGGTCGGTAGGCGCGTGCGGCTCGTACCGCAGAAAATACTGTTGCTGTTCGCGATAGTGTGGCTGAAGAGCAGTATTGACCATTCCAAACCAAGAGTAATTGTCGAAAAACTAGTGACTGTTTGGTGTGGTTTATGGGCTGGCGGTATCATCGGGCGTTTTTTTTTCCAAAACGAGGCCGGTCGGGCAGTTACTGTTGATGGTGTTTGAATCGTGAGATGATAACGACCTTTTTTGTCCCGAAATGAAAGATATGGATGTGGACGATATTCAAATTCAATGGCCGTGTTATCACAAGTGGTGGCGATGTCAATTGGCCGCCAAGGTCTTGTGATTTGACACCATTGGACTTCTTTCTTTGGGGCTATTTAAAAGAAAAGGTGTACGTCGATGAGCCAGCAACAATTCAAGAGCTAAAGGATGAGATAATTTAGCACATTAACGGCATAGAACCGCAATTATGCCTCAGTATCATCGAAAATTTGAACAATCGGATGGAGGTGTGCCGCCGAGGTCGCGGCGGCCATTTGGCCGATATTTTGTTCCATATATAATAACCATACCAATATTATAATAATAAAAAGAAATGACAATAATTTCCTAAATAATTTGTGTTATATTCAAAATCAACATCGGCCGTTAAAATATAACCACGCTTTATTACTCATAGAATTTTTTAACTCTCTTTAATCTTAATCAAACCAAAAGTAGAAAAATTAATTCTAGTCAATAAAATTAATTCTTATTAGATTTAAAAAAAAAATAAATGTTATAACATTTTATATTTAATGCTATAAACTAACTGTTACTTAGTATAAATATATGCAACGAAACAAAGATTTCTACACAGGTCTCGTTGTTACTTGTAAAGTTGAAAGTAACAAGTTCTGAATAACTAGGCTCGAGGTCAAAGTTTTAATATTCGTATTGGAAAATTGTTAATCAGATCTTCCTCAACATTTGTTATCATTTGTACTGGAATACCTTGAGTTTAAGACAAATATCTGGTTATAAGCGGTATAAAGGACTAAGGACGTAAGTGGTGTTAGACATTGGTTGGGTTGATTTAATTAAGTTACATAATACATGCCTGCATACAGCATTTCTAACTCTGAATAATTGTCTGGTGCCAAATCTATTTACAAAAATATTTTTCATGTATTTGTAATACAAAATTCAAAATCTGAAACTTTTATTGCTTTGTAATGCTGACAAAGCATACAGAAATCAAGCACTTCTATCATCTCTAGTACCGTTCCAACAAATGCCGCAAGTTAGCCATATGTTATTGAGTTTATGTATTTTGGAAGGCCTTAAATCAAATCTAGAGGTCTAAACTTTTAAAATGTGTTAAACAAAAAAATGTATTACATAGATTTATATCCTCCCAGGTAAATCAACCGAAAGCACTCGTTTTCAATTGGTTAGTTAAGTTTAAATAGATTTTATATCATTCCCTACCTAAAAATATTGCGGTTTAAATTTTCTTTAAACCTGCTATTATTTAAGACATTTGGATTCGCCGTCAATTTGTAGGTCCCTTGTATGCAAAATGAGGGAAAAAAATAAGTTCAAAAAAGTTTGAAAAAATCCCAAAATTAAAGATATATCAAATAAAAACCAATTTATTTAAAAAAAAATAATCTTAAATAAAAAAATTGCAAAATTTATAGAAATTATTTTAAAAAAGAAAACATAATAAATAAATTAACAAAAAAATAACCACAAGAATATGGTCGTGTACGACAAAGCGGACACTTGTATGAAATTTTCGTTGACGTTTTGTATGGACGGTCTCCTACGTGTCATCAACTATTAACTATGCATACCTATCATTAAAGGTTGTCATGCAGACAGTTCCTACTGGTTGTATTCATCTGCAATCCAATGCTTCGGCAAAGTTGTAGATCTAAACCAGAGCAAAAAAAAGTCTCAAAAAAAATTGCATCCAGTGCATGAAAATTTAGACTTTTTTGCCCTGGTCTAGATCTTTAACTTTGCCCAAGACGAAAAGAAAAAATTCCGAACGGTTTATGAAATATGTAAATGGTCAGATATCGTGTTGGGGTTAAAATATTGAAGTATACATAAAAAAAAAATTTCCGATGTAAAGGGGCCAAGTCCTTTGGAGATTTTTTTAGTTTCGGTATATACTTCAAAAATAGCTGGGTACGAAGGTGGCACCAGACGATGACCTTAGAAATGTTCCACCGTTGTTTAAAATAAAGTTATTTATCTCTTTGAAATAAAGCACTTCTATATAATAATATTGTTTCGAACAAATTATACTCAAGAAATATAATTTTGGGAGATAGGGATTGGGATAGCTTCTCGCGTTGTTGTGAATTAACACGCTTTCTATTTTTAGATCCACAACTAACGGCACCTACTTGTATATCGATGAATGCGAACGTCACTGTTTGAGAAGCTCTTTCTAGACATGCCGATTGACTCGACACTAATATTGCGAAGTTGCTGTCGACAACATTCGAGGGAAGCCGACAATGAAAAAAAAATTTTTTCATTTAAGATGAATGGAGCCAGGAGTTGAGCCTGTGATCTCCCGCATGGTAGTCGCGTGTTCTAACCACAATGCCACGGCCGGTCCCAGCGACGTAAATTCCTAGCGACCTCTAAATATTGTCCGAACTGTCTGAAATTTAAAAAATATATATACACTGTGGTGCCAAAATGAGCCTATGTTTTAAACAAAGTATGTTATTAAACATTTTTTATTATATTATTTTCAAACTTTTTCCCAAATTTAAAGTATGCATCTGTAAAATATGTAAAGCAATAATAAAAATACAGCTTACATTACTGTTAGAATATAAAAACAAAACATTTTCTAAATCAGACCATTGGCACACTTTTACTCCAAGGTTTTTCTTATCTACATTTAATAATTATTCCTGCATATTTTTACTTTCTTCAAATGATCCGTCCTATTTGGCGTATATTGACAAAGTTGAGCAACATTATATAAAGGAACTTTGTTTTATTTTGCCTGAGCTCATTAATACTTTTAAGGGCTCTTTCATTTCTGCCAGCCCACGTTTTAGGTAAGCCCACAGGTTTTCGATCGGGTTCAGATCTGGACTCTTCAGTGGCCAATCCGAGACCCCAAACACCTGAGAACTAAGCCATTCCTTGACAATTTTTACAAAATGTTTTGTCTCATTGCCGTATTTGGCAGACGACATTCTCTGTTCTATCTGGAATTTGGCCAGTGCTATGGGGGAAATTGTTTTGCAAAATGCGAAGAAAGTCTTCCCTTCCCATTATGCCTTAGATCTGCGTAATTGGTCCCACACCATCTGGGGGTTTTCATCCCCAACCGGCAGACGACGTTATGCCAATATGATAACGACCCAAACATTCTGTAAAAATTGTCAAGGAATGGCTTAGTTCTCAGGTGTTTGGGGTCTGTGAGATTAAGTATAAAAGCGGGCTGACAGAAACTAAAGGGCCCCGAAAAGTATTAATGAGCTGTGTGAGTGGGTTCAGGTTGAATGGAACAAAATTCCTCTATATAATGTTGCTCAACTTTGTCAATATACGCCAAATAAGAAAGTAAAAATATGCAGGACTAATTATTAAGTTTAGATAAGAAAGACCTTGGAGCAAAAGTGTGCCAATGGTCTGATTTAGAAAATGTTTTGTTTTAATATACTTACAGTAACGTATGTTACATTTTTGTTATTGCTTTACATATTTTACAGATGCATATTTTAAATTTATCAAATGGTTTGAAAATAATATAATAAAAAGTATAAAAAATATTTAATAACATACTTTGTTTAAAACATTGGCTCATATTTGCACCACAGTGTATGTATTTATTTCTTTTGTCGATTGGAATAGGGCATCCTTGTGGAGCACAAGATTTTAATGACTATACATACTGAGCCTGTCTAATAGCATTTATCGTCACCTAAAATGCAAAACAACGTATCATCAAAAAAGTCGATATTTACGGCCTTATTCATAAAAACTTATAAGGGGTTTATAATGCATTTTTAAGCAAATTTCGACAAAACATTATTCATAAACGATTTACATCTTCAATAAGTTAAAGTAGGGTTGTCTCCACTTTAAGCGTGCTATAACTTGACATTTGTACAATTTATTCTATATTCATGAATTTGAGATCTTTATTTCGAGTTTTTCTGCATTTTTCCTATTGGAAATAGTTGTTGCGTGTATACGTTGTGAAGAAAATTTTCTTCTTAATCATCGCGCACATAGAAAAGTACCTAAATAGACACTTTTCATTCATGAATTCCATTTTAAAAAATATTTCTCCAAAATTCTTCAAAAATAATTTGTAAATAATGAAATAATATTCGTGATGTATAAACAATCAAAACAAGGAAAAAATGTAATCGGTATCCGAATATTATTTCAACATAAGGAAAAGAAAATAAAATTTGTTAATACAATTTTTACTTTAACGACTTTCTTATCGTCATGAGAATCGTAGTCAATGAAAAATTGAGCTACAATAATGTTCATAGTTTACTGTAAGTGCAAATACATATTTGGTATCCGATTATAAAGCTTCTGTATCCGACTATAAAACTTTTTTTATACATCATTCATTTACGGCCAATAACAATTTCTTATTAAAGGTTTTTTAGAGCTAAAGAATACTTTAGCTAGAGAACGCTTCATACCTACTTTAGAAATTTTTTATAAATAAGGTCGTTAGTTTTTTATTGATTACGATTCTCTTCATCGTGTTAAATATCTGTACAACATTTTAAACTTCTAATGTCAAAAATAATAAAGTTATAACCTAAATTCTAAATAGAGTATCGTAAAGTGCATAATTTTGTAAAACAAAATAACGTATCATCACTAAGGGTGCGATAGTGTTGTATGAAAATCCTAAGTAACAATAAGGATGAGTACGGCTCGATTCCATACCTAATTTTGGGTAATTGGGAAAAACAATTTATGGGCCCAATAAATTGGGGAGGTGGAGTGGCGCCAAATTGGTGCGCAAAGTTGACAATGTTGTTGGGAAATAATGCATCCCGAAGTCGACCCTTGAGGTGTAAAATGATTTTTGCAATCCCAACATTTTCTCAGAACATATTTAGCCTCCATCTTCATCCTTTAAGGTGGCCACCCCCATACATTTATTTTTATTTTTTATGACATCACTATCTGCAGCTCCCTTGGTCCTCATAGATAGATAAAATGTATGAACGACCTCTACTAACTTTTCCCTTCTAACATTTGTACCAAACATTCATACCCTCAATTATCACCCTAATCATTCTTCCAAACAAACACTATATTAGAAAAGATTGTCAGCTTATTCCCCAAAGGACTGCTAGAAATTTTGAAATTCGGCAGCCTAAACTATTGCGATCCCTATGTAGATTGACATTACTTTTATGATAGCATACCTTTTGAGCAATAAATTAATAAATAATAGGTAAAAACCTATTTTTGGTACTATCCTTATTTTTATTAATAAGCATCTTCTTTAGCTTAATCAAGTAGTTATGCAAAGTGCACAAAATATAAAAAAGCTAAAGCTCTTTTCATTTCAATTAAAAAAAAAATTTTATTAAAATTTTTATTTTCCCATAAAGATTTATATTGATGTTATGTTATTTTGTTTTAGAAAACAACATTTTAAAATAACGTAAGGCAAATAGCATAGTGTACTTAAAAAACAGATTTTATACTAAAATATATTTCTAGTTTAATGTTAATCCAGATTTGAAAATTTTATATCAATATCTCAAGTAGTTTTCATATTTTTTTCTTCTCCTATAAATTTATGAAGTGATGTTACGTTATTTTGCATTTTAGGTGGCAATATGTAATATATATTTATAATTTTACAGGAGAAGCAAAAAAACTTTGTATTTTATAGAACACACTTCTAGTAAGAGCATATTGAATTTCGTTAATAAAATCGCAATATTTGACGGGAGTACGTTAAAATGATGTGCGGACACAGGGCTTTTGATTTTTCTGTTAGTTAGGTGCTTTTGAATTTCAGCTGATGTGTATTTATATAATTCAGCATTGTGCATACCGTTCATCTACTAAAAGAAGACAATTATTAAAAATTTTTTTATTTAGTAATGCTGATTTATGCTTGTTATATTAATGTCAAAAGTTTATTTTTATTTCTACAACTAAAGTAAATAGTAGCCTACAAAAACATTTTGTGCAGAAATCAATTTTTTCTGAGTTATTACATCATTTAGAATACTAGCGGCAATATCACTTTTGGATCCTATACAAAAAAAAAATTATTTTCCATAAATACCGCGAATCCAATGTAACAACAAAAAACAAGTGCAAAACGTCTTGCATACGTATGTACCATTTTTTTCCCCATTTTTAAGGAACAACCCAGAAAAGGGTGTGAAAAAACTTCCGCAATGGCAACACCGATTGCATTAAAGCAAGTGTAGAAAAAACCTACTTCGGGTGTTTTCGGCTTTCACACACAACAATAAAAACCAACGAGTGGGAGCACAAGAAACAAACGAGTACAGCAGCGCTTTTTCTTGTGTCAAATAAGAAATGTTTTCTCCGTACGAAATTTATCGGCACAAATTCCCACTTTAATTTAAATAAATAATTTTCAAATAAATTTATTAAACTTAATTTATTTCGAGGCACTTAATTGATCACAAAAGACCGCATAATACATGGCGAAATATTTTTCTTTATTCTTTATGTATAAACGTTTTGTGTTGTTTTGTGCCATCTCTAAAAGACGACATGTTATTATTGTTGCAGCCGTCTCTTTTACTCTAGGGCAAGTTTACGAGCGTAGACGACAAAAGAACGAACACGCACACACACACTCATGCAATCAATCCTCCACTCTGATGTTGTATTTATTTCGTTCGTTCGTACCCCACTCGCCCGTTTCCGAAACCGAGAGTGAGCATTGAGCGCATCATAAAAGATACGAAACAACGAGAACGAACACGAAGTAACGAGCGACACCACACACACTCACACACATTGCATAGAAAATTTTTCAGCCATTAAGAAGACAAGAGAAAATTATGATGAAGACGACGGCAAAAATTATTTCTATCGAATTTCAGCTAAGCTAAGTAACAGCAGTAGACGACGAGCGAGCGAACACCAAAATTTCATAAAATGCTATTTTCTTTATTAATCATATTCTCTTCATACACACATCACAATTTTTTCTTTTTTTATATTACATTTCATTTGTATTAATTTCAACTTATGTATTTTATTCACACAGCTCAATTTCAGAATTTATTTAATTCATTTCCACACACTTATTTCATCTTTTCTATTGGAATATTCACTTGATGGCTGCATTTCAGTGCGAGAGGGAGAAAGAAAAGAAGATTTCTTCTTCGAATCGTAGGTGCACAACTTTTGTGGTCTTACATTTTTTTTTCTTCTATCTCTTCTTTTGCCTTAACATTGCTGGTCCATTGAATACCCGACGACGGAAACCGTATTTTATTGTTGTCGTCAATAAATCTCATTACATTTCGGCGAAGTTTTCATTGATTCCGCGTTAAGTTGAGGACTGGGGTTGCGTTAATCCCAGTGTTTTTCATTTACCGCAAAACTTTTTCTAATAAAAAATTACAAAAAATTTCATCAACTTTCAACACCGAAAATGAAAATGACGCTGAATATAAAATATATTCGACCAAAGAAAATCGACAACAAGAGACGACGATTCGTTGGTGAACGAATTAACGATTCGTTGATAGAGAGCCCATAAATCGGGTCAACTCGTTGTTAATTTCTTTAAAGGTAACTTCACAAACACAGGCAGGTACACAGGGTTGCATTTTAGGGGAGTGTTTCAATGATTTCCATTGGGGGTATTTTCATTCAATGAAAGTACATAAAGTTACCTTAAAACATAATGTATAAATAAAAACTTTCAATTGCCCTCCATATTACTATTATATCTGTTCGTCCAACAGTTCGCGCGATTTTTTTAAAAACAATTTTTCCAAATATACCAAAAAGAAAATTTTGTTTTAAAAAAACGCGCGATTTTTTTTAAAACATATAATATTTTAAAGGGATATATCAAAAAAATTTATATATAATAACAATACATAGCTTTTTTTTTAAATATTTTTAAATTTTTTTTTAATTTTTCCCACGTTTATCCCTTTTTAATCAATTTTCTTCTTTCAATTATTTCTTTTTAGACTTTTTCTTGATTTTTTTTTAAATATTTCTTGAAATTTTCTTTTAAAAACCTTAAAAAATTTAAAATTTTCACACATTTTTGATGACATTTTATTATTCTATGGAATTTTTCAATTCATTTCCTTAAATTATTCAAATTTTCCATGATTTTTCACCATTTTTTTAAATTTTTTACGGGTTTTTTTAGAAAATTTTTTTCTTTTTTAAAAATCGCGCGGTTTTTAGATTTTCTATTTTTTTTAAATTTTTCTAACTTTTCCCATGATTTTTTCACATTTTTAAAAATTTTTTTTTGGTATATCACGGAAATTTAAATGGATCTAACTCGGTAAAAATAACATCGTTGGATTCGTCACGAAAATATCTTTCATTTGAGTACCCACACATGGGGGTCATCATAGAACCCAAGGGGCCCCTTAAAATCTGACTTCAAATGTTCTACAAAAATGTTGCTCAAGGACCAAAAAAGCCCATTTGAAATTTTGTGGTATTTGGCTCGCAAGCCGAGTGCTCATTTGAGCTTAATAATTAAAATCCAAATACAAGAAAATACTAATATGTACATTTTGGTAAAAAGTACTTTTTTTTATACTGAAGTACTTTTTTGTACCAAAAAATTATTTTATTGGCCCTAAATCACTTTTCTGTTGCACAAAGTACTTTTTTTTGTACCAGAGTTCTTTTTCGTACCAAAAAGTGATTTTAATGTACTTTTCGGTACAAAGTATTTTTGTATAATGTATAAAGTATTACCAATACCACTTTTTAGGCCTAAAAAGAGACAATTTATTTAGCAGCTAGTACACGGCACTACATATGTTTATCAACTTCCAGACAGATTCACTTAAATCGTATGTTACAAGACGAAAAACAATTCGAATTTAATATATTAAGCAATGGTAGGCAAGCAGAGGCACAGCCATTTTTTTCAAAGGATGCTTAGGAGTTGAAGGGTGTCGCCGTTTTTATTCTAGTCTTAATGATTGTAAATGATAGTCCCAATTTAACAGCTTAACTAACAAAAATGAGGAACAAATAAATTTTCTACTTAGATTAGTTCTATACCATAGAATAGTTGTTACGTCCAGTTTTCATTATTTTACAGAAAACCGATTTCCAGTTTAAAGATATGTGGGCATTAAAGTGGTCCCTTAATGTATGGAAGAACTGAAAACTCATCTGTTCCAAAAAACCGGTTAGTTTTGTGTGAGTTTAGGTTAAAAATAAAATTTACAAAAATATGGGATCGATCGGTTGAAAATTGACAAACAAACTTTTCACGAACTTCAAACCGCAAGCAGCACGTTAACTTTCAGCCGATCGACTCCATATTTTTGAAAATTTTTATTTTAGCTCAACCCTTCAAGACTTAAAACCGCGAGCTGCACGCTAATTTTGAACCGATCGAACTAATATTTTTTAAATATTTTTCTTTTTTTTTGGGAAATCGAAAAAAAATAATAAGGGTCCACCTTAATTAAGCAATTTCAAATTCATAATATAATATCAAAAAATGGCTATAGGAAATTTAAAAATATTTAAATAATTTAGAAAAAAAAAAATTAAATGAATGAGCTTTATAGAACGATTTTAGTACAAAAAGTTTATTTATAAACGTTTGATAACACTGTGACACAAAATTGAACTTTTGGAATCGGAATGGGATGAAACCAAATGCAAATGAAAGTTGACATTATGTATAACAAAACCCTCAAGGGATTTCTTAAGATTAGTGCTAGATTTTTTTGTACACGCATTTGAAGTTGGTGATTTTTGAACGCTGGCTAACAAGAAAAATTCATTAAAAAAGTCATAAAATAATGCTATTTATCCCGAAAAGTTGTGGTATCTTACTGGTTTTGGGGTCGAGGAATCCATTTTTGACATTTATTTGTATTTTTAAGCGCCGTTAGAGGGCGCTTTCGTACATTTTTTTGGTTTAGATCGAATTTTTTTGTCTTTCCACACGATTACAGCCGTAGATTAAGAGCTATCAAGCAGAAATTTGGTATGCGAGCTTCTATCCACCAAGCGGAGATTGGGTTCTTAGATGGGCATGATCGGACAAAAGGGTTATTTTGTATGGGAGGTGGGAGTAGTATTTGTCCGATCATGCCCATCTTAGAAATTAATCTCCGCTTAGAGGATAGAAGCTTGCATACCAAATTTCAGCTCGATAGCTCTTAATCTACGAACGTGATCGCAGGGACAGACCTCAAAAAAGGTACAATTTGTATGGGAGGTGGAAGTAGGTTTTGTCCGCTCATGCCCATCTAACAATCCAATCTCTGCTTGGTGGGTAGAAGCTCGCATACCAAATTTCAGCTCGATAGCTCTTAATCTACGGCTGTAATCGTGTGGAAAGACAAAAAATTCGATCTAAACCATAAAAATTTACGAAAGCGCCCTCTAGCGGCGCTAAAAATTAAAAATAAATGTCAAAAATGGATTCCTCGACCCCAATAACAGTATGATACCACAACTTTCTGGGATAAATAGCACTATTTTATGACTTTTTTAATGAATTTTTCTTGTTAGCCAGCGTTCAAAAATCACCAACTTCAAATGCGTGTACAAAAAAATCTAGCACTAAACTTCAGAAATCCCTTGAGAGTCTTGTTATACATTATCCCAACTTTCATTTGCATTTGGTTTCATCCCATTCCGATTTTGGTTGTTGCACAGTGTAATTGTTCGTGTATACGTGGTGCTGAGGTGCGCAATCTTATGTACTTTTATGTACGTGTTAAATGATATACATATGTACATAAGACTGAATATAAATGTTACTTTTATAAACATTTTGTTTTGTTTGTGCAATATGCAGCTTTTGTGAATGTGTTATTTTCAAAATATTTGCAAAATTCAATGTGATCACGAACGCGACAAAAAAAAATAAGTTGTTCTCGGACTGCATCTAGAGAAATGGTAAATGCCGCGTTATGAATTAAAAGTTTTTAATACAATTTTTTAAACTAAAATATAGGTTTGTTGATTTCTATTGTTAGTTGTCATGTTGTAAAGTGGACATTGTTTTTTTTGTAGATTTTTTGTATGATGTAGCACGCGACAATTATAATGCGACATATTTTCACTTCAAGTTTTTTATTGAGATAAGTTCCTGTAATCTCCACCTATGTTGCATTAATTAATAACAGTTTTTATTAATTTATTATTTGTATTTTTTTGTATACCTAAAACATTAGGTTGGGTCGATTTTTGGCATTAACTTTTTGACTTTTTCTCATCGATTTTTGGTTTGGCTTTGGTTTTTGAGCATACAAAGTAACATTTTCTGAGCACATTTTTATACCATCACCCGTAGGGATGAAGGTATATATCATTTGATACGACCCAAAAGTGTAACACATAGAAGGAGTCACTTTAGACCCTAGGTTTCTTTGAACCAAATTCGATTCATGACTTTTTAAGTCGTTTGAGCCATGTCCGTCTGTCTGTCTGTCTGTCGGGTGGCTGTCCGGCTGGTTCGCACGATAACTTTCGAAAGACGCAACCAAATGTTTCGAAATTTTGCACGAGTTATTATTTTCTCAAAACTACTTACGGTATTGCAAATGGGCTACATGGCCCCGCCCCTTCTGGTACCTCCCATACAAATACATCATTCCGCCCACTTTAGAAATCGAGTAATAATATCAATACACCCTAAGGGATCGTCCCCAAATTCTGTATTAAGTAAAGCTATAACAGGATAAAGTTTTGGAAAAAATTTTGAAAGCCTAGCCACGCCCCTTCTGGTACCTCCCATACAAATCTACCTTTCCGCCCACTATAGAGATGGAGAAATAATATCAATAAATTAAACGTGATCGTACCCAAATTCTATTTTGAGTAAAGCTATAACAAGATAAAGTTTTAGAGAAAAAAATTGGAAGTCTATTCACGCCCCATCTGGTACCTCCCATACACATCTGGTACCGCCCACCTTAGAAATCGATTAATATTATTAAAAGACCTAACGCGATCGTGCCCAAATTCTGTATTTGGTAAAGTTTAAGCAGGATTAAGTTTTGGAGAAAAAATCTGGAAGTCTAGACACGCCCCTTCTGGTACCTCCCATACAAATGTACCACTCCGCCCACTTTAGAAATAGGGTAATAATATCAATACACTAGACACGATCGTGCCCAAATTCTGTATTTTGTTATATTATAACAGGACAAAGTTTTGGAGAAAAAATTGGAAGTCTAGACACGCCTCTTATGGTACCTCCCATACAAATGTACCTTTCCGCCCACTTTTGGGATGTAGTAATAATATCAGTACACCCAACGCAATCGTGCGCAAATTCTGTATTTAGTAAAGCTATAACAGGATAAAGTTATGGAGAATAAATCTGGAGCCTAAACACACCCCTTCACGTACCTCCCATATAAATGTACCACTCCGCCCAATTTCGAAATCGAGTAATAATATCAATAAAATAGAAAATTATTTGTTTTACTGAGGGTAAGGGTAAATGTAAGTCGGGTTGCCCGACTGAAACTTTCTAACTGGTTTTAATTACAAATCGATTATTTTCAATAACTCAAGACTTAAACAATATATTATATTGGGTGATGGTATTTATCAGTCAGTTTAACTGACTGAAATTTCTGTACTGGTTTGTAGAACATTTGAATTTTGTAAGGTACCATTTTCTGGTCCTTAACTGCCTTTTTGAAATAAGGATGAAAAAGACACGTGAGGAGTAGAAATTGAGAGTTAAAATGTTCCACAAAAAAGTCAATAAATAAAGACACATGTTACCGAAAATTAATGATTCTACTTTTTGCAATAAAATAGTACAATATTTATTTTTTTTAAATTGTAAATTAAATTTTTAAACCATTTTTAAAATTTTGAATTTTCGCAATCCAGACCAAAGTCTAAAGAATTTTTAAAAAATATCCCAAAATTTGTATACGGCCAAATCTCATTTTTTTTTAAATCAGCTAATTCTTTTTTTGCTGTCTTTAATTTAGTCATAACTTTTATTTGACAATTTTTATAATAAAAATTTAATTCAAATATATTATGAACCGAAGGAGCCAGATCATATATCGGCATATATATGTGATCTACGCATTAATACCTTTCATTTGATATGTATATACAAATGTATTTACATATGTATGTATAATATATATACTCCCCTTAATATAAAAAAAGTGTATGTGCTCATACACCATTATTTTTTTATTGCATATTTAGAATCTCCGATTCTATGCCTGGTCAAAATTTCGTCAAAATCTAATTCCACAAAGTGCGTCAAAAGATCATTGGAAAAAATCTATATATATTAATAATTGTTGCAAGTGTGTTGTGACTTTATAACTCACGAACTGCTGGACCGATTTGCATAAATTTTTTTGTATGCGTTTGGGTGGCGCCCCGGGTGGTTTATATTTACAATTCGGTCCAATTGGACAAAGGACCATACAACTTGAAAATCAAAAGGGCTGTATCTCATGAACTATCAGAGGTATGAAGATGAGATTTGATATATATGTTGTTGGAGCAGTATTAATTCCAGCCAAGGTGGAAGTGGGCGGTGCCACGCACCCTTTTCAAAAATCGCTCTAACGGCTTTTCTAATAGACCGATTGATACGAAAATTTTACCAAATGGTACTGTTGACCTGTTGATAGTCCCTGGCTATAATAGGTTGTGATTGGATAAGGGGGCGTGGCACCGCTGATACAACTTGAAAATCAAAAGGGCTATATCTCATGAACTATCAGAGGTATGAAGATAAGATTTGGTATATATGTTGTTGGAGCAGTATTTATAACAGCCAGCGTGGAAGTGGGGGGTGCCACGCCCCCTTTTCAGAACCGCTCTGCAGGCTTTCCCAAAAGACAAATTGATACGATAATTTTACCAAGTGGTACTGATGACCTGCAGATAGTCCCTGGCTATATTTGGTTGTGATTGGATAAAGAGGCGTTTCACCGCCCATACAACATGAAAATAAAAAGGGCTATATCTCATAAACTATAAGAGGTATGAAGATGAGATTTGTTACATATGTTGTTGTTGCAGTATAAATTACAGTAAGAGTGGAAGTGGGCTGTACCACACCCCTTTTAAAATAAACAGTTATAACTGTCAAAATTCCACAGTATATTGCAGTTCGCCTAGAGATATGAACAGTAAGGTGGGCCAGTTTTTTTATTCGCAAAAATTGAAACCAAAACTACGATGAATTGTTAGAAAATGTCACCAACAAACTTTGTGTGTATTATCAATTCCTAGCTCGCGCTGGGAAAGCTTAATTTAGGACAGAAAACTTAAATTTCGATAGAAGTGCCTTAAAGCTGAAGTCTGTACGCTTTCAATAATCATGGGGCAACGAACGTCACTTCTAAAAGAAGCGCAAAACGGAGTAAATAAACGAAGAATCCTTTTATCTTAAAAAAAGTATCAGCTAGGATTTTGATTCATGTGGATTTTTAGTGTACAATTGACCCCCACCAAAACCAAAACCGGTAAGGTTTTGTTGCCATTTTAGGTCAACCAATTCGTCATTCAGGCGAGGTGTGTGAAGTGTGATGACTTTCATTGAGACTTTCTTTGAAAAATCACCATGTAAAGACTACACAAGAACAACGTTTACAAATCTTGCAAATATATTTTCAAAATGCGCGTTCTGTTTGCCCTTTGTGAAGTTTATGGTGTATATACTCATCCATCTGAGCAGCTAACAGAAGCCATCAACGCTGTAGACGTAAGTGTGACAGGCGACTCAAATTTATCGAACCGACGCCGTTCTCAGCAACTCGGTCTCTGCAAATGCTGAGGAAAGATCTTGGCCTATATTTATATATCCAACTGGTAGAAGAACTAAAACCAGTGGACGATCAATTGATTTTTTTTATTTATCATGTCATTGCACATTATTTGAAGGCGAAATGGATCATCACTTTGTAAAGCCAAACGTTGGTGACCGAATTATAGCATCAAACGAAATTTCCATTTTCGGTCAATAGGCGGAGAAGGCATGTCAAAAGTGTTTTTTACGCCCAAAGAGATAGTTAGTATACAGACGTTTACCGCTACTACATTAAATTTTGATCTTAAACGGAATGTCTGTTTCCAATTTGTAAAAGATATGACTTTGCTGATGAACTTTTTACTATCGTCATAGAGCCTATGATATTTAGAATTTAAAACAACAACACTTAATTTCTTAACTTTTATGTTAAGGAGTTACTTGAAATTAGTTACATATGTTAATAAACTCATCATATCATTATCGAGCTTAAGTACCGTTTTCAAAGTACTTTGTAGACCTAAATGTGAAATATATTACAAGTTAAAATGCAATAGCGAAGCATTGCCGGGCCCACTAGTAGTGTATAATTTCTATAATAATAAGTGTATAAGCTCAAATGCGCTATTTTATTTGAAATTGCCTCTCCAAAGTTTTTTAAAGAATAATAGTGTATACGCATCATACTCCATTTTAGTCTGTAGAAATAAATACAATCAGAACTTTTACTCGTAAAATAGCTTATAATAATATACACTATTTTATCTCAAAAATTTGTGCAAAAAAAATGTTATTCCTCGTGGCTCGCTATCATTTTTTTTTTTTTTTCAAATTACAAGGAGGAAATAGGCGCAATTTTTTAAATGAGCCAGATGTAGCAGAGAAAGAATACGAATGATTTTCTACTTATTTTTGATTTATGCAAGGTATGCCTTAATTAGTTATAATTGTTTGTATGTAATAATCTAAACTGCAAAGAAATGAATATGTACCAATAAATTGCCAAAACTAACAACAAATAATCTAAGTTTGTTAACTATTACAGTTTAAGCATGTTACAAATTGATATTTTTGTGATCAAATATTTCGGGAAAGCTACCGTACAATTATTGAATAAAACAGTGTACACCATACAAAATAGAAAAGTGTATCAGATACTTCATACGAATTTTTAAAAAATAAAACATCATATATGGCATGCTTGCGTTTTGAATGACATTAATCATGGTCTTTAAGGATGAGTAAAATAATAAAACTTGGTCAGTTTATAGAACAGAAACGGTATTATGTATTCGTCGAAAAAACATTAATAAAAATAATAATAGACATCCGATTTGATGAAAACTTTAAACACGATTATCTTAAAACACCAAAAAATTATACACTATTGTTGTATTAAGAGGACGATATGTATGTATATGTATGATATTTGTCGATTAACCATGCATCCATGTACCCACAGATTTAGTAATTCGTATGGTATTAAGTTAATACATATGATATTAAGTTTATGTGCTGAAATAAATTGAGCTTTTTGGTACAACAATTTTTATTTCTGGTAAAATAAAAGTTATTTTTGGTACTATAAAAGTATGTACTTTTTGGTACAGTAAATGTACATATTGGTATAATAAATGGTACTTTGTGGTACAATAAATGTACTTTTTAGTAAAGTAAAATGTATTTTTGATACAATAAATGTACTTTTTGGTACAATAAATTGTACTTTTTGGTACAATATATTGTACTTTTTGGTACCACAAAAGTACTTTTTAGTACAATAAAAGTACTTTTTGGTGTAATATTTTTTTTTTTTAGTACAATAAATGTTTCTTTGTGGTGCAATAAAAGTACTTTTTGGTACTATAAAATTTATTTTTACATACTTACTTACTTAAGTGGCCGATTACAACTTACGAACGTGGTTCATAAATTTGAGGTCTGAAGTATTAAAGAATTCCCCACTTTCCGGTCTTCTGCGTGCGTTCTCCAGTTAGTTCTACCAGATGGTGGCACGTCGCCAACCACTTGGTCCTTCCAACGAAGTTTGGGTCTCCCTGCTCTGCGTTGTCCTTCAGGTTCGCCTTCATACACCTTTCTGGAGCATTTACATCCATCCCAACCATTGAAGTCGTTGGATTCTGACTAATTCTGGTAAAGCTCATACAGCTTATGGTTCATCCGATGACGAAACTCGCCGTCAACACAGATAGGTCCATATATTTTTCGGAGTACTTTTCTCTCGAATTCTCCCAGCTTTTGTATGTCCGTTGTCCCACCCACGATTCGGCAGCATACATCAGAACGGGTAAAATTAACACCTGGTACAGCTGTTTCTTCGTATCTCGAGAAAGGTAGTGATACTAAAGTGCTGCCGAAGTCCGTAAAAACATATATTGGCTAGCAATATTCTCCGCTTAATTTTGGCTGACATTATTTTTCTTGCTGACGGAAGATCCGTAGTAGGTAATCTCATCTACTACTGAAAAACAATAATTATCAACGTTGACGGTGCGTCCCCATTGAGAGCTCTTTGTTCGTCGAAATCATTATTTTTGTTTTGTCCTCGTTTTCTAGCGATGAGAAAACTGCAGTAACATCCCGCAGATTTCAGCCAATTATGTCTATATCATCGTCATAGGGTATTGGCATCTTGTGGCTCTTGCGGAATATGGTGCCAGACATGTTGACACCAGGCTTTCTCATCACCTTCTCCATAACTATATTAAATAGTGTACAGGACAAACTATCGCCCTGCCTGAGACCTCTTTCTGTGTTGTATGGTTCAGACTGATCCTTACCAATCTTAACCTTGGATTTGGTGATTCCAAGGTACATCTGCAAAGTCGAATTAGCTTTGCAGGATAACCAAACTCAGACATGGCTTCATATAGCCTATTCCTTACCGGACAGTCGAATGGATGTTTGTAGTTGACAAAGAGGTGGTAGGTGTCAATCTGCTTTTTATGAGTTTTTTCCAGGATTTGTCGTAAGGTGAATATTTGATCCGTCGTAGATTTACAAAGTCTAAAGCCGCACTGATATGGTTCACACAATATGCTCGAAAGGACCAATTGGTAATAGGCTTATTCCACGGTAGTTCTTATACTCACTACGACCCCTTTCTTGTATATGGGACATAACAGACTGAGACTCCACTCCCTGGGAATGCTCTCCTCTAGCCAGATGTTTTCCATGAGCTGCTTGCTTCTAATCAACTCCTCCTCGCCAGCCTTAAACAATTCAGCAGGGACGCCATCGGATCCAACCACTTTCTTATTTTTAAGACGGGATATATCGCTCTGGCTCGAAGTTGGACGGTTAATACTATCGTCATGGATTGGCGCGGGGTCTTCTGGAGTGGTGTCCGTATCCAGTAAATTTCTGCAATGATCTTCAGAACGTTATCCGGGTCCGTTACTAGCTGGCCATCGCTGTCCTTGCAGGAGGGCAACCCTGTTCCACGCATTGTCGCCTTAACTCTCTGGTAGAACTTTCGGGCTTTCCCTCTACTTCGGAGCAACTCAGTGCATTCATCCTGCCTCTTCTTCAGCTCCTTCTTTTTTCTTCTAAAAAGACGAGTTGCCTGTCGTCTCTTCTCCCTGTGCCGTTCACGAACAGCTCGCGTTGCCATTGGCTCCAGTTTTGCCCTGTATGCACAATCCGTCTCTCTCGTGGCATTGCGACATTCATCATCGTACCAGGCATCTTCTTGAGACGGCTTTGAGTACCCAAGTACGCTTCTCGCAGTTCGTTCTATGGAGTCGGCTATATATGTGGTCCGCAGTTTACCGATGTCCAGTTTTCTTTGTGTCTGATTACGTACATTTTTTGCCATGCTTAGTCTTGTGCGTACCTTAAATGCGGTAAGGTTATAGGAAATTTAAAAAATCTATAATATAAAAATAAGTCGCTGAATGTGTTGCTAAGCGCAAAACTCGAGAACGGTTGGACCGATTTGGCTCAATTTTTTTTTCAGTTATTCGTAATTGCCAGGAGTAGGTTTTTACGAAAGAACATTTTGGAAAACCCTCCGGAAAAGCCGGAAAATTGGAAAAACCGATTTTTGATTTTTTATATGGAATTTGGTGTGAAATTGTTACGAATTATTTTTCGAATGAAAAAATAAAAATTTTTTTGGAAAATTCGGAAAATCCCGGAAAAATTCGAAGTATTTTAATACTATTTTTCGACGAAATTTTGCTTTTTGTCGTACGATTTTATAGTTTTGAGCGATGTAACTTGCGCAAAATTTCGGAATGGAAAAATAGATAAATTCTCGGTGGAAAACTCGGAAAATTCCGAAAAAATCGAAAGATTTGAATTTTTTTTGGCAATATTTTGCATTTCATCACCTGATTTGAGGTTAATCGCAAATTAAATTTTTGTCGGTTTTCGAATGGAAAAATAGAAAATTTTAGTTGGAAAATTATGGAAAATGCCAAAAAAAATTCTCTTTTTTTCGACAAATTTTTGCATCTTATCGTATGTTTTGGTAATTTTGGGCGATGTAGATGCGAACAATTTCGAACAATTATGACTTTTCGAATGGAAAAATAGAAAAAAATCTTTTCATCGAATTTTGCATTTTTGTCGTATGATTTGATAGTTTTGGGCGATGTAACTGCGAAAAATTTTAGATAATTATTCCGACATGACTTTCCGAATGGAAAAATATACAAATTCTTGGTGGAAAACTCCGAAAAACTCGAAAAATTTGGATTTTTCCAATAGGACATGATTGTTTTTAGGGAGAGTTATTTACTAGACTAATGCCTCCTATTAGACAATCAAACTTTGGACGACGTACGCGTCGTTCAATAATTAGTCAGAACGTCCGTAATAATCAAACGCAAAAGTAACGTACCAAAAAATGAATGGAGACGTGCCCATACTGCACAGTTTTGCGCTGCACAATCACCACCTCATATTTAACAAAATGTTACTAGAAGAAGATCAGTCGTAAATATAGACCTTTGAATATGATTCCACAATCGCGTACAAAGATCTTCGCTGCGTTGATATCGGTTCATTGTCTGTCGTATGCCAGCATTGCAATGCATTGAAGTTACAATCGGAAACTCCCGGCTTATGCTGCGCTGATGGCAAGGTGAAGTTGCCGTTTTGACTCATCCTCATTCGATCAACCCGGCAACAATCCGAGTTAAAAGGTAATGGCGTCTCATTACACAGTGGAACCACTACCAAACGAAGAACATAAGTTCCTTCAGATCTATTTCGTTGGTGATTCGGCGATCGAACAAATTTTCATTGGATACAATTATACTTGAATTTTTCAGAAAACCGGTTTCCGGTTTATTCGAAAAAATACCTTTTTCCAACAATTCGGTTTTCGAATACATGATTTAGTAGATTTAGGATATTTTAACTTAACATATAAGTGCAACCTATATTATGTATTCACAAACTTTAAAGGCGTTTTCTGTAAAATTTTCATTTTACACATACCTTGGTTTAGAATTAAGGTATCCATTTGATCACATGCATGTTAACCACCTTTTTAAAATATCTACTGGCGCTTTGTAATGGCTAAATTCCTGTTGATGTTTAAACTGGATTGATGACGTTCCCGTCAAATATTTTCAAAGGGGAGGAAGTCCTTATCCCTCGAATTTCTATTATTTTAACCGATTTTCCCTAACAATTCTAGCGATTTCAATTTCCTATTCGATTGGCTTTTGCGATGACAATCAATAAATCGCAAGGCCAATCATTGGAAGTTGGTGGGATCAATTGAATTTCTCAGTTTTTCGCGTGTTAGCAAACTGTCTTCATTGTTTGTTTTAGCGAAAAACATTGCTTATTTTGTTGTGAAGAGCGGCCTTTCACTGATTTCGATTAAATTCAAATAAGTCACATTAAAATTTGAACTTTATGTGTTTTAATATTACTCTGGAGTTTATATGAAGGCGAAAACTTGGAGCGAGACGAAGTTTGCCGAGTCAGAAGTTGTATGGCAGAACAACGTTTGTCGGGTCAGCTAGTATTTAAATAATTTAGAACAAAAAAAAAATTAAATGTATGTAATATTTTTTTTAAATTTTTATAATAAAAGGCTTATTTATAATAGTTTATAAGAGGTTTATAGAACGATTTTACTACAAACATTATTTTTGATAAATGTTCATGTGTGTTTCACGTGTGTAGCGCAAAAATTCGGAAGATGACATACTCTGGTTTATTTGGCATTTTGGCCAGGGCTATGGGCAAATTATTTTGCAAAATGCTAAGATAATCTTTCCTTTTAGCTTTGCGAGTTGCATTTATCGAAGGTTGCGTTAAGCGGGGTGACACTGTACATTGCATTTTTTTTTTCAAATTTCTTTTTATTGCTTTCTTTGTTTTGCTTTGCGTATTCAACGGAGAACGGTGTTAATCGTTGGTTATTAGTATTAATAAATTGTTAAGAAACACAAAAAACATTTGGTTTACAATTCAAGACGAACCACGGCAGACGCCATGGTAATCATGAACCGAATCTTAGCAAATTATAATATTAGACATTTAAAGTAAAAAATAAAAAAAAAAGATTATCCTTTATAGTGTGCGCACGTAGAACGTTTTCATGAGCACTCTTTGTTCTGTTTAAAGTGAGTTGAAAAATTTATCTCTGTCTAAAAATCGTATTAACTAATAAAAAAAATCGTGTAATGATTTATTTGTATTATATTGATGGAATGGAAAATAATATAAATATTAAACGCTATTACGACGTGTTCAATCGTGGTCGACCAAAAAATAAATATCGTGAAGCTGGACTTAAATAGTTGTTGTGCTAGAAGCAATCGATGCTATGTGGGAATTAATATTGCAAGATCGTGAAGTGATATACTGCAATTAAGGTCATACAATCGATATTAAATGAATATAATTTGTTAAATGCCCTTATAAATGCTCGTATCGATTGGTGTAAAGAAATGTCGAATTGAAATATTGAAAATTCAGACAATATAACATGGCACCTATTCTTTTGAGCACGAAACGAGTCAGTTGTGAACCTTAAAATGATTATTTTGAAGGTAAAAACTTATGTGTGAAAAAAAATGTTGATCTTCAAAAAGAAACACTAAAATTGTGTTTATAGGCAGTTTATACCTGGTCCACTTTATTAAAAATAAATATAAATATTATTCTCCGGAGCAGTTAGAGTGGGGGGACAAATTTTATAAAAAAAATGTCTGTATGGAAGCCCTCTTAGGGGGGTGAAGATGGGGGGGGGGTAGGTATGTTTGGGAAAAAGGCTAGGAGAGAAAAATTACTGGGGGTCGGTCTTACATTTGAACCCTGTAGGGGGCACCATTGGAGCGGCAGAAGATTAAAAAAATATAAAAATAAAATGATTGTATGGGGACCACCTTAAGGGTTGAAGATAGAGGGTATGTACGTTTTAAGAAGCTGTTGAGCTTGCAAAGATATTGGAGATCGGTCATATATTTGATTCCTCTAGGGGCACCTTCATGGCAGTTAGGAGAAACTTTTATAAAAATTTGTTTTTTTTGAGTCTCCTTTGGGTGTGAAGATGGGGTAGGTATGTTTGGGAAAAATTTTGGCAGAGAAAAATTACTGGGGGTCGGTCACGCATTTTAATCCTTTAGGGGCGACTTCGAAGCAGTTAGAGCGGAGGGAGTAAATATTTAAAAAAAAAATGTCTGTATGCATGGTGAAGATAGGAATATGGCGAGTATGCGGTGAAGATATGGAGGGGTGTACCACGTTATCCCCAAAATCAAAATCCCCAAACACAAAATCCCCAAATAAAAATCCTCAAATCGAAATCCCAAAACACAAAATCCCCAAATACAAATTCCCCAAACACAAAATCCCCAAATTCTGTGTGATAACCATTCAAATTATGTTAAAAATCGCCGCGATTTTAAACATAATTTGAATGGTTATCACACAGAAATTGAGAATTTTATGTTTGAAATTATTTCTGAAATAAAAGTTTAAAAAATTTATATTGTAAATTCACAAATGTAGGTATTGAAATGAAATTAATTTTTAAAAAATTAATTGTTATCGGGCTTTCAAAGTAATTTTGATGTCAAATTAAAAGATTATTTTTAACATTTATGCATCCAAGTTTCGCTGGGATTCTTTCCAGCATCTTCAGGGATGATTTTTTATTAGATCTGAAAACCATAATTAAAAAACAGGAATTTTTCTATTATAATGAAAATTTATTTACAAAAACTGAATTATATACAAAATTAAATGAGGACAGTTGCATTAATAATAAATGAAAAATAACAATATTTACGGTTTAAACAAAATACATTCATACATAAAGATATTAATTGCAAAGAGACATATTGTACAATATGGATGCGAAATAAGTTAATTTTTCTAAATCAGCTCGAGATTCAACAACTTTTTTAATTTTCTTGAGACGGTCCACATTTTTTTTATTTTTTCTTATACCTATGCCCGAGTATATTTTGGCTATGTTTGTTTTATTTCTATAAATTCTTTCCCTTACTCTTTAATAATTTCATAAACGCCGCATTTTTTTTCCTATAATTGTATTGAATCTATAAGCTTTCATTGAGTTTTGAGTGCGCGGAAAATTGTCGATAAAAGAAACCGAAACACACCAAAATGTAGGGTGGGGATTTTGTATTTGGGAATTTTGTGTTTGGGGATTTTGTGACACGTTCGCCAAAAAAGTGTGGGGATTTTGTGCTTGGGGATTTTGATTTGGGGATTTTTTTTTGGCTAGGGATTTTGTGTTTGGGGATTATGTGGCACTCCCGATGTGGAGTAGTTATGTTTGGGAAAAATATAAAGAAGAAAAGTGATGGGGCTACGGTCGTACATTTGAACCCTCTGGGGGCGATTCCGGGGCTTCTTGTGAATTTTTTCCCCAATACAAAAAGTTTCTCATACAAAACCGGGTTCCTTGATTTTGATTTTATATACATGGTTTCTTGGGCAAATTTTCTTAAAATTATAGTTATAGTCATAGTTATATAACTATAGTTATAGTCATATATAATACAAATAAATGTTTTGTATCCAATTAACAGCTTTTGTATCCGATTATAATTCTTCGTTTTATAAATCATTAATGACCAAAAACAACATACATATGACTGATAACAAAGCTTTATGAATACAACTTCTTATTAAAGTTTTTTTATACCTAAACTTTATCTAAATAATGCTTAATATCCACTTAAGACCGGTAGTTATTACTAATATGTCAAAAAATTACGATACAGTTGAACCACGATTAACCGTGATGCTCGGGACCGGGCTAATCACGGATAACCGAAAATCACGGTTAAAAGAGGTAAAATTTTACATGTATAAATTTTATTAATTTTATTTATTTTTGACAAAAACATTTAAATCTGCGTCTAAAAACAACTTATCATATCTCTAGGAATACATACATTTATTTAAAAAAATCTTTTATGGAAGTCTGTCTTATGTTTGTAGCTTTTTATTGTTCTTCCAACAAATGTGTTTGTATTCGATATATTTGCATTTTATCTGGTTCTGAAATACTTGGACAATTAAAGTTTTCTAAAAACCCTAACAAAATACTACTAGCCTCTATTGCCTGAGCCAATGTAGGCGTTTCGTCCGCATTTCCTCTATCTGATTCCTCGGAATTTGAATCAAGCTCATCTTCTTGGCTTTGGGTAACCATGTATAGGATTTCGTCTTCAGATATAATAGCAAACGGAGCGACATCAGAGTCGCACACCATCCACTTTTCGACAGCATCAATCGTACATCCAGACGGATTTAGTTTTTGACGGTGGGAAGATGTAAGGAAAACACGTCTTGACAGATCAAATTTCACATTGATGAATGAATATGAAATTTTATATGAAAATTACACTTTCATGAAAAAGGGGAATCACCGAATTTAATGAGTGATGTGTAGGTATTATACGAAATAAACACACAATCAGTCATATGGACATGTGCATCACGGATAATAGAGGTAAATCACGGTTAATAGAATCACGATTAATCGAAGTTCAACTGTATTTCGAAAACTAGACTATGTTTCGTATTCAGCATTCTAAATGCCATTTGTTAAGAGTTAGATTTATGATAAATAATTTTTTTAATTTTTTTTTGGAAATTTACTATGGATGTTAGCATACATTTTCCTTAAATAAAACTTACTTTGAGATAGCACAATTACAAAAATTCGTATAAAACGAGAAAAATATTTTTTTTTCATAGATGGGTTTTGTATATGGAAGCTATTTGCCGTCAGAAACTCATCTTTAACAAATTAAGTTAGAATATTATAAATATGGGTGTTTCCAAGGACCGCCGCTACCAAAAAAATAAAGTTGGAAAAAAATTTTTTCTGACTTGTATTAGTAAAGACGAATGCTTAAATTTAATTAAATTAAAATGTCCAAAGCTTATCTTATTATCATTTGTGATTAAACGGACTGCAAAATTGCATTAACGATATGGTCACCTTTTTGAATTTTTAATATGTAACTTATAATCAAATATTTGTTACAACAGTAAATAACTCTAATAACACCAGCCCACAAATTTTCGACTCTTCTGTGCAAATCATACATCAAAACACTTTTTCCATAGATATTGACACCATTAACACGAAAATGATTTTAATTATCTTAGGTATCGTTTATTCACAAAAATTTTTTGACTGTGATGACTCCTCTGGATCATGGCATACATATTTTTGTTGGGTCACTATAAGTCTATTTTGAGGCAAAAGTAATACATATGTATATTTAATATTAAAAACACACAAAATAGAAAAAAATAAAGGAACTTGAGTGCAACATGTAAACCAAAGTTTCCTAACACCCTCAAAATCTTGACTTCCGTCGCAAAAACCGGCTTTGCGGGGATTTTCTCACTTATGAGCTGATAACTCAGTCAGTTCTGATCCAGTTTTGGATTCATTAACGGTTTTGGAAATAAGAATCCTAAAGCTTTTTAAAGATATATATTTTTATATAAAAAAATTTCCACATGTGTCTGGTTTGCCTCAAAATTGCAAACGTTTATTCGGGTATTTCCTCACTTATGAGCTGATAACTTAGTCAGTTCTGAGCCTGTGGGTTTATGAACGGTTTTGGAAATAAGAATCCTAAAGCTTTTCAAAGATATATATTTTTATATAGAACATTTTCCACATGTGTCTGTTTTTGCCTCAAAATTGCAAACGTTTTTGATTTTTTTCCCACTATTTTTTATTTTTGAAGAAGTTTTTAGTTACATTACCCTATTTTATTACATTACCCAAATGTTTTTTATCTTATGCAGAAAGTGCATTTTGTTGAATAAGTGGTTAATTTATTCATTTTTTTCTATTTAAAATAATTTTTTTTTTTAAATCACTGCGATAGATTTTAGGTCAAATACAAATTTTTTTGAAAAAATAAAATATCGAATTTTTATAAAATGCATAAATTTATATTTTTTTTTCACAATTTTGACCTTTTATTTTACTTTAAAGACGATATTTGTATTTTTATAACTTACATTTTCAAATTTCAAAACAGACTTTGTATGGCATGAAAAAAAATTGGATCCGTCTCGAAAATATATTAAATTTGAGTGCCAGCACATGGAGGTCGTCATAGAACAGCTTATTGGCAAAACATTAAAAAAAAATATATAAAAACTCCATTTTTTTGCTTAAGCATAGCTCAAATGTCATTTGTTCAATTGTATCAGTAAACGTATCAAAAATTTCTAATTTAAATTACTAAAATCAGCATAATGTTATGTTTAACCTAATCAATAGTTTAGGATTGAAATTTCAGTATGGAAGAAATATTCGTTTTTATATTTAAGTGATACCTATATAAATACAAACATGTGTTTTTGATGTATATTTGTGCAGTAACTGCTGACACTTTTCCGGTTTGTGTCTACACTAAGCGAAAACCTTAATGTCATTGTGTTATATAATATTTACAGAGGGAGCTAAATGCGAATGCAGATGCAACTAGCATTTCATACATGACCGATGCGCTGTTTTTGTACCATGAAATTAATACTTAAGACACATATTGTAAATATTATACCTAAACTTCACTACTGTCGTTACCTCGTTAAGTTTCGTAACTATCTTAGTGGCTCGATTACGTCCATACAATTTTTTCTTTGCCAGTTTTTTGTGTACACCAGAAAATAATAAAAATAAATAAATGAAAGAAATGTATAAGTAAATAGGTAAACTATAAACATATCAACAAATTAAAAAATATTTTTTTCGTAAAAGAAAAAAGCGTTGATTCAACTCATATTTTAATTTTTACTACTCCGATACATCGCCGCCGCCAGGTGTTTCGACAATAACGCTTTGCCTGATAATAAAAGACCGACTTGAAACTCTGTACTGCTAAAGGAAGACAAAAAGGTGAATTTCATGAAATTTCTTTAGTAACAATCTCACCAAAGTGGCTTATGATGGTTTATGGCTACACTACACTTGAGTCAATAAACACACACCCAAGGGTGGATGATTTGACTGAAATCAATTTTACACATTTCAACAATTCAACAATACCATAGCATACTTTAACAAACACCATTAACAAAGTTTGTAAGTCAGTCTACAATGGTAGACTGCAGTTGAAGGGCTATTGTTGTATTGCTAATAAGTTATACTGCAGTTGAAGTGCATATATCACTGAAACTCCAATGAATTTGAATATTGGGTTATCATAGGACTATTTGAAAACTATTCAATATCATCTTCATACTTATGTGTTGTAGTTTTGCGGCATTACCTAGGCGGTTACAGTCATAAAGCAAAATGCCCGTTTTTTTAATATGCCATCATATATTTTTACATTTATACCCTTCACTGCCATGCTTTTGATGACCGAAGATATGAAAAGTTTGGTCATTGTACACTAAGGTGGACCCTCAATATATGGGAGAACTGAACTCGTCTGTTATAAAAAACCGGTTAGTTTTGTGTGGCTTAAGAACTATGTTGACCGAATAAGTTGCAAACATTGGTACAAGAATCAATGGAATGACAACGGGACCTATATTTGAACCCAAATAAGCTATGCTGAAGGCGACTGCCAAAATAACCTAACCTTACTCGAGCTATCCTGTACTGCCCACCAGCCAGCTAGCCAGCCAGACAGACAGACATGGCTCAATCTTCTTAAAAAGATCTGAAACGAATTTGGTCTTAAGTACCTTAAGGCTCCCCAATCCAGAGTACGTATTGGCTCGCTCTATTCTGCTCTCTGCTCGCGACCCTGGAGCCTTAAAACTACAAAAGAGCTCTTGCTCGCGAGCCAAAAGCCTTCAGTTTTAAACGAGCTCTTTGCTCGCGGGCGATCTACAACACAATTTAAAATGAGCCCTCGGGTCGCGAGAACCGTATCATCATTTGATACGACCCAAAAGTTTAACACATAGAAAGAGTCACTTTAGACCAGAGCACGTATTGGCTTGCTCTTTTCGGCTCTCAGCTCGCGAGCGAGGAGCCTCAAAACTACAAAAGAGCTTTTAACTCGAGCCCTTACCTCGCGAGCAAAACTTTTCTGTTGAAAAATTACCAGAGTACTTTTTTTGTACCAAAACTTTTTATGTTCTTTTCGGCACAAAGTACTTTTTTTGTACCAAAGTTCAAAAAGTACTTTTATTGGCCCAAAAATTATTTTTTGTTGCACAAAGTACTTTTTTGTACCAGAGTACTTTTTTGTACCAAAAAGTATTTTTAATGTACTTTTCGTCACAAAGTACTTTTTTTTACAAAAAAAACTTTTTTGTGCTAAAAAGTACTTTTAC
Source organism: Muscina levida (assembly GCA_964034835.1). Classification (NCBI taxonomy): domain Eukaryota; kingdom Metazoa; phylum Arthropoda; class Insecta; order Diptera; family Muscidae; genus Muscina; species Muscina levida. The sequence goes on from OZ035882.1 coordinate 72,433,871, forward strand.
TGGCCCAAAAGCACGTTTCTGTTGCACAAAGTATTTTTTTTTGTACCAGAGCACTTTTTTGTACCAAAAGGTATTTTTATTGACCCAAAAATGCTTTTATTGCCCCAAAAGTACAATGAAAGTTTTTTTTTTTTCTACAAAAAAGTACTTTGTACATTAAAAGTACAGTACTGGTACAAAAAAGGACTTTCGTACAGAAAAAGTACTTTGTTCAACAGAAAAGTGCTTTTAGGCCAATAAAATAACTTTTTGGTACAAAAATGTACTTAAGTACAAAAGAAAGTACTTTGTGCCAAAAAGTACAATAAAAGTACTTTTTGAAACAAAAGAGTCTCTGGTAGAAACAAAGTACTTCGTGCAATAGAAATTTGCTTTTGAGCCATTAAAATAACTTTTTGGTACAAAAAAGTACTTTAGTACAAAAGAAAGTACTTTGTACCAAAAAGTACAATAAAATAACTTTTGGTACAAAAAAGTACTCTGGTACTTTATTTTCTACCAAAGTACTTTTTATGCCAAAAAGTATTTTACTGGCCCAAAAGCACTTTTCTGTTGCACAAAGTATTTTTTTGTACCAGAGCACTTTTTTGTACCAAAAAGTATTTTTATTGACCCAAAAATGCTTTTATTGCCCCAAAAGTACAATGAAAGTTTTTTTTTTCTACAAAAAAGTACTTTGTACATTAAAAGTACAGTACTGGTACAAAAAAGGACTTTCGTACAGAAAAAGTACTTTGTTCAACAGAAAAGTGCTTTTAGGCCAATAAAATAACTTTTTGGTACAAAAATGTACTTAAGTACAAAAGAAAGTACTTTGTGCCAAAAAGTACAATAAAAGTACTTTTTGATACAAAAGAGTCTCTGGTAGAAACAAAGTACTTCGTGCAATAGAAATTTGCTTTTGAGCCATTAAAATAACTTTTTGGTGCAAAAAAGTACTTTAGTACAAAAGAAAGTACTTTGTACCAAAAAGTACAATAAAATAACTTTTGGTACAAAAAAGTACTCTGGTACTTTATTTTCTACCAAAGTACTTTTTATGCCAAAAAGTATTTTACTGGCCCAAAAGCACTTTTCTGTTGCACAAAGTATTTTTTTGTACCAGAGCACTTTTTTGTACCAAAAAGTATTTTTATTGACCCAAAAATGCTTTTATTGCCCCAAAAGTACAATGAAAGTTTTTTTTTGCTACATAAAAGTTCTTTGTACATTAAAAGTACAGTACTGGTACAACAAAGTACTCTCGTACAGAAAAAGTACTTTGTTCAACAGAAAAGTGCTTTTAGGCCAATTAAATAACTTTTTGGTACAAAAAAGTACTTAAGTATAAAAGACAGTACTTTGTAACAAAAAGTACAATAAAAGTACTTTTTGAAACAAAAAAGGTCTCTGGTACAAACAAAGTACTTCGTGCAATAGAAATTTGCTTTTGAGCCATTAAAATAACTTTTTGGTACAAAAAAGTACTTTAGTACAAAAGAAAGTACTTTGTACCAAAAAGTACAATAAAATAACTTTTGGTACAAAAAAGCACTCTGGTACAAAACAAGTACTTTGTGCAACAGAAAAGTGCTTTTGGGCCAATAAAAGTACTTTTTGGTACAAAAAAGTACTCTGGTACAAAAAAAAGTAGCTTGTGCAACAGAAAAGTGTTTTTGGTCCAATAAAAGTACTTTTTGACATAAAAAAAGTACTTTGGTACTTAGCTCGCGAGCCAAGAGCCACAAAATTTCAAATGTGCTCTCGAGCTGGCTTTTGGCTCGCGAGCTGAACCCTGCTCTTTATTTGGGCTTTTGTCCTGCGAGCCGAGAGCTCATTTGAAATTTTGTAGCTCTTGGATGACTTAATAATATTAATCGATTTCTGGTATATACATATATATAGAAGGTACCAGAAGGATTGTCGCTATACTTCCAGATTGTCTCTCCGAAACTTTATCCTACTTTAGCTTTACTAAATACAGAATTTAGGCACGATTGAGTTGGGTGTATTGATGGTACATTTGTATGGGAGGTACCAGAAGGGGCGTGGCCATGTAGCCCATTTGCAATACCGTAAGTAGTTTTGGAGAAATATTAACTCGATCAAAGTTTGGGAACCGGCCGTGGCATAGTGGTTAGAACACGCGGGAGATCCCGGGTTCGATTCTCGCCTCCAGTTATCTACATTTTTCTTTCACTGCCGGCCTCCCTCGATGTTGTCGACAGCAACTTCGCAGTATCAAGTGTAGAGTTTATCGGCATGTCTAGTAAAAAGCTTCTCAAACAGTGACGTTCACATTCGTCGATAAACAAGTAGGTGTCGTTAGTTGTGAATCTAAAAATAGAAAGCGTGTTAATTCACAACAACGCGAGAAGCTATCGCATACCTCATTAATGGGGTGTAATATATTTCTGTTCCATCATTGCATGTTGACAACATATTACGCGCCATCTTATATCTCACACATTAACTAAGAACCTGAAAAAATGTAAATCGTCTGAAAAATATCTCAAATTCAGCAAGCAATTTTTTTTAAGTTTACATGTGACACTTTGGATTTCATGTCAACTCTCTTATATATTCCGAATAATGTTGTTGTAACCCATTACATTATTTAAAATGATAATAAAATGTATAATATATAAATAATTTTCAGCATCCCTTAAATACTCGTATCCGAAAATGGTGTGAACTGTTCATTTAGGATGAGAAATATTACAAGTTTAGTTCCTCAGTAATTTACTTTGTTTTGCGGCGTTTATTTAATGACATCATAATAATAAAAACCGGAATTACAATTTCATGCCTTTGATAAACATTTGCCGAAAGAAAAAGTGTTTCTTTTTCAGCCTCAAATATTGCGGTACAAAGAACTGGACTGTGCGAATTTCGCATCAACAATAGATAAATTGACAATTAGCGATTTCTCGCTCCTTTTAAATCAGATTTTTTAACCTTAGCACTATATACGGTAGTGTAAAAGTTAGAAGATACAACATTTTTTTTTCCCAGCCTCCAACCGAGATATGATAAGAAAATGCAAAAAAAAAACATACACAAAGAAACAAAGCATCACAGTAAATGTAGCAACATGAACCATTGCCGACTCAGCAGGGATGCAAGGGCACAAGTATTGATGTTTCAACACCCCATCAAAAATGAGGACACGAGAGATAAAGGTAGAGAAGAAAAGAGTGGGATGGGTGCCTTACAATAGAATACAACAAGTGCAATACAAAACACCAACAGAGCAGCAACCAGCAGCCGTACCATTACCAACCATTGCTATCATTATGATCATCATCATCACCATCGTCGTTGTCATTGTCATCGACCATCAACCAGAGCTACTAACCGGCTGGCACAAGGACGGACACATGGTCTAGCAATTGTATGGGCTCGACGTTCGAGTGTGTGTGTGTGTGTGTGTGTGTGTGTGTGTGAGGAGGTGCGTGCATGAGAAGTCCTTTGAAATCCTAGATGTGTGCAAAGTGAAGATGCACCAATTGTTGTCAAAATTCTAAGAAAATATTTGGTTATGGTTTTACAACCAGAAATGGATGTTGTAGTATCAGCCGAACAAGTACGAGGAGTTGCACCGAATGTGCATAGAACAGTTTCAGATGGGAAATTACTCGTATTTCATGTGAGCAATTAATCTTGATATCAACTACTATGTGGCAGTCCACATGAAGGTATCACATTAGTTGTTCGATTGCACTTTGCCTCTTTGGATATGCAACTCCAATACTGTTGACTTTGAAAGGAATATGTTGTGTTTCGATAGGAATTTTAAAGAGGTTTTAGGAATTTAAGCGATGATCTATCGTTGAAGTTGTAAAGTATTTAAATAGTAAAAAAAAATCGACATACTACAGAATTGTTAATATGGACTGCTACAAATGGCGATTGTGATATATTTTGTTGGCGAACTATCTCATAAAATAATTTACATATCTTAGGTCGTGTGCCATGTAGCATCTCATTAGCCAGACTACTTGCTTTTTGTTCTCAATTTTAATGGAGCAGGTGTCCTTGCAGCTGAAATCTTTTAGTATAAAAGCTTTAAGATTGTTTTTGAGCATAATACAAGAGTTGGTCTCACCTGGTCCTGCATACAGAATACTGTAGCCGTCTTTGTTAAGCCCGCAAACCCGATCTTTATTTAACCATGGCTCTTGAATACAGATAATCTTCTCCGTGCCTTAGGCAAATCGAAATAGAAGAGCAGCTGACGACGCTTTTGAGTGGTAAAGATTTATTTGTGTGACCTTCACTATAGTTGAACGCTGTGAACGACAGTCTTTATCTTGCCAAGAAATTTAGTCAAAAGGCTGCAGAACGAATATGTGTCATCACTAGGGCAAGAAATTATATGCAAATGCATATTTTTCTGGATATCCTAAAATAAAAACGATTAAGTTATCTTTACGAATCTAGAATTTTTTTTTTAAATGACATTCAATCGTTTTTGCATATTTTACGAAAAATAGGTGTTTTTGCATATTTATGGGTATATTTTAGCTAATTTTACAATAAATGCATGTTTTTGATGCATATCATTGCATTTTTGATTTACAATTACTTTAAGAAGTACAACGCCTTCAACTTTCTGTGGGACTTGTTTGGATAAAAGTTGCTTCAGTATTCATGTGAATTACCAAAAATTTGTATAACATTTTTACACCAATGTCCAGGGGATATAGGATGCAATTTTACTGTGGGAATTTTATATGAAAAATTTTAGTTTATTACCGAAGTCATTTTATGGAACTGAATTCTCTTATATGAAATGAAAAAAAAATAAATATTTAAAAAAAACGTCTTCGCCTTCCGCTTCCTCCAGAGTCAATTATAACAAGATTGGGAGCGTGGCTTAATGCAGGCAAATATTATAACAAAAATTTTGAAGAACTTGGCGAAGCAGTCTAAAGCTTAACGATTCCGATTTGACATCGATTTAAAATTAATATTAATTTAATATGTACATCTACGATTATAAGAATACATATGGTGTCCTTTTCTGCCAAAATTCATGCAAATTTTATTTTTAATAATTATTTAATAACATACTTTATGTGTTTTTAGTGCATATTTTAGACTTTTCATGTTATATGCGGATATTTCCGGGTTTTTAGTGCCCTAGTAACCTTGACTATTTTCCAGACCTTTGCGGGTAGTTAAGGATATATAAGGATGTATAATTTCCAGGATTTCCTTAAGGAAATCCGACCGTCTGTCAACTTAATCGATTATGTTTTTACCTCAGTAGCAGACAACATACTTTAACATACTGTATTTTCTCCTAGCACAACTTTTGGCACTTAGCAAACTGGATTAGCGCTAGATTGAATCCGTATCGCGTTATCAACACCTGAAGCATCTCATCCGGACCTTGGGAAACAAGGCTCGGATTTCGGCCGTCTGTCGACTTAGTGGATTTTGTTTTTACCATACTAGCCTGGCGCTATCATTCCGCTAGACGAGGCCTCAGTAGCGGACAACATACTTTAGAAATTTGCTCTTCGGAGATTATAAAGCCCTTAACCGGATACGCAGGGCATGACTTAAGATTGCATTTTATGCCTAACTGCCAGTCGTGAATGACTGCCGCTCCGTTGGAGACAGACGCAGATCATAGGCCGCCCATAATGAGGTTATACTTTGATGGGTTTTAGAAATTGCGGACCTACGATCTATAGAAGGACTGACAACCGTTGAGGGTCAACGGACTTACATATGTTTTTTTGCCTCCCCAGAAAAGGTAAACAGACGCTAAGCGACGAAGGGTTGTGATCGGTTATGACTCATGTCATTACCGCCAGTGTGACTCTAAATACACTTTAGTCTTCGTATCGCGACAAGATGACTATCCATAGCAACGGATGCAACAAAATCAAAGACATGATTCTAATTTGCTGTGATCTCTAACATAAGTGAGAATTTCTTGTTAAAATAAGATACGTTCACTAAATTGCAAATAATATTAAAATTTGGATAATAAATTCCAGCTCGATAGCTTTTAAATGAATGCTGTAATCACGGGGACAGACAGGCGGACACCTCCATAAAGGGGCAATTTGTGTGGGAGGTGGGAAAAGTATTTGACTGATCTTACTCTTATTAGAACATACCCTCCGATTAAAGAATAGAAGCTTGCATACCAAATTTCAGCTCTATAGCTCTTAAATTCAGGATGTAATTAATATCTGGGACAGGCAGACGGACAACCCGAAAAAGGCGCGATTTGTGTGGGAGGTGGGGATGTTTTCTGACCGATCGGCTCATCTAAGAACGTAACCTCCGCTAGGATAGAACCTGGTATACCAAATTCAGCTTTATAGCTTTTAAATTAAGGATGTAATCGCTGGGACAGACAGACAAACACACACCCCCCCCCCCCCCCCCCCCCAAAAAAAAAGTGCGATTTGTATGGAAGGTGGGAAAGTTTTTTGACAGATCTGCTCACCTTAGAACGTAACCCCCACTTGGAGAATAGAACCTTGTGTACCACATTTCAGATCGATAGCCCATCAAGTCGCAATTTGTATGGGATCTGCTCACCTTACAACTTAACCTCCGCTTGGAGATAGAACCTTGTTTACCCAATTTCAGCTCGATAGCTCTTAAATTAAGGATGTAATCGCTGGGACAGACAGACGGACGCCTCCATAAAGGGACAATTTGTATGGGAGGTGGGAGTAGTTTTTCGACCGATCTGCTCACCTTAGAACTTAACTTCCGATTGGAGGGTAGAACCTTGTTTACCCAATTTCAGCTTGATAGCTTTTAAATTATGGCTGTGATCGCGGGGACAGACAGAAGGAAACTCCCAAGTAGAGGCAATTTGTATGGCAAATTTAAGCTCAACCTTCGCTTAGATGATAAAAGCTTGCATAGAAAATGTTAACTTGACATCTCTTAAACTGCGACTATAATCGCAGGGACAGACAGACGGACATCCCTAAAAAAACCAAAAAGATCATACTCCCGATTAAAGGATAGTTATATAACAACGACTGTAATCGCAGGGAAAGATCCTCCAAGAAGGGGTAATTTGTATGGGAGGTGGGAATGGTTTTAACCTATTTTGCTCATATTAGAACATACTTTCCGATAAGAAGATAGAAGCTTGTATACCAAATTTCAGCTCGATAGCTCTTAAATTAAGAATGTAATCAGGGAACATACAGACGGGGGAAATGTAAATGGTAGGTGGTAATAATTTCTAACTCAATATTCCTCATATTAGAACATACCCTCCAATAAAAAAATAGAAGCTGCATACCAAATTTCAGCTCGATAGCTAAGGTGTTCAAATCCGAAACCAAAAAACCGTATGCCGGTTTTTGCAAAAATGCCATTTTCGAATAACCGGTTTAACCGAGTTTTTTTCTTCGGGTACTCGTTTTTTTTTTTAAATTAGTTTGAAATTGAATTTTAAAATTTTACAAAGCTTCTAAAAGCATTCTTGTTTATAAAATGTAAAAAGATTTTTAGAAATTAATTTGAAATTTTATTTTAAAAATTTCCAAAGCTTTAAAAGCTTCTCGTTTATAAAATGTTCAAAATTTTTTCTAAATTAATTTGAAATTGAATTTTAAAATTTTACAAAGCTTCTAAAAACATTCTTTGTTAATAAAATGTAAAAAGTTTTTTCTAAATTAATTTGAAATTGAATTTTAAAACTTTAAAAAGCTTCTAAAAAATTCTCGTGTACAAACATCGAATACCCTATATACAGTACGAGCTCGATTTTCGCAACTACCGATTATTGCAACACCCCGATTTGCGCAACCGCTTTTTTTTACACATGAGTCTTGATAAGTGCAACACGTTCAAAAAAGCAGTCTCGATGAGCGCAACTTTTCAACGTATTCGCAGAAATTATATATTTTTTTTATTTGCATGCTATGTTACGGCACTGTTCAATGTGAGTGAGCAAATGACTGTTATAGTACAGTTTTTTTAGTGACGTGGGGCATTTTGCACAAAGTAAAGTAACAATTTTCAATAGAGGTTCGGTAAGCGCAACAATCTCGGTAACTGCAACCGGCTTGGGCTGCTATCGGTTGCGAAAATCGAGCTCGTACTGTATAAGTATTAGGACCGGAAAATATCCTACAAACTAATCCTGTGTAAAGTAGTCTAAAAAAGCGGAAACGATGGAATTTGCTAACGAGCTTTTTAAAAGACTTTATCCTGCAATTTCCCCAACAACGGCAGAGTCTATTAACAGTTCAGACTGTGAGATTGGGGAATCTCCTAATGGTAGTCTTTGCAAAGATTTAAACATGACAATAAATAACATCCAAAATCCACCAGTGAAAACAAATTGCAATGACACACGCCTATATGATGATTTCAACTATTTCGATAGATTTCATAAAAGGACAGAAAAGCTCAACATCCTTCTAAACGCTCTTTTGCCAATAAATCCTACTTCCACAATAAGTGAGCGCGTGTTTTCTGTATCAAGCTTTTTAAAAACGAAACAGAAGAATTGACTCAAAATTGAACACTTAAATTGCATACTATTTCTTAAACACTATTTTAACCAGTAAGAAAGTTTCAGTCGGGTAAGTCGACTTACATATACCCTTACCCTCAGTAAAATATATAATTTTCTAGTATATTGATATCATTCTCCGATTTCTAAAGTGGGCGAAGTGGTACATTTGTATGGGAGGTCTCTGATGGGACGTGGCTAGACTTAAAACTTTATCCTGATTTAGCTTAACTAAACACAGAATTTGGACACGATCACGTTGGCTGTATTGATATTACTACTCCATCTCTGAAGTGGGCGGAATGGTGCATTTGTATGGGAGGTTCCAGCAGGTACGTGGCTAGGCTTCCAAATTGGTTCTCCAAATTTGTATTCTGTTTGAGCAATACTAAAAACAGAATTTGATCACGATCGCGTTGGATCTATTAATAATATTAATCGATTTCTAAAGTGGTTGGTACCTGATGGGTATGGGAGGTACCACATGGGGCGTAGCTAGACTTCCAGTTTTTTTTCCTAAACTTTGTCCTGCTATAGTTTTACTAAATGTAGGATTTGGGCACGATCGGATTGGGTGAATTGATATAATACACTAAAAAAATGCATTTTTTTAAACCAAATTATTTTTTTAAGAAGTTTTTTTAACTTTTTAGGAAAAACCCGAAAAAACCGGTTAAACCGGTTTTGTTTAAAATTCTTTAATTCTTTTAAAATTCTGTATTCGAAATCCGATATTTCTAAAAAATCAATTTCTCGAATAATTCGGAAACCGGGTTTCTTAAAATAGGAGGTATTTGAACACTCTATCGATAGCTATTAAACTACGACTGTAATCGCAGGGTCATACTCCCCAAGAAGGGACAATTTGTATGGAAGGTTGGAATGGTTTTTGACCGATCTTGCTCCTCTTAGATCATACCCCCGAATAAATGATACGAGCTTGCATACCAAATTTCAGCTCGTTTGTTCTTAAACTACGACTGTAATCGCAGAAACAGACCCCCCCAAAAAAAGGGATTTGTAAAAGTTTTTGATTAATTCGTGTGTCAAATTATTTAATTATATTAAACTTTGCCCAACATTATACTAATTCCTGCTATATTCTGTTTAAATTTTTTATTTAACTTTCGATTGGTTTACACTTAAAATCCCTAACCATTTACCGCTGCTTTGCATCATGTCTTACATCATAAACTAAAGCTTTAAAAGAATACAGTAGCGAAGGCGCCATATGTCAAGGTTCTTTATCTAAACAAACAATTAAAATCAATTAATTCTAAAAAAACTCCTTTCTTTTCATTTTTGGTTTCACAGAAACAGAACACACCAACAATTTCACAGCCATTGAATACCACACATGAGATCACCTACGTACATCTAACTCTAAAGAATTGCTCTGGCTCTTAATCCCCTTATAAACCTATAAAGAAATCGTCTAAGATCCCAGACGAATAATGTACAGATACGGGGGCAGAGCAAGAGGGGCGTTTAATAAATTCAAATAATAACATTCAATTGTATTTTATACTGTTCTTTTTTTATAGCACAAAAGAGACAAACGAACGATTAGTTAAACCCGCCTTATGTATGGCCGAATGAAAGAGAAAAAAAAATAAGATCAATTTTTGTGAGAGATTACATCAGCACCAGTCGCTGCAGCACCACCATCATGATTGTTAACCATAACAGCCTAGTAATCATAAAATAACTCACAAAAAATTGCCCACATCAATACAATTTGTTGAAATAGTTATTGATGTTGTTGTTGCTGTTGCATTCGATGGTGTCACTTGGCACAGAATTCTACGATTTTTTGCGGCTTTCCTAAGTGAGTATCAAAATTTCACAAATTACTAGGAATTCCTTTGGCGCACAACATAAATGTCCTCCTTTTGCCTGTGACATTTGTTGCTCTGTGATCAAATGCCGCTAGTTATTGCTTTTACTGCTCTTCTCTGTGTCTCTTTAACGGCGCTCCTCGGTGTGTGACTCTAGCCTTTTTGTCCCTATTATGTCACTTGTGCCGCACTTGTGTCTCTGACATTGCGCATGTGCAACCCCCATCAATAAGAGAACATACAAACATATCTACACAAAAAGAAAAGGACAATCATCCTTTGGCCGGCATACAAATGCTTTACAATAGAAATGACATAATTTCTGTTATGTTAGCTAACGTCGTATAATATTTTCTTGGCGTATTGTTTTCAAATTGCAGCAACAACATTTGCATGAACCTAAAGTCAACAACAACAAGCATGAAAAAAACTCTTTGACAAATGCCGCTGTACATCAGATGGGCATGAAAACACTTGTTTTATAATATGTATAGGTACCATGCGGTAGATTTAGAGCGCCTTCGTCGTAAATTCACGTACTTACATTTATTGATTTTTAAGTGATTTACTAGTTGTCATGTAATTTGTTTTCTTTTGTCAGTTGTTGTTTTATTTTTCCTTTGCGGAGTGTATACACGATTGTAATGCATAGTGGACATAAGTATTTGTTTTTATATAGTTACATTGCTGATAGGTCGAATGGCATAACTTTAAGTCTTTTGCATTACTTCCTAGACTGAAATAAGAAGATTCATGCCACGATTTTTGGTCACATATTTGAATGGCAATTTTTTTTAATAATATTATGCAACAAAATGATAAAAAATCACCTCAGTACTCCCACTTTTTCCACAAAAACAGTCGAAAATATGTTTGTTTTAGTAAAAATTTTCTTTTTTAATTTTTTAACATTTTAACTTAACTCAAGAACCATTTATACGATTTTATCAGTAAATGCATCAAAAGTTTATATATTTTTCTATATTTAATTACATTAAAGTCTTTATAATATATTTTTATACTGATCAATTGGTTTGGAGTTACCTAAAAATTGTGTTTCCCAAAATTTGTTTTAAAAAATTTATAAAAAAAAACCAAATCGGTAAAAAGCGATCAGCATAGCACTTTGGTTGGGATTAAAAATAGTACCCAGCAGCGGAAAAGACTAGGCATTGTAAAAATATGCCTGGCATGTATACAGGCTATAATAAGTCCTTCACTAAGCCTTATAAAAAATTCCATACCCATGCACATTTCGCTTCTCAAATGAGACCTGCAATGAGGCCTCTTACTAGGATGAGAATAGATCCCGCAGACATGTCTCTTTCGCTTCTTAAAACTGGCCTGTGAGCAGCCCTACTGTGTACCCCACAAAAATACCATAGATGTTCTCAAAGGGCATGCAAACTTTCTTGCCATAAACAGGCCTGTTGACAGTCCTATTAGTAGAAGGCAGAATTGACTTTCATAGCCATGCACTTGTCACTTCTCCGATTAGGCCTGTTGGCAGGCCTCTTAAGGGAAGGTAAGACAGATGCTGTTGTTAATGAAAACCACATGTATGTTATTTATCGTACAACAACTATATCACGTGATAGCCGAGTAGGTAGCATGCCCAACTATGAGTACTGAGGTCGCGAGTTCGATTCCCGCTGCTGGAGTTTAAAAAAAACTAGTTATTACAAATTGTAATAAATATTGTATTACAAATTTATAAAAAGTAGGAAATAATTTAATATGGAAATAATTCCTTCTATAAATGCTCTTTTGCAGGCCTGCAAGCTGGTCTGCAGTATCAATGCCTCATAGAAGGCCCTTGTTATTAGGACTCCAAGCAGGACATACTAGGCATGCCTACTGAAACGCATTCAATGAGAAAGGGAATGTGCAGGCCTTGCCTGCCTATGACACCCTATGTTAATTTGAAATTAAGACTGCATTTGAAGGGTAGGGCTTCTGACTGCCTTTGCAGGCCTGAAAGAAGGCATGCGAAGCCCCATTTTTTGCAGCTGGGTACATTCCTAGAAAATCGATAGAGAAATTTCAATATTATTCACAATTAAGTGGATAATGCCTTTTTGACAAGAATTTTGAATTTTTGTTTGAGAGCATTTACATTTTGTGCGATCACAGCAAAATCGATCTTTTGATGAAATTTTTACAGTATTTGTGGTGGCAACAGCTCCAGCTTCCATAAGTTTTTTATACTCTTCACCAATCGCTCGAACGGGGTGAAGGTTATATTAATTTCGTTCTTCCAGTTGTAACGCCCGTAAGGAGGCGTGGTAGGTATTACAATATACAGGGTGGAGCGCCGTAATTTGCTTATTCGGGAATGGAATACAAAAAGTTTGAACCTTAGAAAAATTTATTATATTTTTTTAATATTATTTATAACATTAAGGGAATTTTTTAATTACATGGTTTTAAATAGTGTATCTGGCAAATGTCGACCTTCGCTATCCACACACTGCTGCATACATTTTCTGAAGTTTTTATGAACTCTAAGGGCCAATGATGCCTACATTTGATATGGCGCACCACACAGTGACGCGTTCCGAATTCAGGGATCTCTGGTTAAGTTCTCTGGGGTTTGTTTCACTCTAGTACCGCCTATTTTGTTTGTTTATACACCCACTGAGGTTAAAATGCGCCTCATCAGAAAAGAATGTAAGCATTTGAAAAATACGCAAAATTATCAACACAAAATGACATCTCCTTACGTATCCAATGCGTGATGGCAACTAAAAGGCAGACGAATACAAATCTCCCGTCAGCCACAGCCTGCAGTGCAAAAAAGCAAATTACCGCACTCCACCCTGTATATATAAATGATCAGCGTCAAATTTAGAATCGATTTAAAGATGTCTGTCTGTCTGTACGACCCCGCGATTACAGCCGTAGTTTAAGAGATATCGAGCTAAAATTTGGAATACAAGCTTATATCCTCAAAGCGGCGGTTAGGTTCTAAGACGAGCCCTATCGGCTAAAAGCTACTCCCAAACCCCACACAAACTGCCCCTTTTTGGAGGTCTGTCCCCAGTCACTGAAATTTGGTATGCAAGCTTTCGTCTACCAACTGGAGGCTGATTTCTAGGATGAGTATGATCGGTCAAAAACTACTCCCATCTCCGATACAAACTGCCACATTTTGGGGGTCTGTCCCCAGTTAAAAAAATATCGAGCTGAAGTTTGGTATGAATGCTTCCATCCTCTTAGCAGACGTTAATTTCTGAGATGAACAACATCGGACAAATACTACTCCCATCTAACATACACATTCTTCCTTTTTAGGGTGTCCGAATGTCTCTGCCAGCGATTATAGCCTTTTATATTTACGATTAACATTATCGGACAAAAACTACACCACAATTTCATACAAACTTCCCCTTTTTGGGGTGTCCGTCTATCTGTTTCCTCGAGTGCCGTATAAGAATTTCGAATTTTCGTTTGAGAGTTCTTACATTTTGAACGATCACAGCAAAATTGGCTTATGTCTCGAATTTTGATGAAATTTGAGTACAGTATTTATAGAACAACAACCCTAGTGTATTTTTTTTTGATTACACTGTCAAAGTGGCTCTTGCAAATCCAGCAAGGATTAGAACAAAGTGAAATAGTTTCCCGAAGAAAATAACAGTTTTTATTACTACTGTACGATCTAATTTTAACGTCCAATTCATTCTGGTTTTACTTTTTAGGGCTTCTGGGGAGTCAGTTTCGAACTTACTTTATGTTGTTTGATCAAATCAAAAAACAAAACTTGCTTCCGCTTTAAGCGTCCATAAAGTTACTTAATCACAACGCCTGCTACGCCTCACATCCTCTAACACGGCAATATCCTCCTTTATCGGTCCTCTAATCTTAGATTTGACAACTAATTGACAAAACCCACAACACAAGTTTAATCTCAAAGATCTCATAGATTAACCGAGTGTTCTTCGTGAAATTGGGCAAGCTTAGGTATATTTACAACACCGGAAGATTAGCTAATAATCGTGGCTCAGTTTGCAGACATTCAAAGTGATCCGCGACTTACATCAGGATCATCCATGTTAATCCAAACGCGTTAACCGTGTACCTTTACGCCATAAAGTTACCTAATCACAACGCCCCTTAAATCACATCCTTTTACTAGCAATATTCTCCTCGATCGGTGCTCTGATCATAAATTCCTTTCGCGTTAAACCTTCACCCTTTCCGTCATAAAGTTACCTAATCACAACGCCCCTTACGCCTCACATCCTTTAACTCGCAATAGTATCCTTCATCGATGATCTAATCACAAATTCAACATCTAGACTACAAAACACACAACACAAAGTTAATCTCGAAGACTAACAACAAATTTTCTAGATTAACCGAGTGTTCTTCGTGCAATTAGGCAAGCTTAGGTAAATTTTAAACACCGGAAGATTAGCTAATAATCTTAGCACATTTTGCATACAATCAAAGAGAACCGCTACTTACGTCAGGATCATCCATGTTAATCCAAACTTCTTTACGCGTTAAGCGTTCACCCTTTACGTCATAAAGTTACTTAATCACAACGCCCCTTAAATAACATCCTTCTACTCGCAATATTATCCTCGATCGGTGCCCTAATTACAGAATCAGCATCTAGACTACAAAACACACAACACAAAGTTAATCTCGAAGATTAACAACAAATCTCCTAGATAAACCGAGTGTTCGTCGTAAAATTGGGCAAGCTTAGGTACATTTATAACACCGGAAGATTAGCTAATAATCGTGGCACAATTTGCAGACATTCCAAACTTCCTTACACGTTAAGCGTTCACCCTTTACGTCATAAAGTGAACTAATCACAACGCCCCTTAATCACATCCTTTTACTCGCAATATTCTCCTCGATCGGGCTCTATTCCAGAATCAGCGTCTAATCGACAAAACACACAGAACAAATTTATAATCTCCCAGATTAACCGAGTGTTCGTCGTAATATTGGGCAAGCTTAGGTAAATTTAAAACAATAAACGTGTCACAATTTGCAGACATTCAAGCAGATCTGCGACATACGTCAGCATCATTCATTGTAATCAAAACTTCCTTCCGCATTAAGCGTCCATAAAGTTACTTAATCACAACGCCCCTTACGCCTTACATCCTTTAACACGGCAATATTCTCCTTTATCGATGATCTAATCACACATTCAGCAATAAGTCAACAAAACACACAACACAAATTTAATCTCGTAGATTCTCAAACAATTTCCTAGATTAACCGAGCGTTCATTGTGAAATTGGGCAAACTTAGGTAAATTTAGAACCGCGGTAGATTAGCTTATAATTGTAGCACATTTTGCAGCCATTCAAACAGATCCGCGACTTACGTCAGGATCATCCATGTTAATCAAAACTTAACCGTCCACCTTTCCGCCATAAAGTTACCTAATCACAACGCCCCTTAAAACACATACTCTTCTTGATCAGTGCACTAATCATAAATTCAGTATCTAATCAACAAAACACACAAGTTTAGTCTCTAAGATTTACCAAAATTCCCAAGCGCTTTTCGTTTTATCCGGCAAGCTTAGGCACATTTCGAACGCTGGTAGATTGTCCGTTAATCCTTTTACAGCTTGCGCAGGGGGATTACGCGCCGTTAATCCTGGGACTAGCCATGAAAGTGTACGTATGTTTCCAGTAATCACCAAAACATTTACACACAGCCTTTTTACGATGGTGATCAGGCAGAGCGTTACGCTTGATTGCCAATTTACAAGGATAAATCCATAAAGTTAATCCTTCTATTGTAGGGATTAGTGAGTAGGCTTGATGTTAATCAGAACTCGGGATTTATCCCGAGTGTTTGTGAGAGCAATACAGTAAACTAACACACACACACAGTCTGTAAGAGGGAGAGCACATACTAAGGACAGCACTGTGCGCTGTTAATCCTTTCACCAGTGTTCGTATGAGATGGTAGCAGATTAAACCACATGTCATAATCACCCTCACCGTGGTAGTAAACGCACCACTGTCCTAGCAAAAACACTCATACTCACTAATAAATGGGTGCGGGTGCAGGTAGAGAAGTTGTTGGAATTTGTACAAATATCATAAAAGAGCTTGTCATAAAACTTGCAAATGCTTAGCAGGAAAAGTCAAAGGATACATTTGCGGTAATCCGCAGGACTAATGTGCAGCTTCATACACATGCACATACTAGCTTCCTTTTGCGCATGCAGACACACTAAACTGAAGTTAGTTCATACAGGTCATTTGCATTTCGTTAGGAATAGTCAACGATCGACCAAAACACTTAGGGTAAAATCACTTATCAGTGAAACGAATTGTTTGCGTTTCATTTGCATATTGTTTATTGTTATCTCTGTCGATGGTCAAGCCTTTCGTGATCACTATCTCATCAGTTTTACCATAAGGCCTACACATGTTGATGGCTGATATAAAATGACCAAACGAACGAAGGGTTATAGCGTGAAAAAGGCTGATAATGATTTTTGTGCTCGACCTTTTCTTGTCGTTATGGAGATTTGTTAATTGGATTAATGTTGCAAGCCTTCTTGTAATCCTTTGGTATATCAGCAAATATTTTCTCTGTGTGTGTTTCCAAAGTCCACTACATTTTGGCGATTTGTCTTGTTAATCGTACACTAATCTGGGAGTTTTCAGCAATTGACTCGCAGAAGTCACGCTGCTAATGCAGCTTTTGCTTTTGCGATAACAACTCTTTTTTTTTCTCTCTCTCTCTCTCTCTCTCTCATTTTCTTTAACCTGTGTACTTTAAATGTCAATTCTAGTGAATTCAAATGGATTTGACTTTTTGCTTTTCTTGGATTTCCTTTGTTTGTTTATCCACACGGAAGTTCAGTCATAAAGGGCTGAGGGATTATAAATTGATCCTCAAAAGCATTATTTTTATGAGGATATGTTTTGTATTAAACAAATACACAATAAAACTTTTTCGTGTTTTTTTTAGAACTGGCGAAAATTTGTGTGTTATTGAGATCGAATCAAGAGAAAAAGAAGTGTTATCATAGACCACTTAGGCCGAGTCGGTGCAGTCGAATCTGCTTAATTGTGAATTTGTTTCAATTATCCCAGGTTCTTAATTATGAGAAGATTAGAAAACTGATATCTTTTTAATTTAAACCAAGTTGAAGTAATTGAGACTTATTTCAATTAATAGAAGATTGGCAAAGTGAAATCTGATGAAAAGTTTTAAAAATCACTATTAAAATTGTGTTTGCGAACAATTTGTTTGAGATTGTATAGATTGTTTAAAGCAGAATTGTTGAAAATATTAATTTGTGTTTGCCGTTTAGCAGTTGCAACAATTTTGATTATAAGATATGCAGGCATCCTTTCCGTAGAGGATAGGATCATCTAGGTCCCTATGGAGTCATTTATTCCACTCAATGCTTTCAGATACTTTCTGCAGTTGTTTGGGAATTTTGGAGTTTTGATCCAATCCTCCCAGGTAATGGTCTTACCAATGTTGTTGATACTGTCAATGTGCAAAGATGCTAGTTCCTCTAAGCCAGTTAAGAAGGGGTTTCCTAGGGTTTCCAGTCTCAGTATAGTGCTCAAAAAAAACCTCCTAGATTAACCGAGAGTTCTACGTGAAATTGGGCAAGCTGAACTACATTTAGTACACCGGAAGATTAGCTAATAAACGTGGTACATTTTGCAGACATTCAAGTAGATCCGTGACATACTTCAGGATCATCCATATTAATCCAAACTTCTTTACGCGTTAAGCTTCACAACGCCGCTTACGCCTCACATCCTGTTACTCAGCAATATCCTCCTTTATCGGTGACCTAATCACAGATTCAGCATTTAGTCGACAAAACACACGACACAAATTTAATTCCGAAATTTCTCAAAAAATCTTCTAGATTAACAGAACGTTATGCGTGAAATTGGACAAGCTTAGCTACATTTAGAACACCGGAAGATTAGCTAATAATCGTGGCACATTTTGCTGACATTCAAGCAGATCCGCGACATACGTCAGGATCATTTATGTTAATCAAAACTTCTTTGCGCGTTAACCGTCCACCTTGCCGCCATTAGGTTACATAACCACAACGCCCCTTATTGATCGGTGCTCTAATCATTGGTTCATTCTTCGAACTTGGGTGGGCATAGGGCAAAGCGTTTCGTGTTCCATATCGCTTTCCTGTAGGACTGAGCCTTGCCACGCCTTTTTATCCGCTCTTCAGTTGCCCTCAAACAACTGCGTCCAGGTATCCACGTGAATCTCGGATTTCTCGATAGATGTCCGGAAGGCTCTGAGAGCTTTCAATTTGTTGTTGTGAGAATGCAGTTAGTTAACCACTGTGATACATTCCTCGCGTTAATTTCGACGGCGGCTATTATCCCTACTAAGTTCAAATATTTAATGGTTCATACATAGCGTTCTCGTTCTCTGTAAACTCTTTTCTGAAGTACGTTCTGGTTTCGTAGAGGGTGTTTGATTTCGCTGCACTAAGCATGTAGTTTCAAGTGAGATATCGAGTTGGTTTAGGATCGTTGAGTTCCCGATAGAGGGTTCTCATTTGTGTATCTGGTAAAAACCAGATCACACTACGCACCTAGAGTAGCTGAACTATTGTTATTGTCCGTTAGAAAAAGGATAAAGGAAAGGGGAGGGGAAAGAGGGGAAAATAAGACTATACTACACATCGAGATCTGCTGATTCATTGCGATTGACCTTTAGGAAAAGGAGAAAAGAAAGGAATTGTGGGAACCCCAATCGTCATCATGGCCCAGTTACCCTTTGAAGGCACCACATGAAACAAATAAAATAGCGTCCTCGGACGGAGAAGAGAGACTCTAGGTCTTCTATCCCCTAAGTACCCAGCAGCACAACAAATCATAGTTAGGCATACTACCCACTCGACTATCACATTTTTGTATGCCCTTTGTGCAAATCTATGAAATTTTTGCGTGACACACAGCAGGAATGCTCACAGTTTTAAGAAGGGAAAGAAGCATGTCTGTCGGATCTGTTCTCACCCTAGTAAGAGGCCTTATTTTATAAATGTGCATGGATGTGGAATAAGTAAAGGACTAATTATAGCCTGTATATATGCCTGGTAACGGAAGGCGTACTTCAATGTCGAAAAACTGCCTTTGAAGGCATTTTTACAGGCCTATTTTTACAAAGACTCAGCTTTTCCGCTGCTGTGTATCTTAGGCACCTACGGGCTAAAGCGGGGCATCTACAAACAAGATATTCTATTGCCTCGGATTTCTCCTCGTCCTATCACACGCACGGCAATAGTCTAGTATGAATCTATCCCATATGCCTGTCAGGTGCCTGATATTGCAATGGCCTGTTAGAATTCCAACAGCCAGTATCAGATCACTTTTGCATAGGCCAACCATATATGTTAATAGGTTTGTACGGTATTCGGCCCATAGAGATCTATCACTTATACAATCAGTTCTGAAGATCCTACGTCTGTAGGCTGTTTCCCATATTTAATCCTTCACTAAGCCGAAAAGGTAATAAATGGGCGTAAAGCCCTCTAAACATCTTCCAGAAAGTCATGATCAGGCATAGTACAGCCTTCTCTGACCTGTAGATCTGCTGATTCGTTCCCTGGAATCTTGCAATGTCCTGGGATCCGACAGAGGCTGACATCCAAAGGCTTTGGTCTATCCAACTATTTCTTACAGTTCCTCATCAACTTTGAATAACACAATGTGGAATTGATCGCTTTCATTGCAGCCTGGCTATCCACGCATGTGTTTATCCGTCTGCTAGTATCAATTCTATATCCCATAATAGTCTTCGCGACTTTCTGAATGGCCAGTATCTCAGGCAGCCGTGGCATGATGGTTAGAACACGCGATTACCTTTTTTTTCATTGCTGGCCTCTCGAAGTTGTCGACAGCAACTTTGCAGTATGTGTCGAGTCAATCGATTCAGTTTAAGTTCAGTACCTCAGCCTGAAAGACGCTTCATTGTGTAGCCTGAAAGATAGGCTTAGCTGCAGGTCTTACCGTCAGTAAAGACAGAAATAGAGTCACCATATGGAGCCCTGCCGTCATTCCATACCGATCTTTCCGGATCTTCAAAAAATTATCCGTTTGATAGTATCAATTTCATATCCCATAGAGCTACCTCGACTTTCTGAATGACCAGTAATTCAGCCTGAAAGACTTAAAAAACTTAATTTCCCTTTTGCACCCCATGAATGAGGTATGGGATAGCTTCTCGCGTTGTTGTGAATTAACACGCTTTCTATTTTTAGATTCACAACTAACGGCACCTACTTGTTTATCGACGAATGCGAACGTCACTGTTTGAGAAGCTCTTACTAGACACGTCGATTGAATCAACGCTTAATACTGCGAAGTTGCTGTCAACAACATTCGAGGGGAGCCGACAATGAAAGAACAAATTTTTTTTTAAGATGACTGGAGCCAGGTTTGAACCTGCGATCTCCCGCATGGTAATCGCGAGTTCTAACCACTATGCCACGGCCTGTCCCTGAAAGACACCGCATTCATTATTTAGCCTGAAAAAAGGCTTAGCATTAGGTCTTGCCATAAATAAAGACAGAAATATAGTCACCACATGGAGCCCTACTGGACAAGCATAAAGGACATTGACACCCCTTTTTGACCTTTCCTCGAAATACCTTGACCAATTTATCATTTAATCAAGGACAACTCATAGGTAATTGGCCTCCGTTGAGAGCTTCAGTTCTACCCCATTCAGTTTCGGTGGTCTGAAATCCTTTACATTATATCTACGCGCAAAGAGAACAAACATCCAGAGAAAGATTAAGTAACAGCAAGAATTATTGCCTCTTATCTCATTCAATAGAACGAATTCCGTTTTCTAAGGGTTCACCCCCAGTTCACAGGTCCTGGTCCATCGTAGCAGTATTCCAAGGGCAGTTTGGATCAGGACACACATGAATGGTAGACATTTCCCACTATCATGATGACCACATTGTCCGCATATGCCACTATTAAGTTAAGTTATTTATTTTATTTACTATACTGTTGGAAAGGTCTAAAAACTATTAATTAATCAAAAATTGATTTAGAACTGACTGAGTTATTAGCTCATAAAATCAGAAAAACTGGTCTCTGAACCTTGAGTCTAAATCTTGAAGGTGTTAGGAAACATTGGTACACAGATTCATGTTGTAAGTTTGCATTAAGTACCTTTGCTGGCGCACAAGTCTGCTAGGATATTAATATAGCCTTGCATCATCCGTTCGAGGTGTGGTAGTCGTTATCCGAGATGCAGAGTCCTATGTCGTTCCAGTTGGCTGATTACACATTGACAGCAAGTTTCCACAGTAGCTCCTCGTGTGGTGCCTCTTGGTACCCTTCTAACGATTTCGGATGCGATATCGGATGATATTTTCCTAAGGACTTCGGGCAGAAACTGGTCGTCTAAATTGCTGAAGATATTTTGTAAGATATCGGTCCGAATTCGTAACGTCGCGTTTAATTTTCCTCCAGAATTCCCTTCGAACATACATAATATTTTCCTCACCTGCGTCGGTCAGACTTCATGTCAACCACTCCATAAGTTTTTAGTACCGACTTCGGCCCGATTTTGGATCCGATATCGGAAGATATTATCCTAAGGACTTCGGGCAGAAATCGGTAAGAAGCATCAGATTTCCCTCAGATGCTTCGGTCAGACTTTGTGTCAACCACTACATATGATTTTAGTAACGATTTCTACCGGATTTCGGATCTGATATCGGAAGATTTTTCAGACTGTCGTACCGATGTCTGAGCATTTTGTTAGCTGGGTGCATATGTATGATCGGTGTGTGTAAGTGTATGCTAGCCTAAATGTTGGTTAAATTTAATAAAGCTTCTATTGTTATTGCCTTTTTTATGTGTTTATTTGCTAATCTAAAAGTCATTGACAACTTTTCCTTTTATTTCACCCCTTTAACTCTCCCCATTGACATTTAACCTAAATACCAGACGTTTGTCGTTGCTGCTTGCATTGTATGACAGTTCAATAAATGTTTATAACCACCCACTACAATATGACAAAATGTGCAGATGGTTGTGCAGCCAAAGAATATGGCCACAACGATGGCAAACTATAGACAGATAAATGTAGCCAGGTTTATACGCTCGTACACATGGCAAACTTTTGTGGCTACCGCCCCATACAGAGCCAGCCACACACACACACATTTATGTAAACATATGAATAATAAAGTGGAAAATGCCCAAAAAAAGGAATTGAAAAAATTATAATATAAATTAATTTGTTCTTTGTTGGTAAACCATGACCCACTAAGAGTACAGGCCTCTGCCAAAGTCTGTCCCGTTTGTTGTCTTTTCAAAGCCAAGTATAACATCGCAATAAAACACATTTTCATTTTAATTGATGACAATCAATCTAAGAAATTACATAAAGTGAAAGAGAGCGAAAGATATAAAATAACGCATTTCCAACAGTTGAAATGAAAAATTCGCGGCAGATTGAGAAATTCAGCATTTAAGGGAGTGGGGAGGAGGGAAGAGCCAACCAAATCACTTAAAGAATATGGTTTATAAAGAGACTATAAAAGGCTCATAAATCTCTCACCCTTCCCCCTTGCCCATTATCACTCATACTGGCCCCCTAGTATTTCGTAAGGCACTAGTAGTTGGTGGCAGCTACAGCAGATAACCACCACCACTAGCAACAACAACAGCCCAAAAGAAGTCCTACAACCCAACAACATTAATGTAAAGACACATCGAGTGGAGATTGTGAGAAGAAGATCTGCCATGAATCACGCCCTATCATCTACAGACAAATGGATGGATGGACGGACGGACGGACAGGCATACGATTCGGCCGCAGCAAGCCACAGACATCTGGATGTACTGGAATGGATGCCCGGATAATTGTGTATGATATGAATTGATATTTTATTAAGCAGCGCATAAAACATTTTCATAAAAGATAATTGTATCTTCCGTTTCATTATATGTTACACACATGCTATTAGATACATTATCTTCTTCATTTCTGTTTTAATGGCAACCGCACCAGAAGTAGACATCAAACTGCTGCACAAGATTGCTAGATTACTGCAAGAGAATGCCTTAGGACTTTAGAAGAGAGTGAAACTTGTGTGTGTGCAAGACCATAGATAGGGTAAGAGGTTGAGTGTGGCGGAGGGAGGGTGTGTGGGCTTGTGTAATAATTTCGAAGCAAGTGAGTATTGACATTATTTGGGGCTTGTAAGCTTACGCGTGGTGTTGCCACATTTCCACATTTCTAAGTGGGGGAGGCTGGCTAAATTGATCCTGTGCTGACTATTTCCATCTTGTTTTTTTTTTTAGAAATAATCGCAACACAAAAACTACAGTGGCCCACAGGCCAAAACTCACCTGATATAAAAATGGAATTTGGAAATTCCAATGGTGGGCGAAAATACTGGGCGTGGCAGTAAATAAGATAATTTGTAGTTGTGGTCAAACATCCCGGGCAACGTAGGGGTTGTCTATTTCTTCCATTGTAAATTATACAGGTGTTGTTTTCCTGTTGGGAAGACAGCAGATTTATACTTTTGCTGCAAAAATAATCAGACGCAAAATATTGTTAATTCTTTGGAACTAAAAATAAATTCATATATTTAAAATAGGGGTTCGATTTGAAGGTTAATAGTTTTTCGCCTTATATACCTATGAACTTTTTATTATAGCCATAAAGTCATGGAGTTGATGATGTATATATCAGATCATCTCTTAAGCCGGAAGCTCTACCTAATGATCAGCATGCCTACACGATGGTTAAATTTAGGGGAACTGCTTTTCATTCGATAATTAGTTTTATTCAAAGATTCCTGAACTATAATGAATATAAAGCCGCCGACTACCTGGACATTAAGCGAGATTTAAACAATGTGAAACCTAAATTTGCAATTGACTCAATGAACTAACTAAAGATTAATCCTTCTCACCTGTTGGTAAACTCCTAAATGTTAGGCGCATTGGTATTCCACAAGAAGGAGTACACTCTCTAAGACGATGGACAAGACATGTTGGATATACGGATGACGTAGAACTATAAAAATTACTCTCTAAGATTTTGATATATGTGCTGAAACTTCTGTAGATTGGTTGTAATCTCGGGTAAATCGGAACTGGTGCTATTCACTCGGAGATACAAAATTTCTCCCAAGGACCTGCAAAGCCGCAACGGATCTATACTGCTGCAAAAAGGCAATCGGCCTCAACTGCAGAATTAGCCCTGAAAATGAGAACTGGTTATATGACTTTGTTTTTAAAACAATTTTATTTTACGGAGCGTCTGTTTTCTATCCTGCTCTGGAGAGGGTGGATTAAAGGCTGAAATTCAACCGCATTATGAGACTAATGGAAATCATGGTAACAGGGGCGCCTAAAACTATTCCAACTAAGGCACTGCTTACGATCTTAAACTGGGGCTAACCCAGACATTAAAGAGAATAAGATATCAGCGAACAATGCAATGCGTTAAGTCACCACGAAAGCCTTGAGGCACAGGGACTATGGCCCTGACAAAATTCTGGACTAAATCATTGTAGGGTATAACAACGGATTACACTGTACAAGAAACTGTTTTCGATCCGGGTTTAATAAGAATCATCCTGGACAGAACCTACTATGGAAATAATGATAATACCCTATCCTTTGGGAAAATGTCATCCAAATCTTCATGGAAGGATTGAAATTTAGAGAAAGAGCGGGTTGTGGAATCTATTTGGAGGTGTTGAATTTGCAACTGTCAATTAAAAAAAAAAAATTTCCCTTTACACCTCATGAATGAGGTATGGGATAGCTTCTCGCGTTGTTGTGAATTAACACGCTTCCTATTTAAAGATTCACAACTAACGGCACCTACTTGTTTATCGACGAATGCGAACGTCAATGTTTTAGAAGCTTTTACTAGACATGTCGATTGACTCGACACTTATACTGCGACGTTGCTGTCAACAAAATCGAGGGGGCCGGTAATTAAAGAACAATTTATATGACTGGAGGCGGGAATCGAACCCGGGATCACCCGCGTGTTCTAACCATCATGCCACGGCCGGTCTCGCAACTGTGAATTAGGCTACTGGATATCTGGAGCATAGTTTATAGTTCAGAAACAACGGTAATTAGAGGTCAATTTGAAATGAAGTAAAAAAAATGCACCAAGCGGTTATCAAAATCGTAATCTAAAATGAATTCTTAGAAAGTTTGCCCAAGAAACCTTTTGTCAAAAATCAAAATCGAGCCCCCGGTTTTTAACGAGAAACTTTTAGTATTGGAAGAAATCCACAATAAGGCCCACAACTGCCCCGGAATCCCCCTAGAGTGTTTACCCCCAGTAAATTTTTTCATTTTAAATTTTTTCCCAAACATCAAATATATTTAAATGTATGACCAGCCCCCAATATTACATAAAATCAGCTCCTGCTGTTCCCATGGTGCCTCCATAGGGGTAAAATGTACGACCGACCTCAATTAGTGTTTCCCTCCTAACATCTTTCCCGAACATAACTACGCCGTATGCTCAGCCCCTAAGATGGACAAGATGCACTTAAAACGACCATAACACAAAAATATTTCCGTTAATATTTTTCGTTGTTTTTAAGGGTGATTATTAGTGCTCCCTATTTCCCAGAAATCGGTATTCCCGGTTTTTTCGGACATATCCCGGGAAACTGGGTTTCTCGGGAAATAAAAATATGATTTTCTCGATAAAAAACGGGAAATCGATATTAATTTTTGACCAATGGGCAAATTTTCTTAGAATTTATCGTAGATTACGATTCTGATAACCGCTTGGTCGAGAAAAAAATCTAGTGTACACCATTTCGCGAAACGTTCGAGAATGCCGCTAGTTTCTTGAGGATATAGCAAAACATTCGACGGTTACCTTACATGGGTTCCAGGACATGGGGTAACCAAAAAGGAGATGCTTTGCCAAAGCTCGTAACCATAGAGAATTTGGGCGAAGTATACGGACACGTTGGTGTTCCTATTACAAGGAAACAGCTAATTGCAGGGAAACTGAACCTTATTGCAAAGGAAAAATGGGTGAAAGAATCGATTTGCATACCAACCAAACAGGCCTACCTAGGATATCGAGAGTATACGATTTGCGCTGAACCTGTCTGGAGACTATCTTAGTAATATCATAACTGTAATAACCGGCCACTGGTCGGCTAGCAAACATGCTAAGTGGTTAAAACTTCACTACAACGATTTTGGTAGAAGCTGCAGCGATGAGGAAGAATGGAAGACTACGGAGCATAATCTATGTCACTGCCCTGCTTTTGCTGACCTGAGATAGGTATAAGAAGTTAGGTTATCGGACACTTGTGCATAATGCCTGTTTATCAGTAGGCGATCTGCGTAACATCCAATCCTTTGTGAGAGCAACGAAATGGCTTGAGAGCGACGTTGACCAAATATAGTGGGAAACATTTGTGCGAGAATTTAAAATGATAGCAACACTCTTATCCTAGTATAGATTAGAGTGTTGAAAACCGAAAACCGTCGAACCCGTTGTTTTCTCTGAAACCATATGCAATATTTTGAAAATCACCAAGATACTGGTGGGATCTCATATTGAAATAGATTGGGATATAAATTAAAGCAAAATTAATTTAAAAGCTCTAATTAATTTAAAACATGCTAAGTTGATATCGATATTCAAATGTTTCCTTATTTAATTCATGTTTAATTTCATAATTACCCAGTAGGAAGTTTCATCATACAGGACTTTGTCGTCAACGCTGTCCTCAAGACAAAATTAGAAAAATGTATGTACTTGTCGTCAATACACTCGGTTGACGACAAGCTGACCGACAAAATACTAATGTTGTTGTGCATCAAGCACAATCAACAAAATCTAAGAAAGAAAAATGTGAAATATTGATGTACTTGTCGTCAAAACACTCGGTTGACGACAAGCACACCGACAAAATACTGATGTTGTCGGGCATCAAACACATTCAACAAAATCAAAGGAAAAATAAATGGACTCTGGTCGAGTAAACATTAGCAATTTTATAGTTTGAAATCTCGAATGAAGGTGAATGCCGTATAAAAGTTTATATCCTTCACTTCTCTCTTGGTCAGTAGTTTCCCAAAAGTATTAACAATTAGGCATACTAATAAAAAGCTAAAAAAGACAGCTAAAAATCCATTTTTTACTAATATGGCTTGAATGACAATTCAAGACATGCATAGGAATCAATGACAATTTGACCGACATTTTCACCCATCAGGTTGTGCATGATTGTTTAGGCGACGTGTCGCATATATAGTCATCAACGACAATTCAACCGACATTGTCACCCATCAGGTCGTGCAGGGTTGTGTTGGCGACAGGTCTTCAACGAAAATTTGACCGACATTGTCGCTCATCAGGTCGTGCATGACAAAGCGGACACTTGTATGAAAATTTCGTCGACGATTTGTATGGACGGTCCCCTAAATGTCATCAACGATTTACTATGCTCCTTGAGGATGTCTTGCAGATACTTCCTACTGGGTAGTTTTATTTTATAATTTCCGAAAAACTTAATGAAACCGGTTTACCGGGTTTTGTTAGTAAATCATGTATTCGACAACCAAATTGTTGGAAAAACATATTTTTCGAATAAACCCGAACCCGGTTTTCTGAAAAATTTTTGAACACTATAACTGGAACCCAACCGAGCTATGTTTTAGAAACATTAAATTATTTATATTCCTTTATAAATCCCTAACAATTTATTCGAAAAAAATTTATGTTAATTACCTATACCTATAAAGTGTAACTAAACTACTAAATCTCTATGGCTCAAGGTTAAGTTTGGTTAGGTTAATTTGGCAGCCGCCAAGCTATAAAACAAGGCGGCTGAAAGATTTATTTATACGGGATTATAAAGAATTTAATGTTTCTAAAACATTTTTAAAGTCTTTTTTATCTTGCAAGCTACAAATAAAAGGTATTAAAAATTATTCTCTAATAATAACTAGTTCCAAATATTAAATTCTTAATGTAAACACAAAAAGATGAGTAGTGTTGATATTTATTAAATTTTCCGTAACAAATTTACAATTACATATAAATGGCTATTATTTCGGCCATCCCCAATCTGGTAACCCTGCAAAAGACCCCCATTTTTATTCAAGTTCTTCTTAATACACTTAAACTTTAACTCTCAAAACTCATTCTCATGCGCTCTCTGTACTGTAAAAGCCGTTGTTTTGTTTTTCTTCTTCTTCGTTATTTACACGCGGGGTGACCATGATGTGTTGTTGTTTAAAATGTTTTTCATTCAGTTTACTGCTGCCGCCGTTGTTGCTGTTGCTACGTAGAAAAACAACAACAAAAAACGTGGTGGTGGTGTACACACATTTATGCTCAACACTGTAACTAATATATGAGCACCAAATAAAATGACGAAAAAAAAAACACAAAACAAAACAACACGATGGTGTTTGGTAACGCCTCTTTAAATACAGTTATTTCATTGGGCGCAACTACGAAAAAAAAATCTATATGGAGAGAGCGAAGGCGCGCACATACTGTTACACACAAACAAACACTGTGTAGCGAGGGAATTTCTCCATTGAATAGATGAAAACAACAACAACACAAAGTGCGTAGAATTTTTGATAGTTTCTTTTGGGTTTGATTAGAAGGAATGTAAGTAATAGTGGAATTTCGGGTGCAAAAAATGGCCATGGCAGAAAATTATTAAACATAAATAAAGTTATACAAAAACGTGAGAAGTAGATAGATATGTATAGTATTTTGTTGTAGAAATGAGTTAACTGTAAAAAGTTGCTGATAACATTGTAATGGGATTTTATTAGATAAGTTTGCAATTCAATTTAATTAATGTTTTACAGTAGGGCAATATAGGTACATAGGTACCTATATACTTTTGTTGCCATTAGATGTAGATACTAAGAATGATAATATACTCGTAGGTATGAGGTAGAGAAAAATTTTATAAAAATGAGAAACAACATTAACTTGAGGACCCGAAACATAAAAATTAGTTAATTCCATTTCACTGCCCGTTTCAAAACTGAAACAGTTTTGTTGTTCGACGCAGGAAACAAATATGTCTAACTGCGAAAGGTTAAAGCTTCAAATACCTATTTCACTATAATTTCTCAGAAATGTTCACAGCAATATAGGTACAAAATTGGCATATGTGTAATTCCATGGGAAGTGATCATACAAATTTTGGGTCTTCTCTCCGAATTTGGTGAACACGAACCTTAAAAAATTGAGATTTCTTGAGGAAAAAATAAATTAGGTAGATGACAAACAAATTAGGAACAATTTTTTTTATTTTGATTTTGACCAATTAAAGTTATCTGCTGTGTTAATTGATATTGGAACTTCGAATGTTAGTGAGATTTTATACCAATTAACACAGAAGATAATTTTAAATATTCAAAATAAAAAAAAATTTCCTAATTTGTTTGTCATCTATTTTAGTTTTTCTCAAGAAGTTGAAGAGACACCATCATGAAACGGATTTTTTCTTAGAAATGGTTTTAAATTTGTATTTGAATACTAAAGAATTAAGAAATTGTACTATTTTGTTGCCAACAGATGATCACTTCAGTAAACCATTACAAAAAAATTTGCATTTTATCAATACAGACCAAAGTTAGAAGAGTTTTAAAAAAAATTCCAAAATTTTCATAAGGCCAATTCTTAATTTTTTTAAAAAAAGTATATAGAATATACAATAGAAACAAAATTTCATTTAATTTCGGTATTAATTTCATAATCAAATAAAATTGTAGCGCACTTGTAATTCAGATGCTGAAATCAAAAATTTATCGACCTGGTTTCATTTCGTTTCGATGAAGGTCTCTGGTTTAAATATAATTGTTTTATTTCCTCTGCTAATTTTAGTTGTTAGAAAAAAATTACAAAATTTTTATTTTTAAAAATAAGCTTTTGATGGACATGGCATTTTCTGGAATATTTAATGTAAATTGGGACATTTCTGTAGAATTTAGTAGCAATACATCGCAAATTTAATTCAACTGCAAAAATTACTTAATTTTCATATGTTAATAAATAATACAAAAATATTTTTAATGTTTGTAAAACATATTTTAAATATTTGAGTTCACAAATACCATACAGACTTTTATTCATTGATTTAAATAAAAAAAATTATAATGAGCTTGACATTTTATAAAACATATTGATCAAAGTGTAAGTGATGTTAATCACTTTGATGTTGTAAGGTTATATTTATTAAGAATGCTGAAGGAATTGTATTTTTTCGCCATTACCTAATTTTTATTTTAATATTAGAAGATTTTTGATTTATTTTTATTATAATAAATTTTAATTACAAAGAGCTAGGAACGGAATTATTTATTTCTAAAGAATTTATTAAAAAATTAAGATGTAAAAACTTATATTTTTTTTTAAAAAAACTTTTCAGAATTATTTGGCACAGTTCTTTTAATAAAATCGGCGTATTTGTTAGGTAAAGTTAATTCGGCAACCGCGCTCAACACAGCTCAGATGGGTCCTAGTATGAGTCACGTTTTGATACCATTTTCAAATTTTCACACCAAATATTCCTATTCTGTTCAGTTAACGTCGCTATCAAACCATTTCGTTGCTCTGATGAAGGCATGGATGTTCCACAAATCGCCTACTAATAGACAGGTATTGTCTATAAGTGTCCGATGACCTAACTCCTCATATCTCAGGTCACCAAAAGCAGGGCAGTGATATAGAAGATGCTCCGTGGTCTACACGGCTCCACGAAAAGCCCCCCAATGAAATAACGCCCAGGAAATAACCCCCAATGAAATAAACCCCAAAAAATAGGAAATAACACCCAAAAACAGTGAATGAAATAACATCCAAAAATAAATGAAATAAACCCCAAAGCGAAAACGAAACAACCCCCAATATTTGGGAGTTATTTCATATGAAATAGCACCCAATGATGAAAATGAAATAACCCCTAATGAAACAAACCCCATCAGCAACAAAAATGAAATTGTGCCCGAAATTCATAAAAGAGTCAGTTTTACCAAGGATTTCATGAAGTCAATTTGGACCAACAGCAAAGTCGCAAAATTATTGAAATGAATCGTGTGGATCGTAGATCGTTGTAGCCCTGCTCTACTTTTGCAGTTCGGAAGACAATTTGCCTTTTACGTTTGGTCTTTACACAACCATCTCCACTGTTCACAAGCAAATCAAACTCTCTGCTTTAACTGAATTCCTCCTTATGAAGAACTCTTACAAATTTAAAAAAATTTCCATCTCAAAATTAAAAAATGCTCGTAGCATATTGTTGATTTTCTATCAATCAATATGAACACAAATGGAAATATCTGTAAACATTCAAAAGATATTGTTATGTATTTACAGGCTAAAAGTTTTCTGGTAAAAGGCCTATTTTTAAATAATTATATAATTATAAGCCTCCAAAAACCAACAACTTTAAAAATGATATAACCCATGAATAAAAAATGAAATAAGACCCAAAATATACACGCAATGAAACAAGCCCCGAATTTTAAAAATTTGTTGGGTGTTATTTCATTGGATATTATTTCATAATTTGAAAACCCCAAATGAGGAATGAAATAATTCCCAAAAATAAATGAAAAACGGCCCAAAAAAATTGGGAGTTATTTCATATGAAATAACACCCAAAATTGTATGAAAAAAATTTGGGGAATATTTCATTTCACGTTTGGGCGTTATTTCATTGGGGGGCTTTTCGTGGAGCCGTCTACACAGCTTCCTCATAATTGCAGCTTCTACGAAAATCGTTGTAGGGTCGTTTCAACCTCTTAGCGTGTTTACCAACAGGTTAGTGACCGGTTATTATAGCTATGGTGTTCCTCAGGTGAACTCTGGGCAGATTCAAGACAAATTGTGACCTCTGTATATCCATTGTAGGCGACATTTGTTTGGTCGCCATGCACGTGGGATCTCTCAAGCATCTCTCCTTAGTAATGAGGTTCTGTTTCTCCGTCATTAGCTGTTTCCCCTTGTGAGAGCAACACCCATGAGGCCGTAAACTTCGCCCGAGTTCACGGTTGTGGCGGCCCTTGCCAATGTATCGGCTCTTTGGTTACCACATGTCCTGGAACCCATGAGAGGGTAACCGTCGAATATATCGCTATCTTCTCAAGAGACGACTGACATTTTCGTACAGTTCTGGAAGTGGTGTACACGTTCTCCAGGGATCTGATAGCCGCTTTACTATCAGTAAGAATATGAATATTGCCATCCAATTTCCCACGATACAGAATTTTCTCCACGGCTATTCTAATGGCCGCTATTTCGGCCAAACTATACTACAGTAATCCGGTTGCAAATTGATTGATAGTTGCAAATTCAACTCCTTCGAAAAGATTCCACAGCCTGCTCTATCCTTTAACTTTGAACCGTCCGTGAAAAATAGGATGACATCCACCCCAAAGTTTAGGGCATTATCATTATCATCATAGTAGGACCTATCCTTATAAAACCCGGACCGAAGACTGGTTCTGGTATGGGGTCATCCGTGTGACAGCCCACATAGATTAGGTCCAGAATTTTGGCATGGCCATAGTTTCTGTGTATCCATGCTTGCGTGGCGTCTTAATGCATTGCGGTGTTCGCTGCTATTTTCCTCGACGCAATGTCCGGTGGTAACCGGTTTAGGATCGTAAGCAGTGCCTTAGTTGGAGTAGTTCTAAGTGCAACTGTTATCATGATGGCCAATAACATAGTTATATAACCAATTCACACTTTTGGGGCTTATTCCCCAATTGCAGCCGATTGCCCTTTTGCACCAATATAGGACCGTTACCGCTTTGCTTGTCCTGTCCTGAGTGTTCAGATTCCAAATCAGTTTACTGTCTATTGTTAGCATATACAAAACGTATCTTTTCTAACCAGCAATTGAATAAAACCAGGCACAGACAACTTAGGTGCCATAACACATTAAGCGACAGTTATCGATATCACTCCTTCTAGAAATTTGTTTTAATTAATAAACACTTTTGTCCTAAGCTAAAAATAAGAAATAGATCTTCTGTTTACATTAAGTCCGATATTTTAAACCGATTTGGAAATTTAGGGGTTGTTTGCGATCTTCTGGAGTTGTTCTCAGCAGTTGATCTTTACAAAGGATTTTACATAAGTTTCACCTCACGAGTTTACGGTTTTTTTCAAACAAAAAATTTAACGATGTTATTGATGTTCAGAAGTGTTAATTTTTATTATTTTTCGAGGAATATTTTTCTAGTAGAAAAAATATGAAATCTATCTGTGATTTAAAATTAGAGTTTTTAAAAAACAAATAGTGGACTTGGTCGGCTTGACAGTAAGCAATGCAATAATTCCTTTACTGAATTAAATCAGTAAACCACTACGCCGTCCGTGGCGTAGTGGTTAGAACACGCGGCTACCATGCGGGAGATCGCAGGTTCAAACCTGGCTCCAGTCATCGTAAAAAAATTGTTCTTTCATTGTCGGCTCCCCTCGAATGTTGTTGACAGCAACTTCGCAGTATCAGTGTCGAGTCAATCGGCATGTCTAGTAAGAGATTCTCAAACAGTGACGTTCGCATTCGTCGATAAACAAGTAGGTGCCGTTAGTTGTGAATCTAAAAATAAAAAGCGTGTTAGTTCATAACAACGCGAGAAGCTATCTCATACCTCATTCATATGGGGCAAAGGGAAATCAAGTTAAGAATAATACCATTATATTAAAATTCCGAGAGGACAGATCCCCCCTAGTTTGAACTTTTTTGTATTGCCCGTTGAAGTTTTTAGTTTAACCTAAAATAGAGTTTGAAATAGGTCCTAAAAAAACGAAGTTTCTTATTAATTTAGTGCATTTTCAACATTGGATGTCTTCAATGTTATTCAACAAGAATTTATTTGTGGAACATTTTAATTTTCTATCTCGACTCCACATGTGTCCTTTTCGTAGTTATTTCGAAAAATGTCAGAAAAGGACACTAAAATGGGATTTTACAACATTCAAATGTTCTACAAAAATGCGGCTCAGAAAACACTACTTGGGTTGCTTTAAGACCAAAAATCGATATCTCCAACTTTTACTAATCATTTTGTCTCTTTTCAAAGCACAATGTGTTTGTTCAGAGTAGTTTTTCGGTGTTACCCAAATTTCAATTTCACTAAATAGAGTATGAAACAAATCGATATTACGTACGACTTTACTAATAAATTTGAAAAAAAAAATAATTATGTAAAAGCATTTCTCAATTGCATATTTCCAGGATAATTTTAAGTAGTGGAAATTCTGGAGGATTAAACAAATTCTACAAAAAAATTAATAGCATTATCAGTTTGCAAAACACTGCCATTTTTTTTAATTTTATTTACTTGACAGTACTCGACATTTTTACCCTAATTTGGAAACGAGGAATTGAACTGCATCATTAGATTTTTGAGTTATCATGCGCCCCTCATACAATTTTTTTTTTTTTATTGAGATTTGAGTTTTAGGGGTTTTAATAGATTTTCGACAATCTGTAGTTGGGGTTTTGAATAAACTTGACTTATTTAAAATAACTTTATCGAAAACGGCTTATCCGAAAACCCAAAAATAGTGTGCGAAAATCGATTTAAGCTCAAAAACCCCAACCCCTGAATAATCTGGCCATACATTATTTTTGGTTACTTGTAAGAGTTTCTTTTCTCATCCTAAAGTTTCTGTATCTTCATTCGTTTCGATCAAGTATTCTCTGTATTAATAAATATTTCTATTGATAACACATTGCCTCTATTGATCCATAGGTATTTAGGAAACATTGCAATTATTTTAACATTAGTTTCAATAGTTTCAAATTGATCAAGTCCTTAATATGTGACCACCTTTGAAATTAGTACTACCTTCAATTTCATTATAATTATCTTGTTTGTATGGAAATTATCACCATGACTGGGTTAAATTTTGACAGGTATTAAGGGATTTTTGTTTCTGGTGTGTGTTTCCCTTTGCCATGATTACCGTAAAGAATTCCTCTAGGCCATTCACTCATAATACCTATATTTCAAGGTAATTCAATTGATTGCAATGATTTACAATTTAAGCATCGCCCGCCCCTCTTTAAGCCCCTTTTAATTCCTTGTTTAGGTTTTGGTTTTGTTTTTACATTGGAAAAGTATTTGAGAAAAATCGTAATAATTTTTAATAGAATTCCAGTTTTTGTGAAACTAATGATAGGGAGTAACCTGAAATAAGTGCTTACAAAGAGCAGAATAGAGTTTGTCGTCGTTAGCTACTCTCACTCTCTCTCTGTCTCTGTGTGAGTGTGATGAGGACAAATAAATCCTTTGGTGTGTGGTGTAGGGGCACCCTCCCCCCTCAGTACACAAAAGAGGACGACGGACATTATACACATCAACAACAACCAGAACAAAAAAGAGTGCGTGAGCATCCTTTATTTGCCAAAATACGCATACAAACACACATACGCATGTATAGCACAGAGCGCATTAAAACATTCTCCAGTGCTTAGTAAATGTTAGAAAGAGAAAATACAGGCTGGCCCATGCACATGCTTAAAGAAACCACAGTGATATTGTTTGAATATTATTCATACAATCACACACAGCTCAAACCATTTGTCGTATTGTATACCCCTGCTGCCCTACTACCTAGTCGATAATGTGAGACTACCCTCCGTAGCAAGCAACCTACTACTTCGGCTTTACACACAAACACACACACACCAACACACTCGAAAGATGTAACGCGTGCTTATATCCTGCGGCCACGTTAGAAGAAGACACCCTGTGCCACAGCTAACGCTCTCTCTGTCTCGTGCATACGTTTGTCTGGTGTGTCCATGGTCGTTGCCTTGTTATTATAAAATGCGCAGCTCTTAACTTTGAAACTCACACTCTCTGCTCTGCCTTCTACACAAACACACCACCTTTCCGCGCACCGCCACTCCTTGGCCTATCGACGTAGTCACAAACAAACAGACGAACGAACGAACATTTTGTACATCGTCACAGAGTCAACAGCAGACGAAGTAAATGTGTATAGAGGAGAAAAAAAGAAGAATTCGTCGTTTTGTGTGTAAATTGGACGTTAGTGAACTCTCTCGCTGCGTTTAAGCATTCAGTCGGCATCGATAATTACCGGTGGACGTATCGTCGTCTAAACGTAGTCGTCGTACTATAAACGAAGATATTCTATATCTAAAAGTGAAGAAGAAACCCTGATTAAAAACCAAAAAGAAAAAAAAAACGCACACTCAACTGCCACTGGCCACTGTTGCCACATTATTGGGAATTATTATTATCATCATCGGCAGCTTTAACAACGCCTGCAAAGTCGTACAATACAATACACGCTCGCTCGGTTATTACTGAAGAACACAACTCAAACGAAAAAAAAAAATAAACAAGAATCGGTGGTTTTGTGCAGTGCAGTAGTAAATTGATTCCTGCAATTAAGTTTTTCGTATCGAAATTATAGTAATTATAAATGAAATACGGGAAGAGAAACAAAACAAAGTGTGAATAGCAAAAGCAAAACTGAAATGAATCATTGCTAAAGTTAAGAAGGAAAAAAAAGAAACATCCAAACTTTAACCTCATCAATAGTGCCATAAATTGTCTCAGAAAAATAACGAAGCAAAAAAAACACAAAAACAAACGAACTTTTAATAAACTTTAATTTCGCTACTATCAACATGTTAACGAGTAGTTGAGATCTGACACATAATACAACTTTATAAGCCACCAACAACACTACATTTCGTAGAGATTGCCTATAAACATTTAAACGCAAGTGTGGAGCCATAAACTTAAATTAATTAAAATGATTGATGCCGCTTGCAATTACTTAAATCCCTACGCCTCGGCCTCGTTGGCTGCTGCCTCCTCTCAGGTGGCAATTAACGATTTTAGCACCTCGCCCATGTCCTCGAGCAGCAGCAGCTCCACAGCTTTGTACAACAAACCAAACTCATTGACCGCCGCCGTTGCCGCCTCTTCGTCAGCCGCCGCCTCATCCTCCTCGGTCATTTCCGCATCCGTGTGTAATCCTCTGAAAATGGAAATGCAATATCCGTCACAGCCCTCGTCAACGGGTTCGGCATCACCCAACTCGAGCATACAGTCGGCCGCGTCATCGGCTTCAGTGTCACCGAGCATTTTTCCATCACCCGCCCAGTCATTTGCATCAATTTCCTCCAGTCCACCCGCCTCGGCTACCTCGGCATCTCCCCTATCCGGCTCACATACAGATTTGGGTGCGGCTGCTGCAGCCACGGCGGCCTACTCATGGAATACAGCAGCCTATACGGCTGCATTGCCCACAAGGTATGTACAAACAAACAAACAAACATCGCCATGATGATGTATAGCTCAACTATAAAGGAAATGCAAATCTCTTTCCGTTTCCCACTTACACAGATAGAAAGGAAAGGGATGTGCAAGAAAACTTAATGGATATCCTTTTCCGTTGTAATGACAATTTTACTTATGATTTTTTTTGCATTTTTTTCTCAATTTCAGGACTCAGTTTCCTTATGCTCAATATGCCTCCGATTACTATGGCAATGTGGGTATGTCGGCAGCTTCCGCCGCCGCTGGTGCTTGGTTTTCTCACCAGGATCGCCTGTATCAGCCGTGGTCGGGCCAAACCTATCCCAGTTTCAATTTTGACGACATCGCCTTCCAAACTCAGCTGCAGAGACGTTCAGTGCGTTGCACTTGTCCCAATTGCACCAACGAAATGTCGGGCTTGCCCCCCATCGTAGGTCCCGACGAGCGCGGTCGCAAGCAACACATATGCCACATTCCCGGCTGTGAGCGCTTGTACGGCAAAGCCTCGCACCTCAAGACCCATTTGCGCTGGCACACCGGCGAACGACCCTTCTTGTGCTTGACCTGCGGCAAACGTTTCTCGCGCTCTGACGAATTGCAACGCCATGGCCGGACCCACACCAATTACCGTCCTTACGCGTGTCCCATTTGCTCTAAGAAATTCTCACGCAGCGATCATTTGAGTAAGCACAAGAAAACCCATTTCAAGGATAAGAAAAGCAAAAAAGCCATTGCAGCCGAGGCCAAGGAGCAAGCGGCCGCCATTAAGCAGGAAAAGAATGCCGAACAGCAGACCGACAAATCCAGTCCAGCCAAATCGCCTT
The DNA here is from genome assembly GCA_964034835.1 of Muscina levida. Lineage (NCBI taxonomy): Eukaryota > Metazoa > Arthropoda > Insecta > Diptera > Muscidae > Muscina > Muscina levida. The sequence continues at coordinate 72,472,341 of OZ035882.1, forward strand.
CAATGGCTAATGGCATACCCGCCGCTACGCCCACTGCATCGGCGGCCACTACCGTCAAGTCACCGCTAAGCCTAAATCAACGTCTGAACATTAGCAGCGCCAGTTCGTCCTCAGCTTCGAGCAGCCAATCCTCCGTGATGGGCCAATTGCAATTGAAAACCGAGCAACCCGATGGACCCACAGGCTATAATCCCTACTCGAATTTGTATCATCAAACGTCTTCGCTGTTCCAGCCTCACTTAAGCAGTGCTGCCACAACATACGGCGGCAATGTGTCCAGCAATTCCACGACAGGGCTGCAACAAACGCAAAACACGCCACCAACTTTTGATTTATGGAACACGCATCAGCAACAGCAACACCACCAGCAACAGCTGCAGCAACAGTCGCAACATACCCGCAGTGCCATTAACCAGCAGCAACAACAGCAGCAGTCGTCGAATTCCACAACCATCGCTACCTCAAACAATGGTGTCATGACCAATCCAAATATGCAGCAAGCCTCCGCGCAATCTCAGCAGCAGCAGCAGCAACAACATTCCCAAAATGCCACTTACTCAGCGCTGACAATGCAAAGCGAAACACAACTGGCTGAATATGGCATTACAATGTCATCGTCCGGCCAGAACGCTGGCGGCAATACGTCACCTCTTACCCATCACCCGCACCCACACCACCATCATCATCCTCATCATCATCACGCGCACCATGCCCATGCAGCCATGCAGCATACGTCCACGTACTCGGGACTAATTGGACAAATGAAATCGGAATATCCCTCGTATCCAGATTTCAGTGCCACATCGTCGTATCCCGCAGCAACATCGGCATTCCATCATCATCCCCATAATCCCTGGGCTGCGGCAGCGGCTTATCAGCATCCCCATCATGCCACGGCCTAAAGTTGGTCAAAGTTATAGACCCGGCTCTCAAGGTGAATTGAGGTTATGTTGCACAAAACTCATACACACACACGCTAACGGTTGACCGTTGTTCTTTAAATTTTGTTTGTATACATTTGTTCAAAACAAATCTAAGAGATCTTTGGGATGTAATATTAACTTAATTGCCGTTATATCTTAGAGATTGTACGTAGTCCATTGTTGCTTTTATGTGTAGTTCGAATTCACTTTAATGCGTCCTCGTGCCCTCCCACGCCCTCATTTTGATTTACAAATGTTTAGTCGTCGCTCGATATATCCTTGTTGTTGCTTAGTTAGTTTTTTTTTTTAAATTTTAAAATTGTAAACAATCAATTCGATTCCCTTAAATTGTATATTTAATAGTTTGCCCGCCAGCGGTGTTAGAAGCGAGACACAATGTACATAGCTCCTTTATTGTTTTAATTGTATTCTAACGTAGTCTTAAGCTTTATTGTAAATATTAAAAACAATACAACCAACAAAAAATAACGATTATCTACAAATATAAAAAAATACTCTTGTTATGTTCATATTATATAGTATATATATTGTCTTTAAGATATTACGAGAAAAACAAAACCTAAATAAATAACAAATAAACAAAAAAAATTATTAAAAAAAATAAAAAATAAATTTTGTGTTAAAATTTATTGCAGCAGTTTTAAGGGGGAAAGTTTGTTTGACATCTTAACAGATCCACAGATACATTGTGGGTATTCTAAAAGAAAACGCACACATTGGGTTGATTCTTAAAATCGCTATGAAATGAAAAAAAAAGATACCAATTATATCAATTTACTGTCAAAAAAGAGAAAATATCGTAAAAATTGTCTTTAAGTCACAATGAGTTAAAAATACCGATAATTTTGCATTTTTAGATCTATTTGAAGAAATCGCAGTTTTGAATCTAATCAAACTGATAATCTTTATTTATCTCATCTAAAGTTGAAAAGTACTAACATAATCTTAGACGGCTCCGTAAACAGTGGCCCCAGTGAAAAATTACCCCAATTCAAAAATGAAAAATCACCCCTGAAATGTAAAAAACACCCCAAAGAAAATTAAAAAAAAAACGCCTAAACATCAGGACTGGCAAATGGCGACGGGGCCCATGGGATCATTTTTCATTGCGGCCACTGTTTACGGAGACAATTGACATTATTGCAACTTTACTAATATAGCAAAAGTTTACTTTAAAACAAAATATGTATGTCCTTATGAGAGGACCGGCCTTGGCATGATGCTTAGAACACGCGACTTCCATGCCGGAAATCAACGGTTCAATTTATGTATCCAGTCATCTACATTTTTATTTCATTGCCGGCTCCCTCGATGTTGTCGACACCAACTTCGCAGTATCAGTGTCGAGTCAATCGGCATGTCTAGTAAAAGCTTCTCAAACAGCGACGTTCGCATTCGTCTATAAACACGTAGGTGCCGTTAGTTGTGAATCTATAAGAAGTAAGCGTGTTAATTCACAACAACGCGAGAAGCTATCCCATACCTCATTCATGGGGTGTTAAGGGAAATTAAGTTAATTTTGATGTCCTTATGAGATTTAAAAAGTTGAATCGGCTTCCTGTGATATTATGAAAATTGTATATATCAACTTTTGCCAAAATGGTATAGATTTATATTTTATAGGAATAAATGTAGACTTTAGACTTTGTGTATATACTCTTGCATTGATACAGTCATCTCTGCTAATTAACCATATGATTTATAAGAAGATATATTTCAAAACCTCAAGTAATGTTTTAATGCGATTCGTATCATAATATCTTCATTACTCATACTCAAATATTTTCATTACATAATGAAATCAATTAATCTTTCTGTAAAACTACAACGCAATAACCATCATCATGTCTATTGTTGGATATTTGTGAAGGTAATAAAAATTTATAATTTATACAAGTATTTCATGACTACACGAGTATCATATAAAAAGCTGTCGATGCTTCTCATGAATTACTAGTATGACTTAATAAAATATCACAGATGTTTGTAAGATATATTTTTGTAACTTTTTCAATTAAATTATACTTTTTATATATCTTCAAGGCTGGTACTAAGTTCATTCACACGAAAATTTTTAAGCCTTTAGGGATGAGGGTATAATCAATTGATACGAGAAAAAATCTCAAGCAATAAAGGAGGCATGTTAAACCCCAAGTATCTTAAGACCAAATTCTTTTAAGACAATTGAAACATGTCCTTCTGTCTGATTGGCTGGCCGGCGGCATGACTGGCGGGCATGATAACTCGAGTAAATCTAACTGATCCTTATGTAAGTGTATTTGTATTAATATTTCCAAAATTATTCTGGTACCTCCTATAAAAATTTATCTATTGCTGGAAATTTATATTCCTTCAATAACTTCCAAATGCCCACAGGTGGATATTTGAATTTCTTCTTATTTGGCAGCTGCAACAAAAATTCATCCATCAGTAGCCGCACGTAGATAATAAATTCAAGCGCTTTAGTATTTTGCGCTGCGTAGATAGTTCGTCACACCAAGCTTGGAGCAGCTCTTTCACCAGGTCCATCTGTTCGTCGAAACAAATTATTCTTCTTCTTAATTCATTTCACTCCCAGTGGAACATAGGGCCTCTACTAGGGTGTTCAAAACCGAAACCGAAAAACCGTAAACCGGTTTTTTTATTTAAAACCGCATGCCGGTTTTTGCAAAAATGACATTTTCGAATAACCGGTTTAACCGAGTTTTTTCCGTCGGGTATTCGATTTTTTAAATTGCCCTGTTACAAAATGCTCTCAGTGTCCTAAAATTTTGACATCATCTCTCATCAAGTCATCAGCAAAAAGTACACAAAATCGCTATTGAAAAAAGGAAAGTTCCTGAAGTCGCGCACTCATCAACGACAGCAAAAGATACTAGAAAAAAGCTGCAGGTCTTGGAGAAATAATTGCACAATTCGTTGTTGAAGATTGGATGTCAATAAAAGCCGTTCACAATTCCAGGCTGGTAGCCGAATATTTGACATATAAAGGTCTGGTGATGCCGTCAAGCGACGTAACGTTATGGGGTTTAGTATATGACTTTTGTAAAAATAATGAGATGATGCAGTCAATAATAGAAAAGAAGGGACGTTTTTCGCTTGTAGTTGATGAGTGGAGCGACATATCAAAGTCAAATACGTAAATGTCACCCTGAGATATTAAGATCCGGAAAAACAATATCACTAGCTTATTAATCTTGGATTGGAACAGTTAAAACAAACCGGAACTACAACCCACATTCAAAATTTGGTAGACAATAAACTTAAAGAATTTGGAATTATCATTGACAAAGATATAGTAGCTTCCACACATGATAGAGCAGCGACAATGAAGAAATATGGGGCTTATATACTACCGGAATTCAAATTGTGTTTAAATCATGCGATACATTATTGCGTTATGGAAGTTATTTATGCCAAAAAAGTGGATCAACAGGTCTAAGTGGATCTCGCCGACGATGACAGTGACGAATGCGGTGAAATAGTGGAAGTCGAAAAATCGTACGAGCTCATTAAAAACGTGTCTCAAATTAACGAAAAATTGCGAAAGCATATTAATTCATTTAACAAGTCGAGCGATAAATAGAGAAAGTTGCAGAGCTATGCTTTCCAGGAGCACAATAAAGAAATAAGGATCATTTTCGATGTGAAACACCGGTGGAGCTCCTTATCTGCAATGATTGAACAGTTTCTAAGAATTTACCCATGTGTCAACCATGCGCTTATGGATTTAGGGAAAACTCCATTCAGCTGAAAAGAAATAACAATTTTGAGAGATTTAATCTGAGCGCTTCAGGCTTAAGCGCTCGCAATCAGAAGATTATCAAATGATTCAGCAACTCTAATGGAGTATACGCTGAAGGAGTATATGTGTTTATACTGAAACAGTTCAAAAATATGAAGCTGCGAGACAAAATTATAGCAAGATTTAACGTAAGAAGAATACAAACATTGAATACCGTAATTATATATCTAAGTGAGTCTAGTAACAGTTTAGATTGTAGTCTTTGCAATGTTTTAAACAGGACAATAAATAACATCCAAAATCCACCAGTGAAAACAAATTGCAATGACACAAGCCTATATGATGATTTCAACTATTTCGATAGATTTAATAAAAGGACAGAAAAGCTCAAGCGCTTTTGTCAATAAATCCTACTTCCAAAATTTCTGTATCAAGCTTTATAAAAACGAAACAGATGAATAGACTCAAAATTGAACACTTAAATTGCAAACTATTTCTTAAACACTATTTAAAAAAACAAAATTAAAAATATTTCAAAAATGTATTCCTTTCTAAAAATACTACTTTAAAAAATAAAATGAAAGAGATTCCACAAATTTATTAAAAAGTAAAAACACAAAATAAAACAACACATTTCTTATTTTTTTTTGCAAATAAATGCATTTTTTTAAACAAATTTTTTTTAAACTTTATTTGTGACTTTTTAAGAAAAAAACCGAAATAAACCGGTTTCCTTTCAAAAGCTGTATTCGAAATCCGGTTTTTCTAAAAAATAAATTTTTCGAATAACTCGGAAACCGGGTTTTTTAAAAAAGGAGGTATTTGAATACTCTAGCCTCTACGTAGTTTTGCCAATCTCTTCTGTCCCGTGCGATTGATTTTACACGGTTGAAATTGTATTCCATTCATTTCTGCTCCAATAGTTCGTAGCCATGTTTGTTTTGGTTAACCACATCGCCTGCTGCCTTGCGGGTTCCGGATTTTGCAGGTTCAATGTGATACCACTATTATTCCGTCGATTGCCTGCGTTCAAACGTCATCCAATACTATGAGGAATAAAATGTGTGACATGAGACAGCCTTGTCGTACTCCGAAGATGGTATTGAAGTCCTCTGATAAGCAACCACTATATAGCAGCCTGCACTTGAAGCCATCGTACTAAGACTTGATAAGTCTTATTAATATAGTTACAATCCCTCGCTGTGCCAAAGCATTCCATACACAGTTTCTGTTAATGCTGTCGAATGCTGTGCTAGAATCGACGAACATGAATTGAAGGGATGTCCTGAATTCCACAGACTGGTCGGAAACAAGCCTGTTGTCTGCGAATGGTTGAGTCCAGTTTCTCGTTTATAGGGTTAAGGAGAATCTTAGTTAGCACCTTTGATGGGATCGGCAGCAGCATAATACCTCTGTAGTTTTGGCAAAGGCTTAGATCGCCTTTTGAAAAATAAATAACATTTATCACCCGACACACTTTTGCCGACTGCTTCTCTCTTCCCGCAGTCCAAGACCAATAATGTCTATGTCATCGGCATACGCCAGCAGCAGCATAAAGAGATCGCAAGACAGACTAACGCCTCGTCTAAAGCCTCGCTTTGTAGAAAACGGCTCTGACAGATTTTTGACAATTTTCACTGAAGACTTCGTGTCAGTCAGTGCCATCCCGCAAAGTCGGGGATACCAAACTCAGCCATAGCATTCAACTATTTCTGTCGTATCGGACTGTCGAATGCAGCTTTGTAATTAATAAACAGATGAAAGGCGTCGATCTGAATTTCTTGGGTCTTCTCCAGGAGTTGTCGTAGTGTGAATATCTGGTCGGTTTTGGTATTACCGGGTCTAAAGTCAAATCAGGTACGCTAGCAAGGGCTTGCGCTTCACTTAACGCACTAGACAGGACCTTGTATGCGATGGGTCAGAGGCTGTTCTCGCGGTAGTTGGTGCACATACTTGGATCACCTTTCTTAAGCACAGGACGTAAAACACTCGGATTCCAATAATCGGGAATGCATTCCATTAGTCAAATCTACTTCGTAGTCGAAGATTTGGCGTGATTTTGCCACTTGCACGGGAACGAGCGGAATACGAAAAAGTTCCCTCCATAGTTGCAGGACCAGATTTCCATCTTTGTCCTTGCATGTGGGAATTCTATGTTCAAAAACCTTTGCTTTTTACCTTTTGGTTTAACTTTCGGGCTTCACCTCTATACCTGTCATTTTCTATATCCTGGCTCTCTCTTGTGACCAGATTATAATCTCTGTCCTTACAGGTTGGGGGATACATGTTCCAAAACCTTTACTTTTTATCTTTTGGCAGAACTATCGGGCTTCATCTCTATCCCTGTAATTTGCAGTACACTCTGAGTGTCCGTGACCAGATTTCCATCTCTGTCCTTACAGATTGGGGGATACATGTTCCAAAACCGTTGGTTCTTACCTTTTGGAAGGACTTTCGGGCTTCATCTCTATCCACATAATTTTGTTTATTCTCGCTCTCTCTTTCTTGTCTTTCGTAGACTCTTTTTCCCCCTGATGGCTTTTTATTTCCCTCCTCTTCTCATTATATCGTTCAGTCACCGAACGCAGCGCCTTGTATGCAGCATCCTGTTCCTCAGACATTGCGTGGTTCTTCATTACCCAGTACGATTGTTACGGCAATCGTCATAGAATTCGCAATAAGCTGCCACTGGGTGTTGGAAACATCAGATGTAGGGTCCTTTTTTGAAGTAATAGAGAGTTGGTTGGAGTAGGCATTGGCTATCTCGGTAGTATACATTGTTGATCATAAATATTATTGATGATTATGCGTGGGACCGGCCGTGGCATAGTGGTTAGAACATGCGACTACCATGCGGGAGATCGCAGGTTCAAACCTGGCTCCAGTCATCTTAAAAAAATTTTCTTTCATTGTCGGCTCCCCTCGAATGTTGTTGACAGCAACTTCGCAGTATAAGTGTCGAGTCAATCGGCGTGTCTAGTAAGAGCTTCTCGAAGAGTGACGTTCGCATTCGTCGATAAACAAGTAGGTGCTGTTAGTTGTGAATCTAAAAGTAGAAAGCGTGTTAATTCACAACAACGCGAGAAGCTATCCCATACCTCATTCATGGGTGCAAAGTGAAATTAAGTTTTTTTTTTAGCTGATGTGTTGCCGACTGATCTTTTTAAGAAAGTCGTGCGCATTAGTTTGTTTGTACGGTTTGACAAGAAGAACGTATGCCCGAAGATTGAAACCTCAGCGTGATAAGTCCTATGCACCAGAAAGGAGACTCAGAGGAATAAGTCTTCTTTGCATCGGTTATAAATCCACTTATTTACACTACGCCAAATCCTGGAAAAAATCCCAAGATAAGCCTATTGACACCTACCACCTATTTGTCGATTACAAGAACGCTTTCGACAGCCCAATACGTTCAAAGGTTTTTTAAGCCATGTCTGAGTTTGTATCCCTGCAAAACTAATGCGACTTTACAGGATGAACCTTGCTGATACACGATCCCCAGTTAAAATAGCAGAGGACCTCTCCGAGTCATTCAGTACCAAACGAGGTTTCAGACATACAGATCAACTATCGTTCTTATCTTTGTAACCTCCTGCTGGAAAAGGTCATACAAGACGCGAAGGTAAAAATAACTAACACACTATACAACACCAAACAACACATGTAACTCGCATATGCAGAAGATATTGTCATCATGGGTAGGATATTGCGAGCGGTAACAGCAACTTTTGAAGAAATCGAGAATAAATTTGCAAATGTGAGTCTGATAGTAAACGCAGATAGTAAACGCAGTTGCCCAACGCACATGACGTCTAGAAGACTCGGGCAGACAATGGAAGAGAACTACAACTGTGAAGTTTATGTCCCTCGGTACCACCATTAATAAAACAAACAACATCTATTTTTGGCTTATAGATGTCACTTCCGACTAACTAAGCTGTTTAAAAATAATTTCACCTCTCGTCAGACAAAAATCACACTCTACAATACAGTAAGGGTAATCTATTACATATATGGTTTAGAGGCAGAGAAAAATCCTTCGTAAAATCTATGCAATGACGGATAATATCGGCTTCCAACTTTTTCAGAATTTAATTTTGCTCAACTATTATTATATAAAAGATCAATAAATTGGGTTATATTCCATTTTTAATATATTCCAGTATTCCATTGTGATCACAATTCCAAAGATTATATGTTCCATTAATCTTTTTCACCTGCTTCACCTGCTGCCAAGGGCATGAAGCAAACATTTGCCTCAATTCAAGTTGTTGCCTGAACACTTGTATCATGTGAAAATCACTCCAATTCGATTATAAAAAAAACTCTCTTGATTATCCAAAATCCATTGAGGCTACGAGCCTAACTAATCAAATACCGCTCATGTACAAATAACCATAAAATTTCTATTAATAATAAAAACCTTAATAAAAAAAAATTAGAAACGATACAAAATTTGAAAACATGATAAACTTTTAAACACCTCCGTGTAAAGCCGAGAAATTCCCCTTGAACCAAACAGCTACAACCTACATCCAGACATATTATTTTATCCATTTCAAAAGATTATGATGGGAAAATACCTATTAACTGCGTTGACAGTTAAACACATTTTGATGTTCTTACCCATTCAAACCAAAAGATAGATTGATGGATGTCTGCAATGCCACTATGCCACCACGGTTATGGAAGGTGCATTTCGAAAATAATGTCTCGTCGTTGCTCTGCATGAGAAGAATAGCGACTGCGAGTGTAACTTGTGTAAAATAAAACATCATTTTCGATAATAATATAATGATATAATGTTATGCTTTCCAAATGGATTGGCTGGAAATTTCACATGCTCGTTTATGGTTAATTTTCGCTTCGTAGTGGTGCTGATGCTGATGCTGCCTACAAAGGTATTAGAAGTTTATCAGTTCTCAGTTCGGGTTCAGGTTGGGGCTGGGATCATCATTTTTGGGAGTTACCCCAACAACACGCACTTTATTATAATTTTCTCGTAAAAGAAGAAGACAAACTCCAACTCCAGCACTCACAGAGTGGAGAAAATAAAGAAAAAGTAAGTCGAGGTTCTGAAGCGCAAATTTAAGCCTCCAGCTAAATACTTGTGTGGTGGTGTTGCTGTTGTTGAAACTGATTTGATTGATTTATAACTCAAGACTCAACAGAAAAGTACACATGGAGAACGTTGTTTAAAGTTATGAGTCTCTGTGGTAACGGTGGACGAAAATCTCTTCACAGTATCTCTAGTGTTTTTCATACTTTGTGGTTATAAAATGTGAACAGAACTTTAGATCTTAAGGTCCAAGTGCATTTGTTAGCTAGTGTTGTTGTATTTGGAAGACGTTTGTTTTGTAGTCCCAGTTAATTATGATTAATGATGATGTTATGATGCGTTAATATTTTTCAGTTTATACTCGTATGTATTTTATTTTATTCTGTGGTATTCTTCAAATCATGTTTGTTTTGGATTTGTTTTATGAAGCCTTGGCTATTTGAGAGTTGTAAGAACTTGAAAAATAAGTATGTAGTTTGTACTTTAGTAGTTTGACGAAAGCGTTTTTGAACGGAATTGTTGTTCGTTAGGGGCAGGTGAATTTTAGGAAAACAAGGACGAAATATAATTGACTTACATATATCCAAAGTTTTCAACTTTATGTAAAATATATAAAATTTATTTTATATGTTTTTTGTCCCTGAAGGTTTTTTAATTTAAATACAAAGAAAATTCAAATATTCCATTCAAAATATAAAATACAACAATTGATATTTAAATTTTCTATTTTAAATTCAAAACTCTTACTTAATTTCTTACTTAAGTGGTCCATTACAAATTACGAACGTGGTTCATTCCAGAATTCCACACGCTTCGGTCTTCTGCGTGCGTTCTTCAGTTAGTTCTTCCAGATGGTGGCACCTCGCCTACCACTTGGTGCTTCAAATGACTTTTGGGTCTCCCTGCTCTGCGTCGTCCTTCAGGTTCGCCTTCAAACACCTTACTCGCTGGAGCATTTACATCCATCCTGGCAACATGCCCCAGCCATCAAAGTCGTTGGATTCTGACTCTTTTTGTCCCAGCCATCGAAGTCGTTGGATTCTGACTCTTTCAGCTACGTCGATGTCGTGGTAAAGCTCATACAGCTCATGGTTCATCCGATGGCGAAACTCGCCGTCGACACAGATAGGTCCATATATTTTTCGGAGTAATTTTCTCTTGAATACTCTCAGATTTTGTATGTCCGTTGTCGTAAGCACCCACGATTCGGCAGCATACAACAAAACGGGTAAAATTAACATCTGGTCATCTGTTTCTTAGTATCTCGAGATAACGTGATGTTACTAAAGAACCGCCGACCTTAAATCCTTAAGTGGCCCATTACAACTTACGAACGTGGTTCATAAATTAGAGGCCTGAAGTATTAAAGAATTTCACACGCTTCGGTCTTCTGCGTGCCTTTTCCAGATAGTTCTTCCAGATGGTGACACGTCGTCTACCACTTGGTGCTTCCAACGAGGTTTGGGTCTCCCTGCTCTGCGACGTCCTTCAGATTCGCCTTCAAACACCTTTCTCGCTGGAGCATTTACATCCATCCTGGCAACATCTCCCAGCCATCGAAGTCGTTGGATTCTGACTCTTTTAGCTACGTCGATGTCGCGCTAAAGCTCATACAGCTCATACTTTTCTCTCGAATACTCTCAGATTTTGTATGTCCGTTGTTGTAAGCATCCACGATTCGGCGGCATACAACAGAACGGGTAAAATAAACACCTGATACAGCTGATTCTTAGTATCCCAAAATAAGGTGGTGTTTCTAAAGTGCTGCCGAAGTCTGTAAAGCCAATGATGTCTATACCATCGGCAGAGGCTAGTGGCATGTGGATCTTGTAGAATATGGTGCCAGACATGTTGACACCAGCCTTTCTCATCACCTTCTCCATAACTATATTAAATAGTGTGCAGGACAAACTATCGCCCGGCCTGATACCGGAAAGAGTTGAATGGTTCAGAGTGATCCTTACCAATCTTAGCCGGGGGTTTGGTGTTTTCCAAGGTACATCTGCAAAGTCGAATTAGTTTTGCAGGAATACCAAACTCAAACATGGCCTCATTTAGCTTTTCCTTATCGGAGAGTCGAAGGCAGCTTTGTAGTCGACAAAGAGGTGATAGGTGTCGATCTACTTATCATGAGTTTTTCCAGGATTTGTCATAAGGAGAAAATTTGATCCGTCGTAGATTTACCAGGTCGAAAGCTTCACTGATATGGTCCAATTACTTTTTCTACAATTGGCTTTAGACGTTCACACAATATCCTCGAAAGGACCTTGTACGCATTTGGTAATAGGTTTATTACACAGTAGTTCTTACATTCACTACAATATTCTTTCTTGTATATGGGACATAACAGACTGAGACTCCAATCCCCGGGCATTCTCTCCTCTTGCCAGATGTTCTCCATGAGCTGATGCATGCTCCTAATCAGCTTCTGCCGCCAGCTTTAAACAATTCAGCAGGGAGGCCATTGGCTCCAGCAGCTTTGTTGTTTTTAAGGCGGGAGATTGCCACACGTATCTCGCTCTGGCTCGGAGGCGGACAATAAACACCATCGTCATGGATTGGAGCGGGGTCTTCTGGAGTGGTGTCCGTATCCAGCAGATTTCTGAAATGATCTCTCCACATTCTTAGAATGTTATCCTGGTCCGTCACTACCTGATTATCGCTGATCATCGCTTCGCTTCCCCTCTACTTCGGAACAACTCTGTGCACTCATCCTGTATCTTCTTCATCTCCTTCTTTTTTCGTCTAAAAAGACGAGTTGCTTCTCGTCTTTTATCCCTGTGCAGTTCACGAGCAGTTCGCATTGCCATTGGCTGCAGTTTCGCCCTGTATGCAGCACCCGTGTCTCTCGTGGCATTGCGACATTGAGACGGCTTTGAGTAAACAAGTACGCTTCTCGCAGTCCGTTTTATCGAGTCGGCTATATATTGCCACTGCGAGGTTATATTATCGGGGTTTAGAGCATTCCGCAGCATTTGAGTTAGGTGGTTGGAGTAGGCTTCCGCTACCTCTGTGCTCCGCAGTTTACCGATGTCCAGCTTTCGTTGTACCTGGTTATGGACGTTTTTCGCCATGCTTAGCCTTGTGCATATTGATATTCAGAAGACATAAATTGTAATAGAAAATTCATCAACTTCAGTTGGTCAACTTTCTATCTCGCCCATATAAATTCAGAACTATTCTATTGAAGTTCAAAATCCACTAACCATAGCTCTACACAATTTGGATACTTTTTGTAAAATTAACCATATTTTTATCGAAAATTTTTCGGACTGCTCCCACACGCGCTTTATATCATTCCAAACAATATTTTCCATATTATTCCCAAGAATTTTATGAGATTTGACACCTACTGTTGAACGCTAGATTTACACAATTATTTCCATAAGTATACGTGTTAATTTAGATTTATGGCATCTCTTGGGGATCCACTCGAACCGAACACACTCCTCTGAACTTCTACCGCCCACTTAAGACTAACTTGTTCCAGTTAACAGCGGTCGGTGAAAATGTTAAACACTTCAATATCAATTCGAGGAAACACTTGCCTGTGACAGGGCTATTTTGATCAGTGGTTCAGTAAATAATAAATGACATTATTACACAACAAGTGTTGTCGCTTAAAGAAGCAAACATTTGTAGTATCCTAAGTAGCCAATGGATCTTGACATTCTAAAATGACGAAGAAATTTGTTATTCCACACATCTGATGTGTTGGTGTAGAGCGTACTCTCAAGTGTTCATGTACTTGTTTGTGGTTGGTGTCCTGCAAGTCCTGGGCCCTGGTGATCATCACCAAGTACTCACAAAGTCATTCGGGGGGAAAAGTAAACGAAAACAACAACAATACCACAATACCATAAGAGAATCTTTGTGTGTCATTTTACAAACCGCCTCTTATTCTTAGAATTGTGGCCTACAGTTACAGTTGGTTTTTTGTTCTCTCTCTCTCTTTGCAACAGAAGGGCAACAACAGGACATTTATATTAGATTAACTATCGCTGGTGGTATCTATGTTTGTTGGTCAGATAAGTAACCGTAACAAACGTAAGAAGATCAATGTTTTTTTTTTTTTCTTTCTCTTTGTTGCCTATGATCATGACATCATGACTTAAGTCGTACTGTAGTATTTCTAAGCGCAATATCTTTATGTGGTTGGCATCAGGACATTTGAGGCAACTGCTGTGCCATTACAAAGCAGTGGTGTTGTGGGCGTTGCTGACATCACTTTTGGTCATATTGCGTTTGTTTTGTTATAATTTATGTACGTAAGGGTTTGTTGTTTGTTTCACTCTTGTTGTTGTGCTTTTAGACAAAAAAAAGTCCTTTTTTGGTTTTAATATATTGATCAATATTTTTGTTGTTTTATGAATTATTATTGTACATAGCTGGAGTTTGGTAAACATTTTACAACATCTGGCTTGAGAATGTGTTTACTCTAGTGCGACTGTGTGTTGTGGATATTCTTAGAAAGTCTTGGATTATGTTCGGCTTGAGATTATTATTCACTACTAAATCATTAACAATTTGTCTAAAAAAGCAAACAAGTTTTAAGGAGTTAAATGCTTCTATGTTATGTTCAGACAGTTCCGACAGTTCCAAACTGCAGCTTTTTGAAAAACTTTTACTCGAAGTTGCTGTTTACACTAGCGCCAGTCAAAGACTGGACTGGCCTGGACTCGTACCCAGGTCACCGGCGCGATAATCGTGTGTTCTTATGGTTATGCCACAGTTGGTCCGGAAAACGAAAATAAGTTAGTCAACTATTTAAATAGGTGGAGATTTCAGTCTGAGTCTTAAAAAAGATCGGTAATTCACACGTACTCGAAAGTTTTTTGATTCAAAACAGTCAGTCTTTGTTTGAGTATTATGAAAGCAACACCACATATGATTGTTTTGAGTGCAACACAAAAAGAGACAAGTACAGACAGAGGAAGAATGTTCAACGATTGTTGGTAAGGCATGAGAGCATGAGCATGTTCATCGTGTAAAATACGACAACGCTTACGCTTCCCAGCGGCGAAAGAAAGGACCTAGAAGGCCTTATAGAATGCCTTCAAAAACAGTCAGTAGGCCTTCTCCCTGCATTCCCTCTTCCTTTCTAAATAACATAGGGTGTCGTTGGGAGGCAAGGATTTCCATCGTCGCTTCCTATAAAAAGGCATAATGGAAGGCCTACATACTCATTAAAAAAGAAGTACTTAAAAATTAAAAAAAATATGCAGTTAACTGAAGCTAATCACTGTTTTCAGAAAAACACGCGAACACCTTTCTCGTTGTCTTTTCTTTTCATGTCTTCTCTTATGCCTTCTATGAGAAGGGGAACGTAACTTGTATATACATGGAATGGTGGAATAACAAATTATCAAAGATCTTGATTCACCCTTCTCAAGGAGGCCTGCAGCATTGGTGTTTAAAGAATGGAGTGAACATGTGCTCGGGATATTTCGGAAAGGAAGGAGAAGGTCTGTTTTCACCATGTCAAAACAAGGCCTTGAAAAAGCTAATCATAAACTGTTTTAAGAAAAACACCCGAATACCTTACTCGTTACCTTTTCTTTTCATGCCTTCTTTCGTGCATTCTATGAGAAGGGAAAAGGAACGTGTATACACATGAAATGGTGGAATAACAAATCATCAAAGATCTTGATTCTATTATCAAAGAGGCCTGCATTGGTATTGGTGTTTAAATAATGTCGTGAACATGTGCTCGGGATATTCCAGAAAGGAGGAGGAAGGTCTGTTTTCAGGCATGTTAAAACAAGGCCTTGAAGACATGACGCCTGAATGTCTCAAAAGGCCTTGTTGCATGCCTGTTTGTAGAAGTTCTTGCGAATTTCGCTGCTGGATTGTTGTGCGACGGTTGGGTGCGTGCGTTCCGTTATGCCTACCACTAATTAAAGGTTAATTAGTGGACGAAAATCGTTTGGTTGTAAATCAGACCAAGGCTGAACTTAAGGTACAAAATGCAGGCGGTAGGTCGATTCACAAGGGTCGACAATTAATACTGCCTTATTTATTTACATAGCTTTCCCTTTCCTGCAATCGATGCGCTTCGATCTTCTGCGCCTCTTCTCCCATTCACCGCACCAAGTTCTGAAATATTCTCAGTAACTTTGTCTTTCCATCGGAATTTCGGTCGTCCTCTTCTGTGCCGTTTATTGATTTTAATATCGAAGACTTTTCGGACTGGAGCATTTTCACCCATACGTACATAACCTAGCCAACGCAAACACTGTACCTTAATGCGTTTGACAAAGTCAATGTCAGTATACACCTCGTACAGCTCTTGACTCATATGATGTCGATATAATCCATTAACGATAATGGGTCTATATATATTATGGAGTATTTTTCTGTCGAAAACTGTTAGAACTGATCAGCCGATTGTGTCGTTACTCAGGATTCTCCGCCATACATCAAGTCAGGTAGAACCTGTAACTGGTATTGAAGGATTTTTGTTCGTCGAAAGAGGGCTCTGTCATTAAATCGCTTGCTAAGTCCGTACTAGTATCTATTAGCAATCAGGATTCTTCTCAGGATTTCAAGGCGGACGTTGTTGCTAAGTCCGTAGTAGTATCTATTAGCAATCAGGACTCTTCTCAGGATTTCAAGACGGACGTTGTTTGTCCAATTGAGCCTAGGTAGAGAAAATTATCTACCACTTCGAAATAGTAGGTATCAACATTCACGCAGCCTCCCAAACGAGTAGATTCTTTGTTCATTGAAACAAATAACTTCGTTTTGTCCTCGATCACAGTTAGTGATGTTTAAATGATTCCACCTGTATACCTGAGAAGACTGCAGTCACATTCTGCAGTTTTCGACCGATAATGTCTACGTCATCAGCGTACGTAAGTAGCATGTGGCTTTTGTTGAATATCGTGCCACTTGAGTTTACTGCAGCTTTCCTCATTATCATCTCCACCATAACGTTAAAGAGGTGACACGATAGGCCGTCGCCTTATTTTAGTCCTCGTCTAGTATTTAATGGCTCTGTAAGGTCCTTGACAATCTTCACTGAAGACTTCGTGTCAGTCAAAATCATTCCGCAAAGGCGTATCAGCTTCGCTGGAATACCAAACTCAGCCATGGCTTCGAGTAATTTTTGCATGCTGTCAAAGGCAGCTTGAATGTCGGCGAAGATATGGTTCGTGTCAATCTGTTTCTCTTGGGTCTTTTACACGATTTGCCATAGTGTGAATATTTGGGCAGTTGTTGATTTACCAGGTCTAAAGCCACACTGATAAGACCCGATAAGGTTGAATAACTTTAGATTAAGTATTTCACATAGCATACTTGACAGGACTTTATATGCGAAGGGTAAAAAGCTGATACCACGGTAGTTGGAGCACACAACTGGACCACCTTTTTAAACACAGGACATAATACGCTTAGATTCCAATTGTCGGGCATGCACTCGGTAATCCAAACCGTGCGTTGCTGGTAAATGCTCGTTATCCTTGCCACAAGACTTGATATTTCTTCTTACCTCGGTCTGACTTGGTGGTCCTCGACAATTGGCATGACAGCTTCACGTGCGCTGGCTTTCGGAACCAACAGTTGCTGGAAGTCTTATCTCTATATATGCAGCAACTTCTGCGTATCTGTAACTTTCTGGTAAAATTTTCGGGCCTCACCTCTAACACTGTATAGCTCTATATCCTCGTTCTCCCGTTACATTCGCTTTAACAGCTGCCACGCCTTGTGCCGTTCCCTAACAGCCTGGGTTCATATTGGCTGTAGCGTTACCCTGTATGCAGCTTCCTGTTTTTCAGACGCTATGCGACATTCTTCATCGTACCAAGTAGAGGCGTTGTGCCGTATTAGTTGTGAGAGCCGGTTGATGCAGGCAGTGGCTATCTCTGGGCTTTGCAGCTACGCGATGTCCAGTTTTCTTTGAGTTTGGTTTTTCGCTTTGCTCAATCTTGTACACACCTTAGTTGCAAACAGGAAATGATCCGAGCCAATGTTAGCATCACGGATCACGCGCATGACCATGACAATAGACACATGCCTTCCCTCGATTACCACATGATCAATTTGATTTTTGGTGATTTCAGAAAAAAAATTTCAACTAGTCGTTAGATTATATTGTTTTGTCCTGTTTTGCAAATTTAAGGAAATATTCCGATGGGACAATATTTAGATAATATCAGGCAAAGCAAACATCATATGTTTAATTTCAATGAGAAGAATAAACAAGTGATAAACAAGTTTTGCTCTGTTCAACCTTCCTGAACCTTTTCATATATTTTGACTGCGAACATCCACTCACTTTCTTTTTTATTTCTTACTTCTTCTTGGCTTCAACAATTCCACCATATTGAACCACGTGACATAACATCTGATAAGCTTATCAACTCTTAATCACCATATTAGCCTTTCTTTTAAACGCTTAATAAGCAAATGATTAAGTAGCTCCCAAAAACAAAACAAATGTTTATATTTTGTGTGTGTATTTCGATGAATAAGATGTAATCCTTAACAAGGACCAACCTCCAAAAAAAAATTCCCAAATATTTTCATTACATTTTGACAACATATGTGGTGGCGATTGAAATTTGTATTTTCATGGTGCCGCATGTTCCTTTTTTCCTGTTTCTGTTGATTCATACTCCTGGTAAGCCAATGACCACATCGACTATACATCAGACAACAACACATGGGCATATGTAAGGACAAAACACTCCATGGAATATGACGATTGTTGTCATTTCCATTAGAAACGCGTGCTGTTTCCCCATGAATGAAAGTGGAATAAACAATGGAACGAAATTACTGGTGGTGCTAATGGCTCTCTATATAGGCAAATGACCAAGCAGTTTTTTGTATCGGCTCACACTGCATATAGCCACATTTACTGCCATTTGATATTGTTTTGTATGGCACTGTAGTTGGGTGTTTATAGTATTATTTTTGTGTTATTGTTTAAATTCATTGTTTTTTTTTTTAATTGTTGCAAGTTTTAATATTTATTTCGGTCGTTTGGAGCTCTTAGCTATTATGTTATAATGTTGCATTGGCCGATTTCATATGGGTATAGGGATAGCTAAAACATAAGGAGCTTTTTGGAATTTTCTATAATATTTTAGGCAAATGTAATTTCATATCTGTTAGACTTACCCATAGACACACCCATCTACATTTCTTTGATCGGCGGGCTGCTGGATGTTGTTAACAGTATTTTCGGAGTGTCAAGTCAATTGTCTTTCCATTATTAAATTCCCAAGTTTTTCAAAGTTAATTCTGAAAGTAAGACGAAAAACATGTGTAAACAAAAATGTATTCACTGATTAGAACACAATGTCCACTACGCGACACTCTTTATATATAGGCATAATTGGGTGCCGTTGTTGTGGATGTAAAGTGAGTCTTTCATCTGAAGACGACTCACAACCTCCTTCGTGGTGGCACCTGGGCAATGTTGTTAGTGATATTTTATTTATATCATGAATAGCGGCAGATAGTGAGAGACGAACCCTGATGGTTGGGCTAGCCAACCGCCCCTAGGTCCTTTGCTGTCTATGAAAACACGAGAAAGAAAATGTAAGAAACGGAACACCGAAAACGTAATAAGGACCATGAACCTGGAACGTCCGGACTCTCAATAAAAAAGACGCCAATACCCGACTGACGGATGTCCTAAAAATAAACGTAAAAATTTCGACATCTATTACAGCTGCCATGTCGAAAAGAACGAATTTGGATGTGGTTTTGTAGTTGGCAAGATTACACTATGACACAAAATCAAACTTTTTGAAAAACACCCGAACGTGCCTATATAGGTTCGATAGTACAACCGGAGCTGAGTAAAACCCCAGCTCAGTTTGGCTAGATTGGCTACCAAATTTTTTTTTGGCCCCCTAAACTTTTTGAAATCCCTTGGACCCCTTGAATAAAGGTGACATCAATTGTTGGCCAACAGTTTCTACAGTTTTTAATTTAGCTCTTTCTCTTCTTCAACAAAGCTTTAGCTAATAGTCCGCTTAAGAAACTGATACAATAAAATTTCCCCAAAAAATTAGACTTCCCTCGTTTATATTCAAAAAACTTCGATAAAAATTCTAATTTTTTCACTATTTTTTATATAAGTCGTAGGGAATCCAGATTTTTGCATACTCTATTCAGTGAAATTGTAGTTTAGGTGACACCGGATAACTTCTCTGAACAAACCTATGCAATCTGAACAAGTCTAGGGATATTAAATAGCTCTCAAAACACACTATCTACTTTAAACAAATCAGGTTTTTAGGAGTTTTGGGCCATTGTGCAATGTTTTTACTTGCTATCTTTACCAAAAACGTACTTATTGTAGAACTGAATAACGTCTGTAAACAACCAATATGATCAGAATACTCCACCCCCTTAATTGTTCACAAAGAGCGTTAGGGTGTTAATTATATGGCATTTTTTCGAATTTCGTTAAAAATATGTATTAATCGCGATGTTGGTGATCTGTCTTCACCTTACGTTTCTTTTTGCCAATATTAGGAATATATTGTGAGAAATTTTGTATCGATAGTTGGACATTAGGGTGTGCCGCAATGAGGTTAAAGTATAAATTTGTTCTCAAATCAGTTTATTGCCGCTGAGTATTTTTCTTTCGTATATAGACTAAGTAGTAATAAGCCGTTCAATAGCTGAAATAAAGACCTAAAATAATATGTGTTTGCTTTTATCATATCTCTTATAGACGCCGAGATATTTGATATAGAAGTTGGGGTATTTTTAAAAAAATTATTAAAAATGTTGAAATTGAATTTCGATGTAGATTATTATGGGCAATTATATATTTCAAGTTTAAAGTTGAATCAAGTTAAAATATATATGTTTAAAAAGTATATGTGTGTATTATCACTATCTCTATCAATTCTCGAGATATCAGGCGTTAGAAAACGGAATTTTTGACCGTATGCATAGCAATGTCTAATGAACTTTTGTTCCATCAGAATACCCATTGAATACTTACCAATAACGATTTTTATATGATAAAAGTAAAAAATCCCCTCAAAAGACCATTGGATATTAATGGTTTTGGTGACATTTGTAAGCATACACAATGGATATACAGGTAAAACAAAAGTTAAGTAGTCATTGCTATGCTTTTTAAGCCCCTGATATCTCGAGAATTGATAGAGATAGTGATAATATACACATATACTTTTTAAACATATAGATTTTAACTTGATTAACCTTTAAAAGTTGAAATATATAATTGCCCATAATAATCTTCATCGAAATTCAATTTCAACATTTTTAATAATTTTTTTAAAAATACCCCAACTTCTATATCAAATATCTCGGCGTCTATAAGAGATATGATAAAAGCAAACACATATTATTTTAGGTCTTTATTTCAGCTATTGAACGGCTTATTACTACTTAGTCTATATACGAAAGAAAAATACTCAGCGGCAATAAACTGATTTGAGAATAAATTTATACTTTAACCTCATTGTGGCACACCCTAATGTCCAACTATCGATACAAAATTTCTCACAATATATTCCTAATATTGGCAAAAAGAAACGTAAGGTGAAGATAGATGACCAACATCGCGATTAATACATATTTTTAACGAAATTCGAAAAAATGCCATATAATTAATACCCTAATGATCTTTGTGAACAATTAAGGGGGTGGAGTATTCTGATCATATTGGTTGTTTACAGACGTTATTCAGTTCTACAATAAGTACGTTTTTGGTAAAGATAGCAAGTAAAAACATTGCACAATGGCCCAAAACTCCTAAAAACCTGATTTGTTTAAAGTAGATAGTGTGTTTTGAGAGCTATTTAATATCCCTAGACTTGTTCAGATTGCATAGGTTTGTTCAGAGAAGTTTTTCGATGTTACCTAAACTACAATTTCACTGAACAGAGTATGCAAAAAATCTGGACTCCCTACGACTTATATTCAAAATAGTGAAAAAATTTGAATTTTTTTCGAAATTTTTTGAAAATAAACGAGGGATGTCTAATTTTTTTGGGAAATTTTATTATATTAATTTCTTAAGCGGACTATTAGCAACAACTTTGCTAAAGAAGAGAAACATCTAGATTAAACACTGTACAAACTGTTGGCCAAAAACTGATGTCACCTTTTTTCAAGGAATCCAAGGATTTTAAAAAGTTACGAGGGCCAAAAAAAAATTTTGGTAGCCAATCTAGCCAAACTGAGCTAGGGTTTTAGTCAGCTCCGGTTGTACTATCGAACCTATATAGTCTCGTTCGGGTGTTTTTTTCACTGTTGCACTGTGTTATCAGACATCGTGTCTCACGGTTTAATCCTGTTAGTGATCGAATAGCCACAATCAGCATCAAGGCGAAATATTTCTACATCACGCTGATTTGTGATCATGCCCCGACAGAAGATAAAGACGATGAGATTAAAGATGCATTTCACGAACGCCTAGTGGAAACATGCGACCGTTGCCCTGGCCACGACATTAAAATTGTTCTGGAAGACTTTATTGCAAAAATAGGTATGAAAGATGTTCTTGGTCCATCGGTCGGTAAATAAGCCTGCATACCGACATGTCAGACAACGGGTTTAGGCTCATTAGCTTCGCAGCGGGAAGGGACAAGGTAGTCAGTGGAACCAGATTCCAGCACAATGATTTCTACAAAAAATCAAATTGATCATGTGATAATTGACGGCAGGCATGCATTTAGTGCAGCTATGACCAACGTGCAAATGTGCTGTTTTGCATAAACACAAAATCATTGTCCCAAACATCATTAAACATTTTAAGCAATACTGTAATTCGCTTTCTGATTTGCGTGTACTACCTTCTAGCACAAAGCTAGATTCTAAATGCATAAAAGCTGCTTTCGAGCTCAAGCGGTGGGCATAGCTGATTTAGTGTCATGGACCTGCGTGTGATCGGTGGTGCTAATATTGGCTCGGATCATTACCTGGTTGCAGCCAAGGAGCGCACAAGATAGAGCAGATCGCAAAACGCACGTTAGCAAACACAAAGAAAGCTGGACATCGCGAAGCTGCAAACCCCAGAGATAGCCACTGCCTACTTCTTCTACGACACAACGCCTCTACTTCTGACGTTAACTGTACAGAGTGGTAGCATATTGGTTATTCCATGGCTACAGCCGCAACAACCGTGCTAGGATATGAAAAACGGCGCTCCGACGAATCCTGCAGCGATAAAGAATGGCGCATAGCGTCTAAGGAACAGGATGCCGTTTATTAGGCGAAGCTACAGCCAATTACAAGCCGGGCTGTTAAGGAACGTCACAAGGAGACAGTGAAACGGGCGAAACAGCTATTTAAGCGAAAAAAACGTCAGATGAAGGAACGGAGGATATAGAGCAATACAGGGGTAGAGGTGAGGCCCGAAAATTTTACCAAAAAGCAAAAGCAAAATGCTACGGCAATGGGCTCCCCTCCTGTAATGACAAGGATGGAAATCTGGTCACAGATACGCAGAGTGTGCTGCATATATTAAGAGAACACTTTCAGCAACTGCTCGTTCCAGAAGGCAGCGCACGTGAAGGTATCACGCCAATTGTCGACGACGGCTTAGATTGCCCACCACCAAGTCAAGCCGAAGAAGTAAGAAGAGCAATATCGCAACTGAAGAACAATAAAGCAGCCGGTGCCGATGGACTTCCGGCAGAGCTCTTCAAGTCCGGTGGCGAGGAGCTGTTTACGAGCATGACCTAGATCCTTCGCATGGTTTGGCTTAAAGAGTGCATGCGCTACGATTGGAATATAAGCATTTTACCCATCGCATATAAGGTCCTGTCGAGTGTGCTATGAGAAAGACTAAAGCCAGTGTTATCCAAACTGATCGGGCCTTATCAGTGTGGCCTGAGACCTGGTAAATCAACAACTGACCAGATATTTACACTTCGGCAAATCCTGGAAAACACCCAAGAGAAACAAAGAAATTATTCGAAGCCTGGCTGAGTTTGGTATTCCAGCGAAGCTGATACGTCTTTGCGGAATGACGCTGACTGACACGAAGTCTTCAGCGAATATTGGCAAGGACCTTACGGAGCCATTGTATTCCAGACGAGGCCTAAAACAAGGCGACGGCCTATCGTGCGATCTCTTCAACATTGTGATGGAGATGATAATGAGAAAAGCTGCAGTAAACACGAGTGGCACTATATTCAACAAAAGCCACATGCTACTCGCGTACGCTGATGACGTAGACATCATCGGTCGAAAACTGCGGGATGTGACTGCAGCCTTCTCAGATATTCAAAAGGAATCAGCGAATATGGGTCTAATTGTGAACGAGGACAAAACGAAGTTATTAGGTGGAACAAACCAAAAATCTTCTCGTTTAGGTGAAAATTGACAACTACAATTCCGAGGTGGTAGATAATTTTATCTAACTAGGCTCCGCCATCAACAAAACAAATCCAGCTGGAAAAGACTTCGACAATGAACTCGATGGACGGCGCAGAAGAGGGCGAACCAAAACTCCGTTGGAAAGACCAGGTTACTAAGATCCTTACAAAACTTGGTGTGACTAACTGGAGAAAAGCTCAGAAGATCGAAGCGCTTAAAATATTTTTCTACGTGCGGTATATAATGCAAAGGAATGCAAAGAAGTGCCAGCTAAGTAAGTAAGGTTAAAACCCGGTACATGCGTCAAGCAGTTATGTACATTTCTGTGATAGGCACTAGTCGAATCAATCGGAATGTGTAGTAAAAGCTTCTCAAACAGCAGACGTTCAAATTCGTTGTTAAACTGTAAGTCCCGCTCTGCCGTTTTTCATTCATAGGATGTCATGGGATAATAATTAAGTTAGATCAAAATGGTACACCTCTTGGTCAACACGTTTACCCAACCTGAGTTCCCACAGTTAGAATTTACAACAGATTTTCGTCACTATGTTCCAAATTTGTTTTTCATTTAATTTCGATAAACGCAATCATTGCAAGCGAATAATAGCGACAAAACGAAAATAAAAACCTCCAATTCAAGTAAGTAGCATTGTTCGTAATTAAGCACCCCCGCTCCTGCCACAAACCGTTCGCCTACCTCCACCCTCCAGTGCACTTGTCGTAACTGTTGTGTGTGAATAAATTCGGTTTCCTTTTAGTGACACTCCTGCCAGGACATTAGTAATTCACTTACACACACACACGTCTTTGTGTTGTTAAGTGGCAGCAGTCATTGCATACAGCATTGTTTGTATGAATACATCACATTCGATACGTTAGTGTGAGTGCGTGTGAGTCTCGTATTGAAATAATGAAACATTTTGACCAATAAAATAGCATAACAAATTGATTGAACTCATTGTTGGTTCTGAAAATCGATTTGTTTCGCCAAATAGTGTTTGTATTTATTTTTATTTTCTTCATTTGTTTCTTTCGTTTTTATTGCTTAGTGGTGTTGGTGGTAGTGCTTGTAAAAGGGGTTTCCTCTTTGTCCCACGCCCCCCATACCAAGTCTGCTGTGACCACTGGTCATGTGCTGCGTGGTTGATGGTGACGTGATGACGTTGGTGGTCCTTTTCATGGTCCGACATGTGGTCAATTGAGGGTGTATGAGAAGTGATTTGTTTGTGGTTTCTATTGCTCGTTTTATTTTCAGTTTTTATGATTCCTATGCACCTTCTTTATTTCGTTTCGCTTTGCTTTGATTTGCTTTGTGTTGTATTTTATAGCTTTATTGAGTATGTGCTATTGTTGTTGTTGCTGTTGGCTGGTAGTGAGTGACGTGTCTTTTGTAGTCAATAGCTGGTGTGGCGCCACTTAGCACCCCCTGAACTAAATGCCAATGCCAAGGGTGGGGGTGTAGCGCTGAAGATGACCGATACTTGAGAGGTAATCGGTAATCAATCACAGAATTGTTAGTGCGGTTTTTAATTGAGTGGCGGCGGCGGCGGCGGCGTTGACTTGAAACTTGTAGTAGACGTCGTAATTTGAAATACATGATATGTATCTTTTGAATATATGTAGATCACACAGTGCAATAACATATTTTAACATAAAAGGGTAAACATTTAGCAAAGTTTAAAAGCCTAATTCGTCATTTGCTTGTTAAAGTATATTGGTCTATTTTTATATCCTTTAAACTATATTTATTTTCATAACTAAGCTTATTATCGAATTTATCGATTCTACGCCTTTCTCAACACCTCGGTCTCTACACGTCCATGACTTTGAAAATTTTGAGAAAAGGTATTGGCCTACTTCCAGACTTAACGAATCCAAATAATTGGCGTGGCTTCATCTTACTTTATATGGCCAACAAGATCATAGCACATATAATGGGCAAACGGATATCTGACAAAATTACACCAGTGCTGAGACCAGAACAAGCTGGAACCCGACCTCACAAGTCGACTATAGACCGTATAAACAGACTGCGTGTCATCGTCGAGCAATACGTGGAATGGCGGTCATCCTCATATCTGTGCTCTATTGATTTTGAATAAGCTTTTGACAATTTAAGCCACAACATGATTTGTAGCTTATCACGTTGTAAGCAAGCACAACTGCAACTTATTTCTTTCATCAAAGCACTCTGACAGAACGCCAGTTGCCGTATCATAAATGGCAAAGCCTTAAGGAACAGTATAAAAGTGGAAACAGGAGTACGACAAGGCTTTCCCCCCTTCTATTCAATATTGTGGTAGAAACGGTCATGAAAATAGCGCTTCACAATGGTAAAGGATCACTTGGGGATTGCAAAGACGTTTAATTGGCATAGATTACGCGGATGATATATGTCTTCTCTCACATAGCTTTTCAGATATGGAAGCAAATCTTCGTAAAATATTCGACGCAACGGAGGCAGCGGGTTTAAAACAGAAATATTGCCAAAAATAAATCTCTTCATATAAATTCGACAATCCATGATTTGTTCATCATAAGCTGCAGCGAAATACATGATTATAGCTTGTTTTGTTATCTTGGTAGGAATTGTTTTAATAGGCTTTGATTGAATCCCATAGTTTACTACACTGTCTACGAAAATGTGTTCAACAAATATTGGGACTGACTCGAAGAGTAGACCATGTTACACATCCAGAGGGCATGACGTGATCCCTTATATAAAGTATAGGAAAGATCCTGTAATTGGAATCTGACAAAGGAGAAATGGTATAGGACTTGGTTCAGACTTACATTCTGCTGCAAGTTATTCTAGGGATGTACTTGTGAAGTTTCCAAAAATCATCGGTAATAATACAATTTTCATCGAAATTTAGGTCGGATTTAGGAAGAGTGGGTAACAAGGTGACCGAGACGATTGTTGATGGATATGACTTCGGCTGCGTATATCAGAAGGATGTCATCTCCACCTAAAAACGGGATGTGTCATTATACCATTCACCACGCCCACTCGAACAGATTGAAGGGTATATTCATTTTGTTCTTCCATTTGGAACTCATATTAGGAGGCGTGGTAGGTATGACAATATATATATTAGGGAGGCAGCGAATATTCAACATTGGAGTTTCGGTAATGCCCGAGCGGAATATTGTGTCAGTGGCATGATGGTTAGAACACGCGACTACCATGCGGGAGATCGCAGTTTCAAATCCTGGCTCCAGTCATTTAAAAAAAATGAAAATAAATGTTTCTTTCATTGCCGGTCCCCTCGATGATGAGTATAAGTGTCGAGTCAATCGGCATGTCTAGTAAAAGCTTCTCAAACAGTGACGTTCGCATTCGTCGATAAAAAGTAGGTGCCGTAGTTGTAAATCTAAAAATAGAAAGCGTGCTAATGCACAACAACGCGAGAAGCTATCCCATACCTCATTCATGGGGTGTAAAGGAAAATTAAGTTATAAAACAGCTACGGTCAAAGTTTGAGCAAAATCACACAACATTAAGCCGTGCCTAAAGAGGTCAAAGGTCAAATCTATATATATTAAAATGAGTTTGTCATTGTTTGTTCGCATTTTTTTAGTTAGTACCGTATATACTAGAAAACGGCTTGACCAATATTTTTGCAAATTTTCACAGAATGTAAAGAATATATATATATCAAGTGGGCGTGGCCCCAACCCATTGGACCCTATTTTTGAAATATAAATATCTGCAGTACTGTTCCTGCAACGCAATGGACCGGCTGTGGCATGATAGTTAGGTCACACGAATATCATGCGTGAGATCCCAGGATCGATTCCAGCCTCCAGTCATCTACAGTCATCTTACATTTTCATTGCCGGTCCCCTCGATGCTGTTGACAGCAACTTCGCTGTATAGTGTCGGGTCACTCGGTATTTTTAGTAAAAGCTTCTCAAACCGTTCTGACCGTTCGCATTCGTCGATAAACAAGTAGGTGCCGTTAATTGTAAATCTAAATATAGAAAGCGAGTTAATTCACAACAGCGCGAAAAACTCTTCCATTTTTTATTCATATGGTGTAAAGAGAAATTAAGTTTAAGTTTTCAAGGACTAAAAAGAGTTTTTCCATGCCTCCACCGCCTATAGGGTAATAATTGCAAAAATATATAGCCTACAGTAACTGTCTTCAAAAATTTCGATGAAATCGTTGCAGCCGTATAGATGTGTTTGACACACAAACAATTGTATTTATAAGCGGTACATTCTACAAGGTGGAGCGCGGTAATTAGATTTTTTGCACTGCAGGCTGTGGTGGCACTGTTGGTCGAAGAGAGTGGAGAGTGTGCGTGGCTGACGGGAGTGGCTGACGGGAGATTTGTATTCGTCTGCCTTTCAGTTGCCATCATACGTTGGACACGTGAGGAGAGGACATTTTGTAAAGACACTCTTGCAACTATACCCAGTGACGCCATTGTTATCACCTCAGTGGGTGTGTAAACAAACAAAATATGCGGTACTGGAGTAAAACAAACCCCAGAGACCTCTGCATTTGGACCGTGTCAATGTGTATATAGGAAATAAAACGCATCGCCGTTTGATAGAAATATTGAAGGCAACACTACGAAATTGTCACATGTTAACAACAATGAACCAAAAGTGTACACTACCAAATACCCTCACCCATTGGTTATCACTGATTATCCTACTTGTGATCATTATCAAAGTTAACTTTTATGCGTTTACATTTGTATACCGAAACTTATATACAGGACGAAAAGAATGCATCTACTGTTAATAGGGATATCGTTCTAATGAATTTGTATAATGTAAAAATTTTGGTCATCTTCATTATGATGAAGATTAGTACTGCAATTGCGGTGGCCTAGAATGATGTTTAAATAAAGCATCCCATTGTAATTTCTATCCACATTGGAAACAACATTTTGAAAATTAGAACCAATCTGATTTGAATTTGGCAGTTTAAGCATGACTCTAATAGCACAGTACAACACATGATTTCGGGACTCAATTCTAAGAACTGCACTTGAAAGTAACCTCAAAAATAAGAACTTCTGCATCATTCGTTTCGGCAATTTGCCTGCATTAATCATTGAATAGTAGTACGAAATGTTTTGCTCAAGGAGGATTTTTAGCTCTCTTTCTATATTTTAACACGGTTATATCTCGGTATACCGTATGGAATATCCCTTTTGTGTCTGAAGCAAAGTTGAAGATATTGAATAGGTATCATAAATTGCACTTATTGGTACAATAAATTTTTCTTTTTGGTATTATACATTGTACTTTTTAGTGCATTAAATTGTACTTTATGGTACCACAAATTTCACTTTTTGGTACGATAAACTTTTTTTTTGGATTTTTTTGTATCAATAAATTGTACTTTTTGTTACCATAGATTGTACCTTTTGTTACCATAGATAGTATCTTTTGGTACCATAAATTGTACTGTTTTTTTACAATAAATTGTACTTTTTGTACTTTAAATGTACTAGTTGGTACAATAAATTAAGATTTTCGATTTGTTATTGAGCAAAAATGGGGAAAAAATAATTTGTGTGATTTTAAGGCACTGGATGCGTTTTCGTGTAGGTTTCGTATGGCCATTAAATTATTAATGCAGCCAACTTGACAAAACGAACGATGCAGAAGTTATTATTTTTGGGTCTATTTTCACTTGCAATTCTCAGAAATG
This sequence comes from Muscina levida, assembly GCA_964034835.1. Lineage (NCBI taxonomy): Eukaryota > Metazoa > Arthropoda > Insecta > Diptera > Muscidae > Muscina > Muscina levida. The sequence continues at coordinate 72,502,086 of OZ035882.1, forward strand.
AGTCCCGAATCTATGAGCTGAAAAGTGTTGTACTGTGTAGAATAGCTGAAATCATAAACAAATATATTATTGTATAATCCTTATACAGGTATCACACTATTGCCTTGAACATATAACATTGTGAGCATAACATCAATTAGTACATATATGTAAAACAATTGAATTCGTTAAAATCTATTTCTGACATAATACACATTCTCGTGTAGTATTAACCTTTGCCTTTAAATCTTAAAATTCCACCGAAGCCATGCTGCAACTATTTCATGCTCTGCACAGCACAACATTAGACATCTGCCACAAAATGTTAACCAATGATAACCTGTCTGAAATATCTTATGATATGCGAACAAATTCCGCACAAAATCTTCTCTGACAAATAAAATAAATTCTTAAAATGTATATTTGTAATGCATAATTTTTTTTATTGTATTCTTCTGTGCATTTGCGACTGCATACCAACCAATGAAAAAAAAAATACAATAAATCAGTTTTCATTAACCCTTTGGCAAAATACAATTTGTTCATATATATTTTTTTGTTATGTTCTAAAGATTTGTACGTTTTTTGTTTTTATTCTTTTCAGTTTCGATAATTATAGTGTACACTTAAACAGAAACATCAACATATCATTTTTAGATACAGAAGAAACAGTCAGAAAAAATGACCATAAGATGAAATGGATTTATATTTTGTACTCACATACCTAAATACATATGCTACATATAATTCATTTTCATTACAAATGTTTAGCTTCGTAGGAAAAACAAGGGTTTGCTTGAATGCGGTATGCGATATTTGTTTGGTCAAGCCAGACTTAGGACAGACTTAAAACAAAAAATTCTCACAATGCGTTTTGGCATTTAAGGTTGTGTTGAACAAAATGAAAATGAAATGAACTGAACTGAAATACACTTTACCCAACATTTAGTTAGGGAGTGAGTGATAAGTATTGGTTCCAATGGTTACATAGATTTCTTTTGAAACTGGCAAAAACACCGCTAATGATTTTTTGTCTTTTACTGAATTTGGTAGTTCATTTGTTTGAAGTATGGTTGGTTATTTGTAGAAAATAGTTTTTTGATATTTGTCTAATGTATGGTAATCGAAGTGATGTTGCCAACGCCACTTTGTGAAACGACACAATTTTCTACAATGTATATTTATTTAAGTAAATTTTTCAGCTCATGGATTCGGGACTCAATTCTGAGAATTGCACGTGAAAGTATTCCCAAATATAAGAACTTCTGCATCCTTTGTTTTGTCAAGTTGGCTGCATTAATAATTTAATGGCCATACGAAATTTTTTGCTCAAGGTGAATTTTTAGCACTTTTTGTATATTTTAATGTATCTCGTTAAACCGTACGGAATATCTCTTTTGTGTCCAAAACCTTTGCCACACCCCCTTTGGTAATTCCCATAACTTAACTTAACTTAATTTGCCTTTACACCCCATGAATGAGGTATGGGATAGCTTCTCGCGTTGTTGTGAATTAACACGCTTTCTATTTTTAGATTCACAACTAACGGCACCTACTTGTTTATCGACGAATGCGAACGTCACTGTTTGATAAGCTCTTACTAGAAATGCCGATTGACTCGTCGCCTATACTTCGAAGTTGTTGTCGACAACATTCGAGGGGAGCCGACAATGAAAGAAAAATTTTCTTTTAAGATGACTGGAGCCAGGAATTGAACCTGTGATCTCCCGCATGGTAGTTGCGTGTTCTAACCACTATGCCACGGCCAATACTTCCCATACAATGATCAAATTCACATTCGTAGTTTAAGATACATATTTTTTTTAAAAGTACACGGAATTTAGTTATAATTTGAGTGGGATATACGCTTGTTAAAATTTTATTTAGAAATTAATATGGACTATATAGGTCGACAGCTTCTAGTAATTCCCATACAAAAAGTATTTGTTTTTTGAAATAAGATTTGGAAATTTGTTGTTTGGTTGTTCTTTTCAAAGGATATTTAAATTTAGTCTGTTTAATTATCATGTAATAAAAGAAAATCCGTCGTGAAACGCAAACCTTAGGTCTTTCTATTCTTGGGAATTCGAACCGTTAACTAAGAATACTAGGTTATGTGTTCGACTATAGGGTAGAGGAGTCCGTTGCAATTAAGGCAGGAAGAAACCCCCTAAGACATTTATAAAAATTAAGGCAGGAGGTGATAAGACTGCCCAAACAATATCGTAGACAACGAAAGTATGAAAATAGTAATGACTGATATTCGACTGAATCGTTTCAGTGTGCAATATAAAGTTTTGCGTAGGTTCAAGGGGATTTTCTTTCAGATGATAAGAAAAGTACATACTATGGCCGGGTTTAGTGATATGAGACTCATTGCAGACATTTATTTTACGATGAAGACCTTGTTACCTTGTTACTAGTGAACTTGGAGAAACATATTTAAAGACAACTTCTTCAAAGAGAATATACTAGAATACCCAACTAGTTCTTAAAAACTACGTTCCATATGCCCGTTCTGGATTGAGGAGGAAAATATGTGTGACGAAGAAACCTTTGGCATGTGTAATGATGTGAAAAAGAAGAAAGGTTGAAATTGAAGAACCGTTTAGACATACCAACGAACTATACGATTTTGGAGCTCACACAGAGTTGGTAAGGCTTTGATTGGATCCCATCGGTTAATTTTGACATCAGCTACACAGTCTACAAAAAAATTTGTTCACAAAATATTGGGACTGACTCGAAGAGCAGACCAAGTTACAAATCCTACGGGGTGGACGTGATCCCTTATATAAAGCATAGTAAAGGTGCCACGTTCATGTGTACAATAAGATCCTGTAATTGGAATCTGACAAAAGAGAAATGCTATCGGACTTAGTCCAAACTTTCGTTCTGCTGCAAGTTATTCGAGGGAAGTCCTTGCGAAGATTCTATAATTATCGATAATCATCGTTGATAATACAAATTTCATCGAAATTTAGGTCGGATTTAGGAAGAGTAGTAAACAAGGTGACTGCGACGATCATTGATAACTTGGATATGACTTCAGTTGCATACAGCAGAAGGATGTCATTATACCCATCAAGAGTGCACGCGAACGGATTGTAGGGTATATTAATTTTGTTCTTCGATTTAAAACGCCCTTAGGGAAGCGTGGCAGGTATGCTAATATATATGTATATTAGAGTGGCAGCAAAAATGCATTCTTTGGGCTTTCGGTAACGCCCGAGCGGAATATTGTGTCAGTTGCTATAAAACAGCTTTGGTCAAAATTTTAGCAAAATCGGACAACTTAAAGCCGTGCCCCAAAGAGGTCAAAGGTCTTATCTCTATATATAAGAAAATGAGTTTATCTTTGTTTGTCTGCATTTTTTAGTACCGTACTTCAAAAAAATAAATTTCCCTTTACACTCCATGAATAAGGTGTGGCACAGCTTCTATTTTATTTTTTAGATTCACAACAAACGGCACCTACTTGTTTATCGACGAATGCGAACGTCACTGCTTGAGAAGCTTTTACTAGACATGCCGGTTATCTCGACACTTATACTGCGAAGTTGTTGAGGGGGCCGGCAATGAGAGAAAAATGTAGAAGACTGGAGCCGGAAATCGAACAACGGATCTCCCGCATTGTAGTCACTATTCCACGGCCTGTCCCGTATAGACTCGAAAACGGCTTGACCGATCTATTTGAAATTTTCACAGAATGTAGCTGTGTGGTCAGTGGTGAAAATACTTGAACTTTTCATATATCAAGAGGGTGTGGCCACGCCCATTGGAAACTCTTTTAAAATCACAATATCTAGGGGACTGTTTCTCCAATCGCCTTGAAAATTTGTATGGATTCATTTGGCAACTTTAAAAGGCTGTATCTCATGAACAAGAAGAGGTATAGAGCTGATATTTGGTATGTGTTGTTGGTACAGTATGAATTACAGCCAGGGTGGAAGAGGGATGTGCCACGCCCAATTTGAAAGAAACTGTTATAACAGCCATAATAATAGTTTGATCGTCTTGAAAATTTCACAGTATAGTTGATATATAATAAGATAATTTGGAACCAAGTTGGCATAAAGGACAACACACTTCAATATTTGTCTATTAAATATCTATGGGAAAAAATACAATTCCTTAATCAAACATTGGTCCGTCATGTATTTTTACAACAAGTGGAACAAAATTCCCGTCGAGCAATTTTAAATTTCTGCAAAAAAAATCGTCCGTACATTTCGCTGCCTCCCTAACATATAAATTAAAGGATCAGCGTCGAATTCTGAGTCGGTTAGAAGAAGTTCGTCTGTCTGTCCTCGCTTTTATAGCCGTAGAAATTTTGAATGCAAGCTTTTATCCTTAAACTGGAGGTTAAGTTCTCAGATGACCAAGATCGGCCATGTAAACTCCCTATTTTTGGGAGTTTCTGTCTGTCTGTCTGGCCCCGCGGGGGACTGTTAGACTATTAGTCTAAATACTATATTATGTATTTTGGTATTCCTGCAAAGCTGATTCGACTTTGCTGATGTACCTTGGAAAACACTAAATCCTCGGTTAAGATTGGTAAAGATCATTCTCAACCGTTCTACACGGAAATAGGTTTTAGGCAGGGTGATAGCTTGTCCTGTACACTATTTAATATAGTTATGGAGAAGGTGATGAGAAAGGCTGGTGTCAACATGTCTGGCACCATATTCCACAAGAGCCACATGCCACTAGCCTATGCCGATGATATAGACATCATTTGAAAAAATCTAGAAAAGGAGTGAGCAAAAATTGGTTTAGCGGTTAACAAGGACAAAACAAAAGTAATGATTTCGACGAACAAAGAGTTCTTTCTATGGGGTCGCACCGTGAACGTTGACAGTTATTGTTTTGAAGTAGTTGATTAATTTCGAGAGAAAAGTACTCCGAATAATATATGGACCTATCTGTGTCGTCGGCGAGTTTCGCCATCGGATGAATCATGAGCTGTATGAGGGCTGAAGGAGGGCTCAGAAGGACCAAGTGTTTGTTGACGTGCCACCATGTGGTAGGACTAACTGGAGAGCGCACGCAGAAGACCGAAGCTTGTGGAATTCTTTAACACTTCAGGCATCAAAGTTATGAACCACGTTCGTAAGTTGTAATGGGCCACTTAAGTAAGTAAGTAAGTATATTAAAAGGCTTAGGTTGTGGAAGAGGCACAATCTGGTTGCACACGGAAGACTTGAACAGAAGATCCCTTTGCAAGACGATTTTTGCAGAATCAATCCCGGTATATAATAGATTTTATGATGAATTTTGTTGAAGAGTGGACTGAAATTTAGGCAATTGGGATCGGTAATTACTCTCTAAAGACTCTAAAGACTGAATTAAAAATCGTCCGGTAGTGTGTCGCAATGATTTACTGATTAGGGAAAGTAAACAACTTTTGCACCATAGACGATAAACTTCGTTTCATATCACATGTGTAAGCAACGCCGCACATATAGACCTCTTTTCTCACCATATACCGTGCATGTCTTGATGTCAAGCAAATCTACTTCTTCGGCAGCCCTTTAATAAGAAACTCGCATCCAACAAAACATCATTAATTGTTTTCGATTTCTCAAGTTTCCACACAACATTTAATATCTCATCTTATATTTCCCACCAAGGCGTTGGCGAAAACTATGCTAACGATATAAAAACTCAATAAATTGAAATAAAATTTAAAGTAATAATATATATCCTTGCATCTGCTAGCAAAAGGACTACGAATAGTGAGACGAAGAACAAAACGTAATACCACACCCACGCTATTTGATCTGGAGAATCCTCCTTTAGTGCAATAAGTAAGGGAGAACCAACTAAGAAACTTCAAGTTGGTTTCTTTCTTTTTTTGTTGTTTGTTTTTGAACAAGTTTCCTTGCAGTCCTTGGCGGATAGGCGTTATTTCCATCTATCTTCTCTACGGTTTGCTTTTGTTTTCAATTCTGGAGTTTTGCTTTGAAAAAGTATCAAATTGTATCAAACTCATATGTCTGCAATGGATGACAACATATGCAGCTAATTTCCTATCAAATCATGACAATCTCCTCCACGTATATCCTTTTTGGCAAGCAATCTTATGCTGCATATCACTATCAAATTGTATTGAATGGTATTGAATTGAACGGTGGCCATACATATGTACGTAAATACGTTTACAATTACACTTGAAATGTATTCAATTGAGTTGAGTGCATTAAACAGAGAGTAGTACTGTTGACAGGAAATGTCAAGGATATCCTTAACACTCGTATCTGTGTGTGTGTGTGAGAGTGGTTTATTTTTTTGTGCTACATCCTGCAAACAATAGACAAGTAGAGTAAGAATATTTGTATTGTATGTGATTCCAAACTGTTGATAAATGTGCAAAAAAAGACAAAAAAACAACAACAGAAAACAACAATTGGGGAAATATCAGCATCCACATAGCATAAAAATTCATGACATATTAACGTGCCACTGTATGCAGCAGTGACAACATCCTTAAACAGGAAATACAACCAAAAATGACATACGAGCCATGTACGCGTTTATGTATGACAAAGTGCTGTTGTTGTTGTTGTCATCTACCCAAACTCTACAGTTACAGTTTTTTATGCTGCCTCCGGTTGCCGGTTCACAAAGGACATTATGCCCTTAGTTGCAGATTCAATCGTTGTGTGTGTGTGTGATTGTTGCGCAAAACATGGTTGTCGCTCTTGTTGCACTCGTATGTGTAAAAACATGGACAATATTCGCTACGTTTTTTGTCCAACATCCGCTTGTTTTGTATAAAAAGCTTGAACTATCTTTGTTTATCAATAAATTTTCCATTTCGTCCGGTTCATATGATTTTTTTTTTCTAGTCCTTTCTTAACATGTCCATAAAAATTCAAGAGCTTCCACCACTCACACTAACACACTAACAGTGTTGGGGCCTCGTGTTGTGTTCTTGTCATTTTATATAGATTTATGACCCTTAAGTTATCCTGAAAAGTAGTAGAGATTTTCTATTAAAGTGCGAGTAATGGACTTCCTCTTCCGCTTTGGATGGTTGTTGGGACGTTAATGGTTATTCATTAATGGAAAAATAACATTTTCTATGAGTTGAATAATAAAATGATTTTTATTTTAAGATGACTTTATTACAGAAAATTTTACTAATCTGTAGCACAGTTATAAAGTCACAGCTATAATTATGTCTTAACAATTAAACGGCCAATTTCCAACAATTTTCCACTTCAACAATACAAATTTTCCAGTTTAAGACATATTGATTACAGTTTGGACCTACCAACGAATAGATTGTTTTTACGAATGTACATTTTTATGTTTATTTCTTCAAGGGACTACGAAGAAAGTTGAAAATGAATGGTTTCCATCTAGAGAAACATATAGCGGAATCTCATCTATAACACAAATCGTAAAATGAAGGCGTTCTTGAGAGGCACATAACTTTTTATATTATCACCATTAGGGATGAGGGTATATATATCAATTGATACGAAAAAAAGTGTAACGCATTAAGAGAGACGAGTTAGACCCCAAGTATCTTAAGACCAAATTCGTTTCAGGACTTTTTAAGACGATTGAGCTATGTCCGTCTGTCTGGCTTGCATGGCTGGTCAGCAGGATAACGTCTTAAAGGATCGGTATGAAAATACACTAGCATTAATATTTTTCGAAACGAACTAATGGGATTGTAAATGGGTAGAATAGCTCCACCCTTTCTGGTACCTCCCGTACAAAATAACCTATTTTTGGATAATTAATATTTCTTTGATAACTTTCAATCAGACGACCGGATGATATTTGAATTTGGTCAGTTTATTTATCTTGCAGAGGTAGACAAACCATAAACAAATCGAAACCTTTGCAACACCCCTTCTGGTACCTCCCATACAAAATGACCTATTTTTAGAAAATTCATATTTCTCCCATAACTTCCAAATGGACACTTGGGGGGTAATACAATTTGGTCAGTTATTTTATCTTACAATAAAAAAACCTAACTATTTGACACAGCCCTTCTAGTACCTCCCATATAAATAAACAATATTGCCCTATTTACATGCTTATTATTGAACATTTATCTACGAAAAAATAATCAGACACGTTGTGCTGCCCCTATCTGTACCTCCCATACAAATAAGAAAAATTTTTACGGTTTTGCTCAGACTAAATATAATACATAAGTAATATTATTTTAATAAAAAATCGATTAATTTCAATAACTTTAGACTTAAATATATTTATATTGGGTGATGGTGTTTATCAGTCAGTTTACCTGACTAAAATTTCTGTACTGGTTTTTATATAAAACACAACAAATTCAATTGAATGATCAAAATGTTGAAATGTTGTTAACAGAAAAATGTCATGGTACCGCACCTACTTGTTTATCGACGAATGCGAACGTCACTCTTTGCAAAGCTTCTACTACACATGCCGATTGACTCAACACTTATACTGCTGTCGACAGCACCAAGGGGGCCGGAAATGAAAGAACAATTTAGATGACTTAAGCCAATGATGTCAAATCAAAAGAGAGAGGTGGCCAGTTCACAGACCCACATCTTGAGATAATTCGGTCACCAAAAGTTTGACTTAATAAAGTGATAGTTTCAGTCGCTGTATGACATATTGAGGTTGACTTGTTGGAATCATATGAAATGTTTTTGCAATGACATGATAAAAAAAAATCATGAATCGTTTGACTGCATAGCTCACTTTTAACGATAATGTTAGATTTAAAACAGTGAAAGGCATTCCATAGTATCGCGATGCGGGTAACAATTCGCACGTACTCGAAAGTTTTCTTTGACTCAAAGCAGTCAGTCTCTGCTTGAAGCAACTGTAATGGTATCTCTCCGAAAGACGCCGTATATGTGAGAATCACCGGTGTATCGCTTGGCCGGCCCTGCGGTAGTAGAGGCGTATGTTCTTACAAGCTGTAACAAGGAAGTATAAAACTGGTGTTACCGCTGAGCATGTGCCGCTCAAGGTAGCATATTACCTGCATATTTGTTTGGGTAAGGAACCACTTTTGGAAGTTAAATTGGAGGTTGGAGGTTAACCCTTAGCAAGGGTGTACGTTATAGCGCAGAAAATTATGTACATTAGAATGGGTAATCGCAGCTCAAAAATACCTATTACCGTAATCTTTCAAATATTTTGATACCTTGCCACGCCCACATATTTTCAAAAATTTAATTTCTAAAAATGAGGTTGTGTTTCTGTAGGTAAAATGTAGCTGTATGCAAAATTTCATTAAAATCTAAGAGGGTCGGGTTCAATGAATATCGGTTTTGATATGAAATTCATCACATATTAAAAAATTCGTCAGATTCCATTGGCAAATTTAAAAAGTTATCGATTACAACTAGAGTGTTCAAAACCGAAACCGAAAACCGTCTACCCGGTTTTTTTCCTCCGAAACCGTTTGCCGGTTTCTTTAAAAATGCCAATTTCAAATACCCGGTTTAACCGGTTTTTTGATGTCGGTTAACCGGTTTTCCAAAAAGCAGTATTTCAGAGAAAATTGCTAGGTCAATTATAAGTAAATCGGCGAAGAAGTTTTTTTAAGCTTATCAGATATTCTTCAGGCAAATCTCAAAGGATGCTTCCATTAAAATTTCCTTATGTAATACAAAAGTTTGTTTGGTAAATGCTGTTATATGACTGTTACCTCTCATCTTTAAATGGGTGGGATGACTTCTGTATTCATATAAAAAACTTTCAATTGTCGCTATCTCCTAAATTAAGTACCCAATCGGGTAAAAGGACTATAGTCGGGAACTCATCATGTAATGGCTAGGAAGCCGTCCATATTTAAATGAACAAGTTGAAATGCAGATATCTCCTAAACTAAGTGTCCGATCGCAAAAAGGAGCTTATGTTATGATTGCCATACAATACCATTTTGAAATAGATTGGGATATTACCTTGAAATGAGTGCGAAGCCGTCGATATTCATATGAAAATCCTTGTGCCTTTATTTCCTATGCTAAGCGCCCAATGATAATTTGTGGCCAAATTGATAACTTAATTCTAAACCAAACTAATTGTAAAATGTAAGGAATCGGATTTAAAGTGTGTGAGTAATATAAACTTAAACCGCCATGTCCTGGAAAACAATTCGGATTGAAAACAGAGCAAAATCGATAGAAATTTATCAAAAAGTCTTATCTTTTTACCGATTTTTCTTGCTCTGTTTTTAAACCGAATTGTTTTCGAGAACATGGCTGATGTACTAAGTTAAAGTTTCCTAATAACGTCTGTTTGGATGAACAGTATATAAATGGAATGGATTAATATATCTATATTCATATCTTTTCATATTTAATTACATATTCGGTTCTATTTTACAATTTCCGAAAAACCGAAAAAATCAAGTATTTGAACACTATAATTAAAATACACATTATTCATAGACTTATGTATATTCCTTTTCAAAAACCTGATTTACAGCTGAACTTCTTCTTCATTCGTTTTGTGTCAAAATTTTGTTAAATTTAATAACGATATTCCGCAATTTTTATTATTAATTTATACTTTTTTTTCCTTTTGATTTTCGATTTTCGTAGTGGTGTTGTTGTTTAAGTTAATTAAAAATTCCTTTATCAATCGAATGAACATAAACGTAAACAAGTACAAGTACGTGAGTGCGTCAATGGAACCAATTGTGCTGATGCAGACCGACGATGGCTCCGTCTCCGCTAGAGATCTACAATCGATATTACAGCAGGAAAGTGTGCCGCAGCACACCTTTACATGACAATACTGCAAAATTCGAAACAGCTTTTACGTTGTTAGCCTCATAATGTGTGTGCAACAACGTGTATAAATATTCTTCAGGCAAGTGTACGAATACACTGAGGTACGTGAGACTACAAAAACAACACATACATACATATGTGTATATGATTGGTACATGCGGACTTTTTCGTTGTATCATAAGGCGCATAGAGTACCAACCAGAACAACCGCCATACAACTACAGCCGTTCCAGTATTATTAGATTTTTATCTTTTAAGCTAAAGATCATTGGCTTTGCCACATTTCGCATATTCGTTACATTGGTTATATGATTGTATGCACTACGTATGCAGAGGAGCTCGGAAAGAGGTTTCCTTCAATTCAATGTAAATTGAAAATTTGTCGGCCGAAAAGTTTTTGCTATTGAAACGTTGTTGTTTAAAAGGAAATATACATATGCCTAACAATTTTTCTGTAATTAAATAAAAGGCGTTGAAACTAGTATTTGAATTTCTATGGAATCTTGTGTAGATATCATTTGATTTTACCGCTAAGATATGCATGTATGTCTTTGAAAACAGAGAGACTACAAGTTTGGTTTGGAGAAATAATAAATAGACTATGGAATTTCAGGTGGATTGCAATGCAAAATACTACTTTCTTTTGAATGCGAACTAAAAATAATTTTAATTTGATTAGTGATATAAAGACCACCTGGGTTGGTTAACTTGTAGGTGTATGAAAGTCAATAAAAGTCAGTTTAAAACTAATGAATATAACAATTTTAAAATTTAGTAAATGTCAATTTATTAAGATGACAATTGTTTAGACTTAAATTGCGAACAAACAAAATCAAATTTAGTAAAAATCTTTCCTAAATAGATTTCTGAGGATTGTTCACATATTATCGTTGTGAACGGTAACATGCCCGCATAAAAGTGTGAACCTATCCAAAAATTTTAATTTATGCATTTGTGTGAAGAACGGGAACCATTTTTACTATTTTCAATTTAATGTCTTTAATTTACTTCGATACCATCATTTGTTGTCGATAGTTATGATTAGAGCAAGGAATTTTATGCACTACAAAATTGAAAATATAAGCAAATGCACTTAAAATTATAAAATATGTACCAAAAACACATAAAATAGGCAATTTTTAAATTTTAATTTGATATAGAAAGAGTCAGTTCAATAAAATGACTTCGTTAACAACTTTATATTTGCCGAAATCCTCACCTATTGATTTTGGGCAGATTTTTTTTGTCGCGCATAACATTTTTTTATATAAAATTTCCACAATAAAATTTGATTCTTTTCATCCTGGGGAGAACAATTTTGTAAAAAATTTTTGTAATTCTGATGAATATTGTGAAACAAATTATACAGCAACTTTTACCCAATAATTTCCCAAAAAAAGTTTAAAGGCGTTTTACTTTTTAAAGTGTTTTTTAATCAAATAAGCAAAATTATGCAACAAAACATGCATTTATTGTAAAATTTGCTTAAATATGCAAAAACACGTATTTTTGGTGAAATATGCTAAATATGCATAAACGATTGTAAGCCATTTTAAAGGAAACTTAACCGTTTCTATTTTAGGATGTCCAGAAAAAATATGCATTTGCATAAGATTCTGTGCCCTAGTTACAATCGACTATAATTAACCATAACGACTATTTTCAGACACAGACAACGGCACCTACATTTGAAGGATGAATTCGATTGAACTCGACTTTATACTATGAAAACTGGAAGCAGAAAAAGGAGCAAAAAGAACCCCACCATGCTGAAGAGCCCCCGCAAACGTTATAAGGACGATGATTTAAGAATATGACCCTGGAACGTCTGGACTCTTTATATAGAAGATGTCACAATCGGATGTCCCTAAACAAATATAAGGCTAACATCTCCGTCATCCATGGGATGAGATGCACGAGACAAGGATGTTCGCGACGTAAAAATGGCGGCAGCTTTTACAACTGCGATGACGAAAAATACGAATTTAAATGTAAATTTGTAATGAACAAGAGATTCAGAAATCTTGTCTCGCAGAGCAATCCTGTTAGTGATCGAATAGCTACAATTCCACACAAGTCAACATTAACATTGTCCTGAAGGATTTTAATGCAAAATAGAAAGAGAAAAAGAGAAAGTGATCTTTGTCAATCGATCGACACGTACGACAACGGGTTAGCTTCGCAGTGGCATGGACCACGGTAGTGAGTAGAACCAGATGTCGCAAAAGATATCGACAAGGCAACTTGGCTATCCCTCAATCAAAACACCAGAAATCAAATTAATCATTTAGTAATCGAAAGAAGTGCCATGGACGTGCTAACATTGGCAAGGATCAGTACATGGTTGCAGCTTGTGAAAAACGCAAGTAACCACTCACAAAGCTGGACATTGCAAAGCTGCAAACCCCAGAGGTAGCCACTGCCTACTCAAACCAAAATACGACACTACACCCCTACTTCTGACGTTCTCGATACACAGTGACAGCATATAGCGCATTCAATGGAAACTGGATATGAATAATGGCTCTCAGTAAGACCATGGTACGATGAAAAATGTCGCATAGCGTCCGAGAAACAGGATGCTGCTGACAGGGTAACGCTAAGGCAAGTATAACCAGGGCTGTTAGGGAACGGCACAAAAAGATGGTAAAAGAGGCGAGGCAGCCATTTAAGCGTAAAAAAAACTTCAGATGAAGGAATGGGCTACCGAAGTTATAGAGAAATACAGGAATTGAGGTGAAGCCCAAAAATTATACCAGAAGGTAAAAGTAAATGGTTACAGTACCCCTGCGATAAGGACAAATATTGAATGCTTGTTACAGATACGCAGAGTGTGCTGCATATATGGAGAGAACACTTCGACAAAGTGCTAGTTCCGAAAGGCAGTATCGCTCCAATTGTCGACGACGGTTTAGATCAAGCCAAACCGAGGTAATCAGAACGATATCGCATCCGGTGCCGCTTGACTTCTGGCAGAGCTCTAGAAGTGCGGCGGTGATGAGCTGATAACGAGCATGCACCAAATCTTAAGCACAGCATGCCCAATGATTGGAATCAAAGCGTATTATGTCCTGTGCTGAAAACAGGTGATCCTAGTGTGTTCTCCAACTACCGTGGCATTAGCCTTTAACTTTGGCATATAAGGTCCTGTCGAGGGTGCTATATAAAAGACTTGATTAACTTTATCCAACCTTACCGGACCTTATCAAAGTGGCTTTAGACCTAGTAAATCAATATACCGTGATAAATCCTGGGAAACACTCACGAAAAATTGATCGACGCATACCATCTCTTCGTCGACTGTAAAGCTGCTTTCTAAAGCCCGATACGGCAGAAATTACTCGAAGCGATGGCTGAGTTTGGTATTCCAGCGAAGTTGATACGCCTTTGCGGAATAACGCTGACTGACACTAAATGTTTAGTGAAGATTGTCAACGACCTTACGAAGCCATTCTATATAAGACGAGGGCATAATCAAGGTGACGTACGACCTATCGTGTTACCTCTTCAAGATTGTGATAGAGGTGATAATGACGAAAGCTGCAGTAAACATGAGAAACACGATATTCAACAAAAGCCACATTATTCTAGCGTACGCTGATGATATAGACTTCATCGCCCGAAAACTGACGAATGTGACGGCAGCCTTCTCAGGAATACAGAAGGAATCAGCAAAAGTAGGTTCAGCGGTGTACGAGGACAAAACGATGTAATTAGTTTCAACAAACAAAGAATTTATTTGTTTGGGACGCTGAGTGAATGTTGACAACTACAATTTCCAAGTGGTAAATGATTTTTTCTACCTAACCTTCGCCATCAATAAAACTACTAGAGTCAGCTCGAAATCCGGAAAAGAATCCTATATGCTATTACATACTAAGCAAGCGATCATCATAATCCAGCTACATCATAAGCTTAATGAGCTGTACACTGACATTGATGTGGTCAGACGCATTAAGGTGCTGCGGTTGTATTGGCTAGGTCATGTTGTACGCATGGACGAAAATGCTTCAGCTCGAAAAGTCTTCGAAAATGAACTCGATGAGCGGCGCAGAAGAGGGCGACCAAAACTCCGTTGGAAATACCAGGTTACTGAGAATCCTGCAGAACTTGGTTTGACAAACTGGAGTATTAGCGCATATAATATTTTTCTACGTGCGGCATATAATCCTATTCGATTGCAAAGAAGAGCTAGTTAAGTAAGTCAACGTATCACTTTAATGTTCTACAGTAATGCTGGTCTACAATTAGAATTGTGATGATACATGTAATATCCTGGAGAGCAGAAAATTATTTTGATTCAGATTCCTCTGAAAAATAAATTTTTGTGCTGGCCTTTCCAAGCTGTCGCATTACCACTCGCGTCTACTCACTCCAGTAAGAAAACAAAAGGTTGGGTTCGGTCAGAAAACGGTAAGGTCTTAGAGGGGCCAGCGTGTTTCCATGACATGAACCCTATTGAAAATGTGTACTTGTTCATAAAATGTACTTCAATCACAAGCAATACAATAGCGTTGCAGAGCTAAAATAGCGGCTTGGGACTCCTTAGAAATTTCAACCCCAAAAATCTTGAAAAAATAGTATGACCGAAAGGCATTTTTGCATTTATTCAAAATAAGAGAGGTCATACGCATTATTACAAAGTGTGTTCTATTTTAAATTTGCTTTTTGTTTTAAAAAAAAGTTTTATTTCGTAATTAAAAACAACTGCGTTTAATTCCATAATCACCCCAAAATGTTAAAAAATGCAAAACACATAAACTTAACTAAATACAATTTTGTTGTTGTTGTTGGATGTAAAAGTGTAGTTTTTGATTTTCTTTCATTCCTCATATTCGGTTTTTGGATTATGACCCTTTAGGTACATCTGCATCGAAATAAAGTGGAGCGTACAATTTCAAGCTCTCCAGTGTATATAAATGTTATATTACGTATATAATCACGTTATAAAAATTGTTAAAGAATCAAGCTTGCATTTAATTTGTGTTGAGGCAAGATTCTGCTTGGAATACATTCAACCTTATGCAGATGACTGAAACATGAAAAGATATTAATTTTAACTTTCTGGAGATAAGTCGAACATGTACATGACTTTACTCTAAGGTATATCTAAATAAATATTTGTCTGTGTGTTATATGTAAACTCCAACACAATTTATCGGATTTCGATGAATTTTTGAGAACTTAATGTATACCTATTCATGATGGTTTTGGCGCTTACAATCAACTTTGATATATCACTATTGTTATTTGCATTCATCCTTGCCCTGTAACGAGTTACTTGTTCCATATCATTTATTTTTATAACAATTCCACAGATTCTATGCTACAGATATTTCTGATATCAAACTGTCTTTCCTTAATTGGGCGTATTCTATTTGCGTGCAGTTTCTCATAATAAAATATGTACTGCGAAAGGGTTGAGAGCGACACACGTCCAAAAACATAATCCCAACTGATAAATAAAACCACTGAATATGTAGTTAAAAAAACGATTTCATCTTTGTTTGTTACTACAAAGAATTAAAGCAAACAAATCAAATAGACTTTGTGACGGTTTCTTTCGCTTTGATATCGAAAACTTTTCCTAATCCTGCCGAAATAAAACCCATTCATCCATCGCATTCTGTGTAAACGTAATTGTAAAATTGATTTGAATTTTACACGAATACGAAAACATGATCTACGACTATTGTGACAAATAAAGACAGTTATTGTGTGTGTGTGTTCGTTAACTAAAGCCACGTGACCTTTGACACATTAGAGTCAATTGTTTCAAACAGACGAGGAATACAACTGACACAAGTCAAAGAAAGGATATGTGAATGTATGTGAAAGTCAATGTCTGTGCTATGGTTGCCTTTTTCCAACGTCTGATGTTCGATGTCTCTGCAATTATGTGTAATTAAAGTTTTCTATTTCAAAATTTTCAACACAATTCTGCGTCTAATGACAGCCAAATTAAAGTGCATCCGTTCGTATGGCCACTTAAATTTGTCCTCTTTCTCCATACGTACATTTTAAATGACAAGTTTAAACTTTCCTCTCCTCGTACAGGAGGTTGGGGTTGGGGGTTGTGTTCAAGGAATCTTTCATGGTTTTCAAAAACAAAAAGACAATATACGTACATGATGAGCGAGGGGTAAGTCCACTGTGTTCATGTTGATATCAGAGACCTCAGAGCACTACAAGTGGCGGGGGTGGGGGGTGCTAAAGCGTGTCCCGCTTTCTATAGATGGTGATGATGACATGTGACCCCACAGTAACAAAGTCGTCTGCCTGTTCATTTTGTGGCCTTAAGGGCGTCTGTTTGTTGACGTTAATAAATTATAAAATTTCATCTAATGACAATGCGTCCACGGTGACGTTGTTGTCAACGACTTGATTGCACACATTGAATTGTTAAAAGTTGTACACGAGGAGTATGGATGGATGGGTACTCCTGTTTTAAAATCCCTTAACAAGGGATGATTGTTAGATTTTATTGTTATTGTTGTAAATGTAGATCATACCCCCCGAAAAGCTTAGGACATTATTTATATAACCGCTTAATGAGCGTAAATTACTTCTATATACATTAACACATTCAGTCAACTGATAAGTCTGCTAAGAATGTAGTCGGCTGTCTGTGTGCAGTATTTGTGCTACAGGAAGGATATAATTTGGTTTGATGTTGGCTGCGCATTTCAAAGGCTTCAGTTAAAATTGTAAAGTCAATATCATTAAAAGTTCCCAGAAGGATTTGTACGCACACGTGCGGGTTGAGGCATCTCAGTTGGGTTTAAACAAATTGTTATGGTTATTGATTTCCGCTAGAGAAAGCAGACTACGGTTTGATACTGGCGAAAAGATGTAAAAATATTAAATTTGTTGTAAAAGTAGAACAGAAGAAGTTGAACCAGCACGTGTTACAGCAGAGTACATCTTCGGAGTTCAATGTTTCATACGAAATGTTGTCAAAAACCATACAAATTATATTGCTTCAAAATAAAAAAATAAGTTGCACGAAAACTAGAAAATGTTTGTAAAACCTTCAATTGCAATTTTATTTAAAATTTAGGGAATGGAGGAATTTCTAATGTGTTTCCTGATCGTTATTTACATAGGAATAACCAAAATGACTCTTTGGAGGCCCCCTAACAGCTTACGATGTCCTATGGGTCTCTTGGCCCCCGGGAAATGCCGTTGAACATCCCTCAATGGTAAAAAATGTGAGAAAATTATGAAAAACAAAGAAAAAAAAACAGGAACCCTCCCAAATGTAAGGAACCCCGCAAACGTTATACGGACCATGATTTAAGGATAGGCACCTGGAATGTCCGAACTCTCTACAGAGGTGGTACCTCTATCCAACAGACGGATGTCCTCGAAAAGTACAAGGTTGAGATCATCGCCATACAGGAAATGCGATGAACGGAACTGGAATGTACACGACGAAAGAACTGTGGCATGTTTTACAGCTGCCATGGAGAAAGACACGAATATGGATGGGAATTTATAGTCGGCAAGAGACTTCGACATCTAGTCCTGCGGTTTAAACCTATAATGTTGTGTACAAGACCCGAAATAAGACAAAGACAAGGACATAAAAGCTGCATTCTATGAGCCCCTGAAGGAAATATATGACCGCTGCCCTATCCATGACAATTAAAATAGGAAGGTAAGATGCTCTTGGTTCAGCAGTCGGAAAATTCAGTTTACAAAAAAACACCTCCGATAACGGATTCAGACTAGTTAGATTTGCGTCGGCAAGAAATATGGTAGTAAGTGGACACAGATTACCTTATAGAGATATCCACTACTAAACCTGGATATCCACTGGTCGAAAGACAGGAGACCACATTGATCACGTGGTAATCGATGGAAGGCATGTCGCAAGCATTATGGAAGTGCGTGTGATGCGCGGTGCAAATATTGAATCAGATCACCACTTAGTTGCATCCAAGGTACGCACGCAATTAAGTAGTGCTAAAACCTCGTAACGAAATTTAAAGGAAGCTATACATCGTAAAGCTGCATACCACCGAGATAGCCAATGCCTACTTCAACCTACTCTCTCAATTACTTCGAAACGCCCTTAATTCTGATGTTCCCCACACACAATGGCAGTTAATTAAGAATTCTATGATCACTGGAACCGGTCGTTGCATAGTGGTTAGAACACGCGGTTCGATTCCCGGCTCCAGTCATCTACATTTTTCTTTCATTGCCGGCCCTCTGCATTTTGTCGACAGCAACTTCGCAGTATAGTGTCGAGTCAATCGGCATGTCTAGTAAAACAGTGGCGTTCGCATTCGTCGATAAACAAGTAGGTGCCGTTTGTTGTAAATCTAAAAATAGCGTGTTAATTCACAACAACGCGACAAGCTAGCCCATACATGGGGTGTAAAGAGGAATTAAGTTTGTTTTTATGACCAAAGTAACAGGGCTTACGTTGAGGAATGTCGTCGAGTCGTATCTGAGGAAATGGATGCTGCATAAAAGGCAAAATTGCAGACAATGGAAAAGCGTGCTGTGACGACACGATATATTGAGAAGAGAATGTAGACGAAAAGGGTCTATGCAAGGAAAGAGAGAGCCACTACAGGGATAGAGGTGCAGCTCGAATATTGTACCAAAAGGTTAAAATAAGAGGTTTTGGAACATAGATCCAAACCGATGGAAATCTGACCACTCAGAGTGTGCTGCAAATATGGAGGCAATACTTTCGTACTCCGCTCGTTCCCGAAGGCTGTATATGTGACGAAACCACGCTGATCATCAACGACGGAGTTGATTGTCCATAATCGAGCCAAATCTAGATCAACAAGTCAAGTGCACGGCTAAAAAACAATAAAGCTGCGGAAGCTGAACGATGAGCTGGCAACATGCATGCGCCAGCTCACAAACACGATTTGGCTATCGACAAATCAGTATTTTACACATCGTCTAAAATGTCCTGTCGGATGTGTTATGTGAATGACTAAAGCCTATTGTCATGCTGATGAACTAAAATTTGCAAATATTCGAGAGAAAGCACTGGCCGAAAGTATTTGGAGCGCAACTAATTAAGGTAGCGTACTAATTAGGAAGACATAAACACCTATCTTTAAGAACCTGATTGGACTCTATCAGTTTGGCTTTAGTTGGGTAATCCACGACCAACCTGATGTTCCCGCTACGACAAATCCTGGAGATTACCCAAGAAATGTAGATCGACACTTACCCTTATGGACTACAAAGCTGGATTCGATAGTCTAATTCGACAGAATCTGTTAGATGCTGTGGCAGAGATTAGTATACGACTTTACGGTAACACATTAAAGGACACGAAATCAGTGACAATAGGCAAACTCTTTTTTACCAAGCAAAGCTTTAGACAAAGCTATATTCTGTGAAGCGATCTCTTTATCATCCTAATGCAAATGTTCATGAGGAAAGCTCCATTAAACCACCTTTAATAAGTCATGTGATGCTCGCGTATGCCGATGTAGATATCGCTCTCAGGGATATTACTGCGGCCTTTTTAAGCATTGAGAAGCAGTCGGCGAAAGATGTCTGATTATAAATGCAAAGAGTCTTCTTATTTGCTACGCTGCGTAAACGTTGACAACTATAACTTTGAAGTGGTATATGATTTGTCTACCTTGGTTCAGCTGTGTAAGCCTGGACAAGCGATACCGTCGGTTTATGGAATATGAGCTGTATAACGACATCGACGTAGTCAATCATGTTCAACTAGATCGAATGCGTGAGCTGGTATAAGATGTACGAATGGATGAAAATGCTTCAGCTTTAAAGGATGGAGCGACGTAAACTTCGTTGGATGGACAAGGTGAGAGAGCTGTTATCCAAGGGGAGAGAAGTTAAATACGTTTACCTTAGACGCAAAACACATATGAGTTATTCCATGCCAAACGGTACGATTTTTGGAAAAAATTTAACGCAATGATTCCGATTTTTATGCAAATGTGCAGATTTGGTCCTGTACAAATTCTTTTTCACTCACAGTCCCATGTAATTCCTGAAATACTTAACCGATTTTAATGTGCTATATCTTGTTTTGAAGAATTTCTTTAAGTTTGTATCATTTTAATCCTTTTATTTCGATTTTCAATTTTGAACGCGTGTTCTTATAGGTCTTTTTTTATCGACTGTGAGTGTTTTGAAGTGGTAATATAATGCGAACTATTTTTTTACGAATTTTTTCCGAAACATCTTTTTAAGAGCAACAAAGAACACAAACTGGCGAAGCAATCCTAGCTAGTAATGTAAAAAATACGTATCGTTTGACATGTTATGACTCATATATACAATTTATCACAACGATTTTTCAAGTAATAACAAAACAAACTATATTTAGTATTAGCAAGTTTGTTGAAGAGGAGTGGAATGAATGTCCTTTGAATAATGCCAGAGCCCCATGGAGGCAGTTCACTCACATATGTATATCCCGACTCTTTTGCAGATCGGAGATATACCACAATGTACATGCGGTAAAAATGATATTTAGTATTAGCATATTCGTTGGGACTGAATTATGCACTACAGGTAGAAACGGATGGCTGCCCTTTGCATCACGCCATAGCCCGATGGGAGCAGATCAATCAAATATGTTAGATATATACCGATTCCGTTTCAGACCGGACATAACTAGTCTAACATATATTGGCCCCTACATGCAGAGAGAAATGAATGTCCTTTGTATAATGCCTGACCCGTTCACTCACATATATGAGTCATTCCATGTCAAACGGTACGATTTTTTACATCACTAGCTTGGATTGCTTCGCCAGTTTGTGTATGCATTCTTCTCTTAAAAATATTTTATACGTGTTGCAAGATACAAAAATTAAATTTTTTTTTTTCAAATGTTATGACCAATTGGTGAAATGGCGATTTTTTTAATGAGGTGTGTTCATTCAGTCTCATGTTACTCCTAAAATACTTAACCGATTTTAATGTGATATATCTTGTTTTGAAGGTAATTTCAACTACTTCTAAAATACTAAAACGGTTTAGTATAAACCCATAGCATTTTTTTAAGTTTGTATATTTTTCTATAAAAATTTTCCCCAAACTCCAAGTTTCTGGCCATACATATTTTGTCTAATCTGTGATAAGTTGAAAACTGGTCATTGCTGATGATATTGAATGTCGACCGTGACCGAAGTACATACTTTGCGAGTTTGTATATGTATGTATACGTACATTAGGGCGAAAGCGAATTGTATTTTTGCGGAAATTTAAAAATGCCCGACCGGCACTTTATGTAAAATATATATGACGGAAATTTGAGTAAGATCGGACAACTATTTCCAGTGCCCCAAAGATGTCAAAGGTTAGTTTCTTATTCAATTCTTAGTAAATCCTAAAATATAAACTTTTTTTCTCATATAGAGTGACCCTGTTTAATGTACGTATAACGTATAACGTATGAATAATATTAATGTTATGTGCATTTTATATTAATCATACGCACTTTGTTGCAAATTTTGTGGATTTATGGTTTAGTAATAAGGAAAATTTTTAGAAGATTTCATTGGATAAAATAATTTCAACTTTAATTTTTACATGGATGTATTAACAGAAATTATTTATTTAAGCATTAGCTACAATTTTGTTGTAGAATTAATTTTTTGAATTTCCTAACGGCAAAGTGCCCTATCAGGCGGCTAGTAGATATAACGATGTTTGTTAATCAGTTATGGTCAACAAATTAATGCCGAATCAACTAAATCTTGTTTTCAGATTGTTACATCAGTGAATATTTAGAAACTTCAAACTCAATAATTTAATAAATAACAAAATTTTAGAGAAATTTCGAAGTGATGCGAAAAAACCAACCATCCAACCAACTCCATCACTTAAAAACTGTGTGTGTTGATAGCAATAATCCTTTTTTATTCGTATAACAGTTTTTATCGGCGCAAATAAACATTTTTTCCAAAAACAAACATAAAAAACCTATACTTATATTGCTTTATTTTGTTGACTTTTTTTGTCAACCGAAATTAACATATTTTCATTAACTGTTTATTGCTTATTTGAGACCGGCCCACTTTTGAGATTCAAATAACACCCACCAATGGGGTAATAACTTGAAACACACACACACAAAAAGAAAAAATGTTTATTTAGAACCCCTTTCACTGTGTCGCTGCTGTGTCGTCAAATCCTTCGCATATTGTTTTATTGAATTTTTAAACATTTCGCTAACGTTTGCCCTTTTTCTGCGATTTTAAGCATAAAGATAGAAAAAGAGAGGGAGAGAGAGAAGAGGGTCCAATTTAACCAACCAAAAAAAATCTATTTTACATAAAGTTCGGCTATATCAATACAAAGTGCTATGTAGTATGTGAAAGGGTTTAGACTTTAAATTGCTATGAAAATTGCCGCACATTTTGGGGGTGTTAACGCATTAAAACTCATACAAAACACTTTCACACTCACTACATTGTTTCCCTTTTCATCTGTCTGTTATGTGGAATAATATTGAAAGTAGTTGAATTTTCAGAAAAATGAAATTATATCGACTCCTTTGCTTTGCAAATCCCCAGAGTAGGAGGTAGTGGTAGCGCGCTTCAGTGGTAACAACACCAATTCGATTGATAGACCGTCACACACACACAACACGCACAAAGTCTTTATTAACATCTTTTGAAAGGGGTTTCAATTTTAAATCGAGCTAAGCTATTTTTATTACATCAAATCTTGGCATGAATGGATGAATGCATGACGCACATTCTTTTGCGTGTGGAAATTTGTTTGCATTGTGCTGTGTGTAAAACGCGTAAAAACTACGCAAAGATTTGTAATTTGAACTGCTGCCGATGCCACCGCAAATCATGACCCCAGCCACCGATTCAATTGAAGCTGCGTGTTAACTCGTTTAAGGTGAGGAGGTGGCTTTGGCCTACGCTAGCTGTCTCCATGACAATCATGACAATAGTTTTCTAATGCTAATATGGTAAATACGCGTGTAAAATCAAAGATGTGGAAAATTTATTCAATTGTTGTAGTTTAATTTGCATTAAGCATAATGTTGCAATGCGTTATCTGTCATTATTGGCTTAATACAGTTTTTTTATCGCGTCGTTGACTGGGCGAAGTTAAGAGGCGGTATGGAACTGACTTTGGCAGTGGGTATTTGCTAGTGGGTATAATCTTCAAATAAAATAGCACCAACAAGAAGTAATGGCAAAAATAAAATGATGTACAGAATCGGGGCTGCCTTCCTTCAAGGACGGCGATGGTCAATTAGTGATTGACCCAGATAGCGTACTAAAGATATAGAGAGATCATTTCAGAAAATTTCTGGATACGGACATAACCACAGAGGACCCTTCTCCAACCCATGACGACGCTCATAACTGTCCACCTCATAGTCAGAGCAATTTTCTGGATACGGACATAACTCCCAGGGACTCCTCTGCAATCCATGACGATGTTATTCACTGTCCACCTCCGGATTTGAGTGAGATACGTTTGGCAATATCCTGCTCTACAATTAACAAAACATCTGGAGGCGATGTTCTCCCTGCTGAATTGTTTAGGACAATTGTAAAGACAAATGTAGAAAAACTAATTGGACCTTATCAGTGCGACTTTAGACATGGTAAATCTACTACGGTTCAAAATTCACTTTGCGCAAACTCGTGGAAAAAATTTGTGAAAAGCAGATCGACATTTACAAACTCTTTGTTGGATACAAAGCTACCTTCGACTCTCCGATAGGGAATCGACTCTACGAAGCCATGTCTTAGAGAGAAAAGATTGAAAAGGAACTCTCTGAACCATTCAATACGGAAATATATCTCAGGTAGGTTGAAAATTTGTCTTGTACACTATTTAATATAGTTATGGAGAAGGTGTTACGAAAGGCTGGGTTCAATGTGCTTGGCAACATATTGCATAAGAGACACATGCCTCTAGTTTATGCCGATGATATCGACATCATTGGCCGAAATCTGTGGGATGTTACTGCAATTTTCTCATCGTTGGAAAAGGAGTTAGCAAAACTGGGTTTAGTGGTAAACGAGGTCAAGACAAAAATAATCATTTCGACGAACAAAGAGTTCTCTATGAAAGCTATTCTTTTGAGGTAATGGATGAATTTATGTACCTCGGATCTTGAGTCATCAAGAAAAATATTGTCAGCCTAGAAATCAAGCGGAGAATAGAGCTCGTTGAAATTTGTCTACGTAAGTTCTAAAACCTGATCTTAAAACTTACTTAGCTGGCACTTCTTTGCAATCGTATGTTGGGCAGTCGTATATGTCGCACATAGAAAAGTATTATATGCGATCCGATCTTCTGCACTTCTTCTCCAAATTCATCGCGGCAAGTTCTCAGTAACCTATTCTTTCCATTGTAGTTTTGATCGCCCCTCCTTCCGCTTGTATCATCATGATTCAGAACCATATATCAAGACTGTTAGAACTAGTATCTGATGTTGCTGAGTTTTTGTTCGTCGAAAGTGGGCTCTGTCATTACATCGCTTGCTAAGTCCGTAATTGTATCTATTAGCAAGCAAGATTCTTCTCATGATATTGAGACTGGCGTTGTTAATTTTATTGATGGCGGAGTCGATGTAAATTATTTCTTTGTTGAAACTAATAACTTCGTTTTGTCCTTGCTCTATCATAGACCTATTTTAGTTGATTCCTTTTGTATACCTTAGAAGGTTGCAGTCACAGCTCGCAGTTTTCAGGCAATGATGTGGCACATAGCTTTTGTTGAATATCAGCTATCCTCATTATCATCCATCCACCACAATGTTAAAAAATTCGTTCGATAGGTTGTCGCCCTGTGTTGGGTGTCGTCTGGCGGCTCAGTCCTTGCCAATTTTCACTAAAGACTTCGTGTCAGGCATGTTCATTCCGTAGAGGTGTGTCAGCTTCGCTGGAATATCAAACTGTCGAAGGCAGCTTAATAGTCGACAAAAATCCGGTATGTGTCCGTCTGTTTTTCGGGAGTCTTTTTCAGGATTTGCGCAGATCCTGGTCTAAATCCACCCTGATAGGGCCCGATTAGATTGGATAAGATTGGGTTCAGTTTTTCCACTCAACAGGACCTTATATGCGATGGGTAAAAGGTTAATCCCGCGGTAGTTGATGCACACACATATATCGGATTGTATTTTAGCACAACCGAGTTTTTTTGGCGACAAATACATCAATTTTTCACATTTTGTCTTGAGGACGATACTTCCTACTGGACATGTGTTTGTTTTTGTGTTGAATGTGAAACAATAGTGTGTTGTGGGGTTACTTTCATAACACTCGAATAGAGACTGACTGCTTGAAATAAACCAAAACTTTCGAGTACGGATGAATAGCCGATCTTGTCTCTTTGAAAAAAAAAAACAATATTGCTGCCCTTGCGAGGCTATGGGATGCACCTAATGGATGCCTTCTATCGATTACCACAGGATCAATTTAAGTTGTGGAGTTTTGATTTGGGAAAAGGCCAAGCTTTCTTGCGGATATCTTTATGCTCTATACCACTCACTATCATGTTTCTTGCCTACTTGCCTTTCTTGTTGTGTAGACTAGATTTTTCTACTGCAGAACTAAGAGCATCTTTCCTTACAATTTTTACATTAAAATCTCCCAGGACAACTTGAATCTCGTGGCAAGGGCAGCGGTCGTATGTTTCCTTTAGGCACTTGTAGGGGATCTTTAAACTTATCGGCGTTATCTTACGTCGGGTTATGTGCACAAATCAGCGTGATATAGAAATATTTCGCCTTGATGCGGAATGTGGCTATGCGAACACATATGGATTGAACAGCTAGACAAGATTTCTGAGTCTGGCAAAATTTAAAGCTCTTTCAAAATTAGTGCTTTGCCGCTGTAGTAGATGTCGCAATTTTGACGTCGCAAGCATTCCAACCATGTCCATGGCATGTCCTGGTTGGCGGTAATTTCGGGACATCAGCCAGTCGGATTGTGTCTGTTGAGTCCGGATGTTCCTGGTGCATATCCTTAAATCATGGTCCTTAAATCATGGTCCTAATACCAATATATGACCTGAAGGCGAGTGGCAAGCCCACCCTGCAGGGTTAGTCGCTCAATATCTGCCACTTCTTATTATGCGGCATTCATCAGTAGCCGCACGTAGAAAAGAATTCCAAGCGCTCCGGTCTTTTCTGCTCCGTAGACAGTTCGTTACTTTAAGTTTAGATAATAGCTCTGTGTCTGGTAAAGTTGGATCTTTCCTATTTAAAAGAGGATTTTTGTCATTAAATCGCTTGCTAAGCGCTTGTAGCAGCGGTTTGCGATCAATACTTGTCTCTTGATTACCATGCTGACATTATAATTCTTGTTTACGTCGAAGCCATTGTAGACCTAACCGTCTGCCACTGCGAAGTTGTAGTTGTCAACAAACGAGTAGACTCTATGTTCGTTGCAACAAATAACTTGGTTTTGTCCTAATTTATCACCATACCCACTTCTGCCGACCGCTTCTCAGTGCTCGAAAAGGCCGCAGTAACATTCCGTAGTCCACGGCCAATGATACATATGTCATCGGCATACGCCAGCAGCATGAGCATTTTGTTATCTTCTACTGCTTGTGATAAAAAAATATCACCTAAAATGTAGCTAAAATGTAGATTCAAGACAGTGAGCCTATAAATAGTAGCATGTTAGTGCACTAAATCCGTCAAAGTTGTTCCATGTCTGTATCATGGAATGCATAGGAATTCATTTTATTCCATTAAATTTTCAATCAAAAATGCAATACCTCTTAATTTTCTTCATCCAAGATAAAATTCTCACAACGAACACGCACCTAAATATTCACACATAATGGATAACCATAAAAAGACTTTACAATTTCATGACGCTATTAATGACCAAAAAAGAGAAAAAAACGGCGTTTTCAACTATAGCACTTTAGCGTTAATAGTTTAATAAACTTAGCAAGCAAATGATAAGCATATAATCGAACACCATAAATAGACAGAAGAAACACAATGAGGGAGAGACAAAAAAAAAACGGTCTGAACGCCGACATCAATCAAATTTGACTTTCAATTTCTTCAGTTATAGCTTCTGTAATTACCATCCCAAGTACGCGTGTAACCAACGCGACCACAATGATGAAATGGCGTTTTTCTTTCGTGTTACCAATATACCATAGCCTAGTCGGGCCTAAAGTGAAGTTGTGCAAAAAATACAAACAGTGCGCCATTATTGTTATTGTAGTTATTGATGGTGTTCAAAGAGAGAAAGACGCCGCTGTTGTTGGCTAACGTAAAGATCCTGAGATGTTGACGTGCTGTATTGCACAGGATGGCTGGAGGTGGTAGTG
This sequence comes from Muscina levida, assembly GCA_964034835.1. NCBI lineage: Eukaryota > Metazoa > Arthropoda > Insecta > Diptera > Muscidae > Muscina > Muscina levida. Next base: position 72,530,126 of record OZ035882.1, read on the forward strand.
GCGGTGATGGTGGTAGTGGCGGTGGCAAAGTTGGTGATGTTTATAAAGTTATCTTTTGATTTCATCTTTAATCTAGACAACATGACGTTTAACTTAACAGTTTTTTTTTTTGTAGTGTTTGTTGTTCTTTTACGGCATCGCATTATTGACGGCCAGAGCGGCAGCAGTAACAGCAGCAGCAGTTTAGGCCATCAACAAAGTCTTTCAGTCCTTTTCAGTTTTTGGTTGTAGTGCTGATGTAAATATGACCAAGCAATATTTTCAATTTTGTGATCGCGCCACATTATAAACTAAAAAGAAAAAGAAGAAGAAAAAACAACGCCACAAATAATAACAACTCGATTCAATTCAAAAGATGCCGACGCTTTTGCCTGCCAATGAATAAGCAAATTATGCTTCAAAAAGATATTCTACTTTAGCGCAGATCCAGCGCTTGCTTAATAAACTCTATATTCAATAGTGCGGCGCAGCTACATTCAAAAATCCACTCAAAAAGATGATTGACTATCAATTCGATGGTTGGCATGATGAGTGTCTCTTATCGTGGTAGCATCCCAAAGAGACACAGGTGCGTCAACAGTTGCCACCCTCTCACCGTCCTGAACACCGCCCCTAAACTGATGTGTCTCCTTTTGTTTGTCGATTGATAGTTATTTTTGTTGGCAGCTGCTACAGCTGCTGTTAGAAAAATTTTGTTATTTAATGCTTTGAGTGGAAAGTTAATTGATTGCAATACTTTGCAAAATTATTTAATAGGTTTTGAAGTGTGACATTCAGGTATATTGAATATTTAGTTAAGTTAAATGTGTCTATTGACCAAAATAACGCTGATTTTGAATATAGTACAAAAACGTATATTGTGCAAACATTTAAAATTCACATAGCAAGACGAAATTACTTTCTGTTGCCTTGTCCCTCCTGCCTTGACTATCCACATGAAAAAAAAATAAACCTCTTTCAGTATGACAAATATTCACATTATAAATTGTGGCCTTTCCGCCATATACATTGTACATTACGCCTATGCTCTTTTTGTATTTCAATTCATATTAAGATATCATTTTAACCTCCCCCCAAACCGAAAATGAACAACATCTGTCATCAATCATTAATCAACTAGTGAATATGCCATAAACCCAAAAAGAGTGTAACCCTTTTTATGTAATACACATTCGTATCGATACAGCCAATAATAAATATGTCACCGCTTGGAATATGAATTAATAATTTATAACATAAAATAAATGATAAAATAATTAAAATAACATAAAAATTAATCAAACTAATGACAAAATAAACAGAGAGAATAGTTAATGAAAATATATTCATGCATACATACATTTCCATTATGCTAATAAATTGTGTATTTTGTATATATATGCTAGGGTGAGAAAGAAATACTAGTTTTAGTTTTATTACGAATGTTAACCATTCATAATAATTCACCTGTAATTGGTAATTGAATGCTTAATGATGTCAATACTAAATGCATTGGCTGTTATAGTTATTTATTCATTAATAAAGAAAGACAAACTGAGGGGAATATTAAGCATTATAAAGTTACGAAATGAAATACATATGTATGTATGTATGTAATATGAATTCAAATGTAATGAACGCAAATTCATCTGTTTAAATGTTTAGCTCATGCGAAATCGTTTATTGGTTACATTGAATTCTTCAATTAGTTGAGGCCTTTGGTTAAGAATTTATAACAGTGTAAGATAGGGTGTTCCTTATGTCTATTTTTTCTTGAATTTTGTTAAAAAATGTATTATTTGCAATGTAGGACTGCGAACTCCACCTTAGTTTTATATCTGACAAAATTACCAATATATTGTGCGAAATTTCGCATCAGTAGTTAGTAGAGTATCCAATCGATTAATCGTTGTTCGATTAATCGAAGAATTTTTTTCGAATAAGTTTTCGATATAGAAAAAATAGTAAATTTCGATTAACGAATAATCGATCAATTTAAACCGATTAATCGATTTAAATTATTTTAAAATAAATTCCTCTTTCTTTAAATAAATGTAATATAAATGTAACAGATGATGATATTGTGTTGGAAGAAGAAGAGGAATTAATTGATATGAATGAAAATAATCTTTTACTGGAAATGAACGATACAATAAAAAGTATTCAAAATTTAAAAAAATCGAATGTAAACTGTAATATAATTGATGATTTTCTGTATCTAGATAAAACAAAAAAAAAGAACAGAAAAATTAGAAAAACTTTTCAATGGAATTTTTTCAGTTTCACCAACATCTACTTTAAGTGGAAGGGTGTTTTCAAAGCCAAGCTTCATTAAAACGAAACAAAAAAAATATCGACCAAAAGCCAAACATCTTAATTGCATATTATTTTAAAAGACTATTTTAGAAGATGTGACTAAAAACTTTTAAAATAAAAAAGATCTCATTTTGTATGTACGTAATTAATTATTATTTTTATTAAACGTTTTTGAATTCACATGAATTATTATTTTACGTTTGTTGTTATGTTTTAATATTTTTTTTATGTTTTTTATTAATAAAATTTAACGCCTACATTATATTTGTTTATTTTTCACGTAAGGTATACAGATATACAGAAATTATTCGACTTATTCGATTAATCGAATTATTCGAGCAATTTAAAAACCTTAATCGATTAATCGAGCAAATTAAAAATCCCAAAATCGATTAATTTTTTAATCGAACAAAACCTAAACCCGATTAATTGGATACTCTAGTAGTTAGACATAAGAATGTGGCGCAAAGTGGTCAAAACTTAGAGTGTATTTTTAAATAAGCTTGTAGCCGCTAATTATTTTATGTAAAATTAAAACTTGTTGTTGAGTAGTAGAAAGTGAAGACCAATGAGGTATGTGTTTGCAAATACAATATTCTTTAAAGATGTCATGAAGTAAGATGTAGATGATGGTAATTTCTAAAAAGAACAATATGAATTTAACTTTTAAAATTAAATTATGAAGTGTTTGTTTTTAGATCATCAACTAACTATTCAACTATTTAATGTAAATCAACTCAAAATATAAAAAAACTTATATAAGAATCTTTTTGATATCTCTATCATTTAAAAGCCGCTATATAGCGATGCTACAGAATGTTTTTTTTACAACAAGATATTAACAAAGGCTCCACGAAAAGCCCCTCAATGAAATAACCCCCAGGAAATAACCCCCAATGAAAAATACCCCAAAAAATTGGAAATAACACCCAAAAACAGTGAATGAAATAACATCGAAAAATAACTGAAATAAACCCCAAAGCGAAAACGAAACAACCCCCAATATTTGGGAGTTATTTCATATGAAATAACACCCAATGATGAAATGAAATGAAATTATGCCCAAAATTCCTTCAGTTTCACTAAGGATTTTATGAATTCGATATGGACCAACAACAAAGTCGCAAAATTATTGAAATGAATCGTGTGGATCGTAGATCGTTGTAGCCCTGCTCTATTTTTGCAGTTCGGTAGACAATTTGCCTTTTACGGTTGGCCTTTACACAACCACCTTCAATGTTCAAAAGCAAATCAAACTATCTGCTTTTATTGAATTCTTCCTTTTGCAGAACTCTTACAAATGTAAAAAAAATTCCATTCTTAGATATCATTCTCAAAATGAAAAAATGCTCGGTGCATTTTGTTGATTTTCTATCCGTCAATATGAACACAAATGGAATATCTGTAAACTTTTAAAAGATATTGTAATATATTCACAGGCTAAAAGTTTTCTTGTAAAATGGCCTATTTCTATATAATTATATAATTATAAACCCTAAAACCAACAGCTTTAAAAACGAAATAACCCCCGAATAAAAAATGAAATAACACCCAATTATACACGATATGAAACAAGCCCCGAATTTAAAAAATTGGTTGGGTGTTATTTCATTGGGGATTATTTAATAATTTGAAAACCCCAAATGAGGAATGAAATAATTCCCAAAGAAAAATGGAAAACGGCCCAAAAAAATTGGGAACAATGTATGAAAAAAATTTGGGAAATATTTCATTTCTCGTTTGAGCGTTATTTCATTGGGGTTCTTTTCGTGGAGCCTTTACAAATGGGTAATGTATTTACATGTTTCTTGGTCCTACAAGTGTTTTGAGACCAATTTGTTAGAGCATATTTTGGCATATTTTACCGAATGAAAAAAAAAACCAGACAAATCGCTCCAGCTGTTCTCAAGTGATGGGTTTACATACGTGGGCCGTTTCATTTTTATATATACAGGGAGATTCAGGAAGTACCGGACAAATTTTTCCAGCGTATTTCTTGGCTCAGTTCCTGAAGAAAAGTCCACTAGGACCATGTCCACAAATGCAAGGGTTAAACTTTTTGAGCTTGTTGGAAAGAGCCCTTTCAGAATCAATTAAAAAATAATTTAAAAAAAGTCAAATCGCCGGGATACAGAGCTTTCCGAAAAAAATCACTTAACCTTAATTTGTTCAGCCAGATGGCAGGTAACTTATGTAAAGAGCAAAGATTTTGGAACAGGGATCCCCACATGTAAGTACAGAGACGGAAATCTGGTCACAAACACTCAGAGTGTGCTGCAAATATGGAAGTCAGCATAAGTGACGAAAACACGCCAATTATCGACGACGGAGGAGATTGTCCACCTCCGATCCAAATGAGATCAGCACGGCAATTGCACGGCTTAAAAATAAAAAAGCTGCTGGAGCCAATGGGCTGAGCTATTTAAAGCCGAAGTAGGCAACATGTATGCACCAGCTCATAAACACGATTTGGCTCAAGGAATGCATGCCCGATGATTTGAATCTAAGTGTCTATGTCCTGTGCTTATGAAAGGCGATCCAAGTGTGTGTACCCACTCTAGCGGGATCAGCCTTTTACCCATAGCTTACAAGGTCCTGTCTAGGGTGTTGTGTGAAAGACTGAAGCCCATCCTAGCGAACCTGATTGGACTTTATTAGTGTGGCTTTTAAATCCACGACCGACCAGATATTCACACTACGACAAATCCACGAGAAAACTTAAGAAATCTATTCCAAATCTGCATTCGACAATCTGATGCGACAGAAACTATTAGTTACTATGGCTGAGTTTTGTATCCCCACTTACACAAATTCTTCAGTAACCAGTACAGAAATTTCAGTCAGATAAACTGACTGATAAATACCATCACCCACTATAAGATATTGTGTAAGTCTTGAGTTGTTGAAATTAACTGATTTGTAATTAAAACCAGTACAGAAATTTCAGTCAGGTAAACTGACTGATAAATACCATCACCCAATATAAGGTATTGTTTAAGTCTTGAGTAATTGAAATTTATAGATTTTTAAAATAAAATTACTTATGTATTATTTTCTGTCTGCATGTAGATCAAAATCATACAAAATTTGACCTATTTGTACAGAAGGTACAAGGAGGCTTTGCTTCCTATTACAAGATAAATTAACTGACCAAATTTGATTATGCCGGTTTAGAAGTTATGGGAGAAATATAAATTTTCCAAACAAACTCATTTTGTATGGGAGGTACCAGAAGGGTGACCCGATATAGACCATATTCATTTCTGATTAAAATCTTCATAACCGTACACCTTACGCAAAATTTTACTGAATTCAGTGTACTTACAAAAAAAATATGTATGTGCGACTATGAGGGTGGGTTCGGTCATTTGTATGGGAGGTATTAAACAGAGGTGTGTCAAATAGTTAGGTTTTCTGAGGTTTTGCCTTCTATCAGAAGATAAATTTACCGATCAATTTTCATTACCCCCCAAGTGTTTTTTGGAAGGTATTGGAGAATTATTAATTTTCCAAAAATAGGTAATTTTGTATGGGAGGTACCAGAAGGCGTGAACCGATATAGTCCATGTTCATTCCTGAGTCTAATTTTCACAAGCGAACATCATACGCAAAATTTGAGTGAATTCACTTTACTTACAAAAAAGATATGTATGTAAAACTATGAGGGTCAATTAGGTCATTTGTATGGGAGGTACCAGAAGGGGTATGGCAAAGGTTTCGGTTTTCGTAGTGTTTGTGTACTTTTGCAAGATAAATAAACTGACCAAATTTAAATACCCTACGATCGTCCGTTGGGAAGTTATGAAAGAAATATAAATTATCCAAAAATAGGTAATTTTGTATGGGAGGTACCAGAAGGGGTGGGGCTATTCTGCCCATTTTCAATCCCATAAGTTCGTTTTGAAAAATATTAATACTGGCAAAGTTTCATACTGATCCGTTAATGTTTACTCAAGTTATCCTGCTGACCAGCCATCCAGCCAGCCAGCCTGCCAGCCAGACAGACGGACATAGCTCAATCGTCTTAAAAAGTCCTGAAACGAATTTGGTCTTAAGATACTTGGGGTCTAACTCGTCTCCTTTAATGCGTTACACTTTTTTTCGTATCAAATGATATATACCCTCATCCCTAAGGGTGATGGTATAATTACTAATGTATTATTAGGTATATGCTTGCTTTGGAGCGTAGACGGTTGTTGCTAAGACTTTCGGAACATAATACCAATGGTCTAAAGACATGTAACAAAACCGTAAAAGTTTGACTTGTTTACGAGGTACCGTTAGGGGCAGCTCAAAGTGTCGGAAGTTTTTTTTGTAAATTAACGTTCAATTTCCAAAAATTGGTCAATTTGTATGGGTGGTACCAGAAGAGGTCAACCGATAATGTCCATATTCATTAAAGAGTCAAATTTTCATGAGCGTACAACTTACGCAAATTCTGACTGAATTCAGTGTACTTGTAAAAAAGATATGTATGTAATCCTATGGGGGTAAATGCGGTCATTTGTATAGTAGGTACCAGAAGGGGAGTGTCAAATAAATAGGTTTTTTGAGGTTATGCCTCCTATTACAAGATAAATTAACTGACTAAATCTGATTGTCCCCCAGGTGCCGGTTTGGAAGTTATGCGGAAATATTAATGTTCAAAAAATAGATAATTTTGTATGGGAGGTACCGGAAGGCGTGAATCGATATAGTCCATGTTCATTCCTGAGTCTAATTTTCATAAGCGCACTTCATACGCAAAATTTGAGTGATCTCAGTTTACTTACAAAAAAGATATGTGTGTAAATCTATAAGGGTCAATTCGGTCATTTGTATGGGAGGTACCAGAAGGGGTGTGTCAAATAGTTAGGCTCTCTGAGGTTTCGCCTCCTATCACAACATTAATTTATCGACCAATTTTCATAACCCCCCAAGTGTCGTTTTGGAAGTTATGGGAGAAATATTAATTTTCCAAAAATAGGTCATTTTGTATGGGAGGTACCAGAAGGCGTAAACCGATATAGTCCATATTCATACCTGAGTTTAATTTTCATAAGCGAACATTATACGCAAAATTTGAGTGATCTCAGTTTACTTACAAAAAAGATATGTATGTAAAACTATAAGGGTCAATTCGGTAATTTGTATGGGAGGTACCAGAAGGGGTGTGGCAAAGGTTTCGGCTTTCTTAGGGTTTGTCTACTATTGCAAGATAAATAATCTGACCAAATTTAGATATCCTCCGATGGTCTGTTTGACAGTTATAGAAGAAATATTAATTATCCAAAAATAGGTAATTTTGTATGGGAGGTACCAGAAGAGGTGGGTCTATTCTGCCCATTTACAATCCCATAAGTTCGTTTCGAAAAATATTAATACTGGTAAATTTTCATACCGATCCGTTAAGGTTTACTCGAGTTATCCTGCTGACCAGCCAGCCAGCCAGCCAGACAGACGGACTTAGCTCATTCTTCTTAAAAAGTTCTGAAACGAATTTGGTCTTAAGATACTTGGGGTCTAACTCGTCTCCTTTAATGCGTTACACTTTTTTTCGTATCAAATGATATATACCCTCATCCCTAAGGGTGATGGTATAAAAATAGGCAAAAAATCTGACTGTCATTTTCTACCAAGCGAGGCTTTAGACAAGGTGATAGTCTGTCATACGATCTCTTAAAACGTAATGGAGATGATCATGCGGAAGGCTACAGTAAACAGGACTGCTACCATCTTTAACAAAAGTCACAGCGTATGCTGATGATATAGATATCATTAGCAGGGGATTGCGAAATGTTACTGCGGCTTTTTCGAGCATTGAAAAGCAGTCGGCGGAAGTGGGTCTGGTGATAAATGAGGACACTAAGTTATTTGTTTCAACGAACGAAGAGTCTACTTGATTGGGACGCTGCGTAAACGTTGACAACTATAACTTTGATATGGTAGATAATTTTGTCTACCTTGGCTCCGCCGTAAAAAAAAATAATAATGTCAGCCTGGAAATCAAGAGACGAGTATTGATCGCAAACCGCTTATACTGTGCGCTGAGCAAGCGATTTAATGACAAAGCCCTCTCTCGAAGAATAAAGATGCAACTGTACCAGACACTCATTCTACACAAGCTAATGAATCTGTTATGGGAGTCTTCGAGAGAAAAATACTTCGGAAAATATTTTTACTCATCATCATTAACGACGAGTCCAATCGTCGAATGAACTATGAGCTGTATGAGCTGTACAACAACATTAACGTAATCAAGCGCGTTGAAATAGACCGAATGCGCTGACTTGGACACGTTGTACGAATGGATGACAATGCTCCATCTCGAAAAGTCTTGGCCAATAAACTCAATGGGTTGCGCAGAAGAGGGCTACCGGAACTTCGTTGGCTAGATCAGATTATACTACTAAGCTTGGAGTAACGAACTATCTACGGAGCGCAAAAGACCGATTCGTTTGGAGTTCTTTTCTACGTGCTGCTACTGATGGAAGAAATTCTGTTGTTGCTGCCATTAAAGAAAAAAAGAGCCATACAAAAAGGAAGTTTCAAATATTTCCAAAATAAAACATTTCTTAATTATGGTGGGATATAAAAATACTGCAATATGAGAATACTGATAATCATGACAGAAAATTTCTGAACTTTGAACATAATCTTTGACTAACGAATATCAAAAAGAGCTATTTAATTTTAGTTCTTTCAAAGGCAATACAACAAAAATAATACCATTAAATCGAGCCACTCTAATAATAGGTGTAACCTCAAACTATGCCACCGTAACCATGTTATACGTATTAGTCACATGAGCTAGATCGTATATCATATAAACTTTCATACGAGCGACTACATTAAACCGCTTCGTCGTCCGGAAACCCACAAAGTACCACCAACAAATGAAACTATTGGAAATAAACGGGCCACAGGCACGAATCATTTAGGCCAACTAAGACACAAAGCGCTAACAACTACACAGATACAATAAATGGAGTGGAGCAATAAAAATGTTTGGTTGTACAAGTTAAATGACAATGACAACAAAAACATTTTTTTTATTGTTGTTGTTGCTGTGTGTAACATTATTGACAAATTAATTGTCACCTTTTAACAAAATGTTCTTGTGGTACGTACATTCAACGTTGTCTAAACGAGTGAATGAATTAACATCATGATCAAGTACGTACAACGACAATGTCACTTAGTATAGACACACAAATGTATATACGAGTAGGTATATCACCACAAAAAGAACTGACACACTGAGTCAAATAAAAGAAAAAAGTATACTTGTACATTACTTTGTTGGTTACATACGAGTACACACATATGTTATACATTTTTCGTCGTGTTTCTTAAAGTAAATAGCCTAAGGCTTTTACCAGCGCCCTGATGATAGTCTATAATCATATGGACACAATATATTAAGCATAATTGTCTTCATGCAGTTAGGTTACGACTTCGAAACAATTACAGACACAGAATCATAAGACTGCACTATTTTTCTGAAGAAGAATGATTGAAGAAACGGCATAATAATCTGTGTCTTTTTGATGTTTGGCAATAGTTTGAATGCTGCAACACAGTATTCTTATTGCAATGCAATTTTCGGCTATAATGAGAATTTTGAACTGATTGGGTTAGTTTCATATATCTATGGTTAACATTTTGTAATATACATATTTTTAATATATAGTGTGTTTAGTTTCTGTTGAAGGTCCTATAGGAGAGGAGTTCACCATATCCAATGAACATATTGTTTATGCATATTTGCTGATAAAAATGTTAAGACCGCGATGTGTGTGTCGCGATTGCTCACATTCGATCATATAGCCATGCAATCTTAAGGAGTTCTAGTGTTGTTTCTTTTTCCCCCAATTACATTTTCAAATAAAAGTACCCCCATACTATTTTTATACTACCACCAACACCACCAACTTCCTTTACAAAGGAAATCGTGTAAGGAAACAAAAAATACAAAACACCACCACACATTGTTTCTTTGTTTACTAAACCACATTAAATCGAAACTAATCGAATCTTGTTAATTTTTTATAACTCAGCTATATTGTGGCATGTGCTACCAGTTTGTTGCCCCTTCACCGCTTGCTTGTATGTCGGTTGTTATTTGCTACAATTTATTTACTTTACTTATTTTTTCCATTCTTTCATTTCATTTGGTGCTAATCTATATTTGACGTGTTTACACTTTGGATTTTCATTGTTACTCTAGCGGTGTTGTTGTTGTTATTGTTTGTCTACTCTGTTCTGGTGTCATTTAATAACATTTTCCTTTTTTTTTGTGTGTTCCACCAAAAGCCCTTAGGGTTGGCTCACGATTCCAATCATAATTATGTGATTTTCATGCTTTTGTTAAGTAAATCATTGAAATTGTTCGGGGTGATGGAGTTGGCACGCTGGGGAGCAGGCGAGCTGAAGGAAAATGTAATACATATTAATAAAGCCTAACACGACGAGTGTTGGGGATTGTTGTGATGGCTAAAATAATTTCATTACAATTAAAGAGCTAAACAGGGACTTCATGCGATTTGGGACTATGAATTATAATGGAGTTGTAATTAACTTAAGAAGTGAGTTACAGGCACAAACGAATATGTAAAAGGATATAAATAGGATCTATCAATGTGGTAATATAATGATTTGTATTGATTAGTAGGCTGTAGTTTATTAATAATACAGGATACTGAGCTTTGGCTGACGAGGATTCTTTAAAAAAGTTAGCGAAGTTATAAAATCATTCGACATTTATTATGAGGAAAAGTTTTTAAAATAAATAAAAACTAAACTTATGAATATGGCCTCACCCCTTGCTCCGATCTCGCCAATTCTTATTAGAATTGGTATACTGATTTCGTACTAATCTATATTAAATTTAATGAAGTATGGTGCAATATTCCTACAAACATTTTGTTTTTAAAAATAAGATCTTATGGAGGGCTAATCTAATTCACTTCCACTTTTCAAGACGAATGGCACTATTGTTCTCAAGATATTGCGTTTTAAAAGATATAAAGCTTCCCATTTTTGTCCCAAGTATGTTAAGACCAAATTTGTTTTAGGACTTTATAAGACGATTGGGCCAAGACTGTCTGCCTGGTAGGCTGGAAAACTACATCGCCTTCTTCTTAATTGGCGGCAGCACCAGTAGCCGCACGTTGAAAAGAATTCCAAGCGCTTCGGTTTTTTGTGCTCCGTAGATAGTTAGCCGCAATAAGTTTGGATAACAGCTCTTTCACCTGGTCCATCCAACGAAGTTTTGGTCGCCCCCTTTTGCGCCACCCATCTTGTTTATTGACAAAGACCTTTCGAGCTGGAACATTTTTATCCAATCGTACAATGTGTCCAAGCCCGTTAACGATGATGGTTCGAAATATTTTGCGAAGTATTTTTCTCTCGAAGACTTCCAGAATATATATAATATTCTGCGCTGCAGAGCGAGACAGGTAGAATCAGAGTCTGGTAGAGTTCGATCTTTGTTCTTCCAGGGAGGGGTTTGTCATTAAATCGCTTGCCTATCGCATAGTAGCAGAGGTTTGCGATCAATACTCTTCTTTTGATTTCCAGGCTGACATCAATATTTTTTTTTTCGGCGGAGCCAACTTAGACAAGATCACCACTTCAAAGTAATAGTTCTCAACGTTCACCCAGCGTTCCAGACGAGAAGCCACTTTGTTCGTTGAAATAAAAAAATTGGTTTCGCCCTCATTTATCACTAGATCCAAAGGCCGCAGCAACATCCCGCAATCCACTGCCAATGATATCTATATCATCGATATACGCTTTTAAATCGATGAACAGATGGGAGGTATAGATATGCATTATTAGGGTCTTGGATTTATCAGGTCTAAAACCATACTTATAAGGTCCAACCAGGCTCGCTAGGATGGAATTTAGTCTTTCACATAACACATTAAACAGGATGTTGTATGCGGTCGGCAAAAGGCCGATCCCGCGGTAGTTAGTATACACACTTGTACCGCCAGGACATAGAACACTCAGATTCCAATCATCGGGCATGCATTCCTTGAGCCAAATCTTGTTAATAAGCTGGTGCATGCATGTTGCCAGTTCATTGCCGCCGGCTTTATAATTTTTAATACGTACAATTGCCGTACTGATCTCCTTAACTGACCTTAAAACTTTCTAGTATTACCCCCATACAAAACGACCTATTTTGGATAATTAATATTTCTTTCATAACTTTCAAACCGACAACTGGAGTATAATTAAAATGGTGCAATGTTGAGCAACCTAAATGGTTTAGCAGCTAATGCGTCTAAGGAAGGAGGTAACAGTAGTTACTGAAGCTCAACATAAAGCCTCTCTTATTAGGCCACAGTATCTTGGTATCTTCCCTTAAATAACAAAAAACTATTTTGAAAACAACATGAAAAGAAAATAAAACAAGAATCTGCAAATGTTGACGACCATCCCAAACGCTATAAAGACCATGATGGATATGCTCCTGGAATGTCCGAACTCCGTACAAAGAAGGTGCCTCTTTTCAAATTGGCGAATATACTTGACGAATACAAGGCTGACATCACAGACGTAAGGGAAACGTTACGGACGAAATAGGTATGCACATGACAAAAGAACTGTGGCTTCCTTTACAGCTGTCATGCAGAAATACATCAGTTTGAATGTGAATTCACAGTTGGCAAGAGACTTCGGCATCTAGTTTCTCGGTTTAACCCCGTAGGTGGCCGCAACCAATTCTATGACCACTTCCGAAACTGCCGTACTGGGTTTATAGTAACCACGCTCAGACAAGCCCTGGTACGATGAGGAATGTCGCGTATCATCTGAGGAAATATATGCTACATACAAGGCAAAACTGTAGCCAACAACGACCAAAAGGTAAAAGGCAACGGTTTTGGAACACGGATGCCCATCTGTAAGAGCAGAGATGAAAATCTGGTCACTTACACGCAGAACATGAAGGGAACACGTTAGTACTTTTCTCGTTTCCGGAGCAGCATAAGTGAAGTAATCACATCAATGATCGACGACGCAGTAGATTGGCCACAACTTGACCAAACCGAAATCAGCAAGGCAATTGCACGGCTTAAAAACAATGAAGCTGGTGGAGCCTATGGAATGCCGGAAGAGCTTTTATGGCCGGCAGTGATGAGATAGACACGATTTCGCTAAAGGAATGCATACCCGATGATTGGAATCTGAGTATTCAATATCATGTGTTTAAGAAAGGCGATTCAAGTGTGTGCAGCAATTACCGCAATATTAGCCTTTTACACATCGCATACAAGGTCCTGCCTAGTAAGTCATATGTAAGATAAAAGCTCATCTTTGAGAACATGACACTTACCTTATGTTTATCGATTACAAATCTGTATTCCCGCAAAGTGAAAATATACAAAAATTTGACAGAGCCATTTTCTACCAAGCGACCCTTTTGGACAAGGCGATCGTTAGTCATGCGATCTCTATAACAACATAATGGAGATGATCAAGCGTTGAGAAGCAGTCGGCAGAAGTGGGTCTGGGGATAAATGAGAACAAAATCATGTTATTTGTTTCAACAAACAAACAGTCTACTCGTGTGGGAAAGTTGACAACAATAACTTGAAATTGGTAGGTGATTTTGTCTACACAGAAAAAAATTACGACAAATGAATTGTCATATTAAACACCATTTCGTCAATACAATTAAATATTTAATTAAAAAGGCGCCAACAACCGAAATTGTAAAAACAATAAACAGTGTTGTCACATTTACAATTTTTTTATTTTTGTTGAATTTGAACAGTAGTACAAAATTTGTAAATATGACAATTTACAACCACTCTCAAATGGAAAAATTATTATAAATCAAAATTGAATGCTAACAATTTTATTTAATTACTTAACAACAATTGTGGTTTTTTTCTGTGTACCTTAGCTCCGCTGTAAACGAAAATAATAATTTTAGCCCAGAAATCAATTGAGTATTGAACAAAAACCCTTGCGATTATGCGCTAAGCAAGCAATTTAATGACAAAGTTCTCTCTTACGTTTAAAAGATAAAGAAAGGAGGCGAGATCGTTCACAAGTAAAAAGTGTCATCCGCATTGCAAATTATTGATTTGATGTTTCTTTTTTAATAAAATGCTGGCCGACCGTGTCATGATGGTAAGAGCATTAGTACAGTTCGAAAATATAGATTGATGTGGACAGCCCCTTACTTGAAGACAATTTTAGATTAAGACTTCTAAATCATGGAACTTTTGGTTTAGAAGTATTTACTTTAGTTTACAAACATAAAAGTTATGGGGGTTTTACAAAAATGTTTGTCAACCCATGGTGTATATAAATTCATTGGTAACAGCAGGACTATATACATAAGTTCTATAGAGAAAACTTTATATCTAATTTCATAACATATAAATATTTTATGCCAACTACACAGTATTGCAAAATTATTGCATCTAGCTCCAATATTTATTTAAAAAACACTTCAAATATGACCTATATAACGCCGCCACCTATTAACAAATGTCTTGAAATAGTAATTTTAACAAATCTACATTTATTTCGTACATTTCAACTTAACCTATTATCATCAGTTGGCCATAGTTCATTTCCAGCAATCAAATGAAATCGAGACGCAAGACACAAAAATACAACAACGCACAGTTGTTGGTTGCAGTACACACACCGAAATGTAAAAGTAATTTTCTCTCCACACCTAGTTAATATGAAATTAATGACTGCATTAGACAAATTACTAAAACTGTTGTAAAGCCTCACACCACAACTGGAGTAAAAACGATAACTACGATAAAAAGGTGAGCGATATGATAGACACTAATATTAGTTTATATAAAGAGTGGAGGGCGAAGTATGAGTATTCTACTATCTCTGATATGGTTGTTTGTTAAATGTGTCAGGATAGTGTTGTTGCTGCTGTAGCTGCTGTCATTTGTAGTACAATGTTGTTGGTGTCTACATAGTTAGAAATTGACACAAGTGTCAAAAGACACATTGTGTGTGCCGTTGTTCAAAACGGATACTTAGTATATGTCATTATGGCACAGGGGACATGGACATGGACATCGTTAGTTAAATTATAAATAGTTGATAACTAATGCAGATAGTAAATGTGACAAAAGCCAAAGACTATGACCAAAGACAACGGCCATGCACACCGGACACAAAGGTGGCGGCAGTATTTGAATATTCGATGATATACTTAGATAAGCTAAAGAAGGCACACACCACACATCGAGCGAGGCCTGTCAGACAATCATTAGATTGACCAAATTGTGGACTGTGGAACGAACTTTGGCCTTATAAGAAATGAAATGAATGAATCTAATTGCAGCAATACAGTCGTTCATATGACAATATGAACAGTGCAGTGCGCCCCATTAATGATTCATTGCTGAGAGGATAACGGAAGTGCATTTTCAAAAATATAGACAGATATACTGCAATTTTGTGAACTTTTCTTGGACAACGCCCACATTTGGTATTGACAATTAGAGAATTAAATACGAATGGCTAACAAGCACAAAAATATGCCAGTAAAGAAAAGAAATCGTACCTTAAAATAATAAGAAAGGTAAATTGTTGTTCCAAAAGTACTGTGGATTTGTTTGAATCACCATGTTTTTGAAAAAAGTACTTTTTCACACAATTAAATTACTTTTTGATACAACAACATCACTTTTTGGTGCTATAAAAGTACTTTATGTTAGTAAAAGTCCTTGTTGGTAAAATAAAAGTACTTGTTGATAAAAAAAAAACAAAAAAAAAATATTTCTTGGTGCAATAAAAGTACTCTTTGCTGCTATAAACGTGTAATAAAAACACTTATTGGTACATTAGATGTACTTTTTGCCCAACAAATATACTTTTTGATATGAAAAAGTACTTTTTGCAACAAAGCAAGTATTTTTTGATATTATAAAAGTCCTTGATGTTATAATAAATGTACTTGCTGGTTCAATAAAAGTCCATATTATCCTAAAAAGGTATTTTTCGGAACTAAAAAAGTACTTTTTTTTGGTGCATGAAAAGTACATCTTGACTCAATAAAACTACTTTTTCGACATTTAAGTGCTTTTTGGTGTATGAGTAGTACTTGTTGGTACAATTAAATTACTTTTGGTACAACAAAAGTACTTTTTAGTACAATAAGAGTCCTTGTTACTTTTATTGTTCTTTAGTGTACTTAAAAGTACTTTTATTGTGCTTTGGTTGCACAAAAAGGTATATGTATCGTACTTTTATAGTACTTGCTGGAACAATAAAAGTATTTGCTAATTCAAGGAAAGTACTTTTTGGTACATAAATTGACTTTTCTATATTAAAAAAGATACTTTTTTTGGTGCAACAAAAGTACTTCTTGTCTCAATAAAAATACTTTTTTGACATTAATATGGTTTTTGGTACAATTAAATTACTTTCGACACAACAAAAGTACTTTTTGGTACAATAAGAGTTCTTGTTGAAAGTAATTTTTGGTACAATAAATGTATAAAAATATTTCTTTTTGGTACAACAAAAGTTTGGTACTAAAAAATTACTTTTACTGTACACTCTTATTGTACTTTTGTTGCACCAAAAAGTATTCGCATTGTACTTTTATTGTACTTGCTGGTTCAATAAAAGTCCTTTTTGCTCTTAAAAAAGTACTTTTCGGTACTAACAAATTACTTTTTGTTGGTGCAACAAAAGTACTTCTTGATTTAATAAAACTTATTTTTTGACATTAAAGCGCTTTTTAGTACATGAAAGTACTTGTTGGAACAATTAAATTACTTTTCGGTACAACAAAAGTACTATTTGGTACTTCAAGAGTTTTTTTTTTTTTTTTTTTTTTTTTATTGTTATGTTTATTTGTACATTTCTTCTTATATTCATATCTACTGACTGCCTCAGCGCCTTTACGGCATTTTAGAGGCAAGTGGCAACATTAATTAATTCATTTTGTTACAAATAAACAATAATATAGTAACAGTATTATAATAATAATAATAATAATAATATTTATATTGTAATAATAAAAATATAATAATAATAATAATTGCAAATTAAATTGAAAAACGACTTCTATAAACTCTGAGAATTTAAATATGAATCACATATGATTTAATAATATCAGAGGTTACATTTTATTAAGTAAGTATTCTTTACATATAATTTTAAATCTTAAAATTGTATGACTGACGTTAAAATGTGATGGTAGATCGTTGTATTTAACACCACCAATATAAGTTCTTGTTGAAAGTATTTTTTTGTACTACAAAACTATAAAAATAAAATTACTTTTTTGTGCAACAAAAGTACAATAAAAGAACGTTTTGGTACTAAAAGTACAATAAAATTTACTTAGAAACTGTACTTTATTGTACCCAAAAGTACTTTTTATGCACCAAAAATATTTGTATTGCTACAATAAAAGTACTTTTTTAGTACCAAAATACTCTTATAGTTTTTTGTACCCAAAAGTAATTTTATTGCTCTTTTGTTGCACCAAAAAGTATTTGTATTGTATTTGCACTTTTTGGTACCAAAAGGGACTTTTCGGTACTAAAAAATACTTTTTTGTGCAACAAAAATTACTTCTTGGCTCAATAAAAATACTTTTTTGACATTAAATTGCTTATTGATACATATATGTACTTTTAAATTACAATTTAACACTTTTCGGTGCAACAAAAGTACTTTTTGGTACATCAAGAGTCCTTTTGTTACAATAAAAGCACTTTTTTGTACGACAAAAGTACAATAAAAGCACTTTTTGGTATAACAGAAGTGCAATAACAGTACTTTTTGCTACTGCCAAAGTGGAATAAAAGTACTTTTTGGTACAAAAAAGGACTATTCGGTACTAAAAGAGTACTTTTTTGTTGCAAGTACTTTTTGATTCAATAAAATTACTTTTTCGACATTAAAGTGCTTTCTGGTACATAAAGTAATTTTTGGTACAACAAAAGTACAGTACAAATACTTTTTGGTGCAACAAAAGTACAATAAAACTACCGTTTGGTACATCAAAGTACTAAAATATTACTTTAGTGTACCCAAAAGTACTTTGGCACTAAAAAGTTATTAAAACAGTACTTTTATTGTTATTTATTGTACCTAAAAGTATTTGTATTGCACTTTTATTGTTTTCTACTTTTATTTGTTGAATCAAGGAAAGTACTTTTTGATACAAAAAGGATTTTTCGGTACTAAAAAAGTATTTTTTTTTGGTGCAATAAAAGTACTTAGTGGCTCAATAAAAATACTTTTTCGATACTAAAGTGCTTTTTGGTACATAAAAGTACTTGTTGGTACAATGAAATTACTTTTTGGTGCAACAAAAGAACTTTTTGGTACATCAAGAGTCCTTGTTGAAAGTAATTTTTGTTACAATAACAGTACTTTTAGGTACAACAAAAGTACTTTTTCATAAAACAAAAGCACAATATCAGTACTTTTTGCTACAACAAAAGAACAATAAAAGTACTTTTTGGTGCAGCAAAGTACTTTTTTGTACTATAAAAGTACTTTTTGGTGCAACAAAAGTATTTTTTCGGACTAAAAAGTAGTTTTTGCTACAACAAAAGAACATTTAAAGTACTTTTTGGTGCAGAAAAGTACTTTTTTGTACTAAAAAAGTAGTTTTTGGTGCAACAAAAGTAATTTTTCGGACTAAAAAAGTACTTTTTGGTATTAAAAATGTATTTTTTTGTGGCGAGAATTAAAATAATTTCTGCAGAAGACCCAAGAATTGCAAATCAACTCCTACCAACCGTTCAACGATTACAAAGCTGCATTCAACAGCCCGATACGACAGCAATTATTAGATGCTATGGCTGAGTTTTGTATCCCCGCGAAGTTGATACGATTTTACTGGATGACACTGACCGATACTAAGTCGTCAGTCAAAATAGGCAAAAATCTGCCTGTGTCATTTTCTATCAAGCAAGACTTTAAACAAGTCGATAGTCTGTCATGTGATCTCTTCAACATCATAATGGAGATGATAATGCGAAAGGCTGCAGTAAAAACAGTCGGTACCATCTTCAACAAAAGTCACATGCTGGTGGCTTATGCCGATGATAAAGATATATATTGGCAATGGACAGCGGGACGTTACTGCGGTCTTTTCGAGCATTAAGAAATAGTCAGCAGAAGTGGATCTGGTGATAAATGGGGAAAAACCAAGTTACTTGTTTCTGTGAACAAAGAGTCTATTTGTTTGGGACGCTGCGTGAAAACTTTGAAGTGGTAGACGATTTTGAATACATTAGCTCTGGCGTAATCAAAGATAATAATGTCAGCCAGGAAATCAAGAGACGAACATTGATCACAAACCGGTGCTGCCATGCGCTAAGCAGCGTTTTGATGACAAATCCCTCTCACGACGAACGAAGATCCAACTCTATCAGACATTGATCCCAGCTGCCTTGCTCTACAGCGCAGAATCTAGGGGAATGACACAAGCTGATCAATATATTCTGGGAATCTTCGAAAGAATTACTATGGTCGAATGAGCCTTGAGCTTTATAACGACATCGACGTAAATTCGATGGGCGGCGCTGGAGAAGGGGCGACCAAAACTTCGTTGAATGGACCAGGTGTAAGAACTATTATCTATGCTTGGTGTGACGCTTGGAATTCTTTTCTACGTGCGCCTAATGATCGATCCATTTCTGTTGCTGCTGCCAAATAAGAATAAGTTAGACCCTAAGTATCTGAAGAAAAAAGGTGTTTCAGGGGTTTTTAAGACGATTGAACCATGCCCGTCCTTCTGGATAGCTGGTGGGCAGGATAACTCGAGTAAACCTAAACTTATCCTTATGAAAATTTACCAGTTTCATTTATATCGTCGTGGCATAGTGGTTAGAACACGCGACTTCCATGCGGAAGATCACAGGTTCAACTCCTGGCTCCAGTCATCTTAAAAAAAGAAATAAATTTTTCTTTCATTGTCGGCTCCCCTCGAATGTTGTCGACATCAAATTCGCAGTATTAGTGTCGAGTCAAACGGCGTGTCTAGTAAGAGCTTCTCAAACAGTGACGTTTGCATTCGTCGATAAACAAGTAGATGCCGTTAGTTGTGAATCTAAAAATAAAAAGCGTGTTAATTCACAACAACGCGAAAAGCTATCCCATACCTCAATCATGGGGTGTAAAGGGAAATTAAGTTTTTTAAGTTTAAATTTATATCGTCGTGCGGAGATTCCTGTAATTGATACCAAATTTTTCAAAACTGCAATTCGTGTTTGGCTATCTCTTCTGGAAATCTAGATATTTCGTACTCACTCTGCTTTATGTCCCTTAAGTCTATAGGCCTTTCAAACTTTAACTTTAATTAACTCAGAATGTGTTTCTGGCACATCGAGCACATGAATCCCCGGACGACGATATGGGGATTTTAAATTGGCAGAATAGCATACCCGGTCTTATTTATTCAGTTGTGCTTCGAATGTTGGCTTAGAAATGATCAATCGTTATTGGGTTATTAGATGTCAAAAAACGAACGAGGTGGCCGATTCACATATTCCTTTGTGTGGATTCTGATGTCTCCTAATAATAAATGAACCTCATAGCTGAAGATAATTTGGCGATAAAAATCTGGTTTAACTTCCAGTTGCTTCTCAGTCCATTGACAGAGCACACAACGTAACTGATGCTCTGCTGGCGTTATTCTTGCACTATATGGGTCTTATATGGATGTGGGTCAAGTAGTGAATGGGCAGAACCCGTTTTGCTGAGAAAGGCATCGGATCGATAAACTCACGTCTAAAGGGGCAATGGTATCTTCTGCACGCACGGTATGGACTCGATTTGGGAAAATAATATTCAAAAGTTTAAATGTGGTCATGAAGTAGTGCGTATTAGCTGCTTAGATGGACAGTTATGCTCACCCTAAACTTGAAACAGTTTGGCGAACAGAGTACTGTAACAGAGCATGCATTGTTCTGGTGTTCGCAAGGTAGGATGAACAAAGTTAAACATACTTCATGAGTATGAAAGACAGTTTTTACAGTTAACCCTATCAAAAGTTATATGCGTCTTAAGTTCTATGCGTCTAGTACGCCCAGTGGTGATAGTTTTTAAAGTTAAATTTGAAACGGTAAGAATGATTCACTAGTCATGTTCCTCTCTAGCGATGTTAAAACAATGCAAGTTCCTCTACTTTATTTCAATTCCTGCAGGTCCCTGGCAATGCTGTGTAAAATGTCCTTGTCTATTAATGTTAAGGTCACTACTCCGCAATTCTTTATATTATTAACTGCCATCCGCAGTAAAATCAAAATACAACTGTTTCTTCTCAAACCCAAAGTGTTAACTAATGATGAGAAAATATTTTTATGAAACAGAACATAATATGAAAACAGTTTTTATATTTTTTCTATAGAATTTTTATGAAGCTACAGCAAAGAGGTTGTACAAACCAACTAAAAAAGGTAACCAAAATTAAAGGAACCAAAAAAAAAGCCCAAGTATGGTACGAAACAACAGTAACGGCGGTTGAGTATGATGGCCGGGTTATTTAGTCACTCTTTGGTGGAACTGGCAGAGACTTCATGAAAATAAAAAATGGCGATAGAAATCGTGATACAATCACGTCTAGACTTTTACGAGTTGCGCCTACCAAACAAAAGGAGAAAAGCACAAGGCGCACCAAAATAAAAAAACAGTAATACAACAAAAACATTCATACACACTCACACACTTTGCAAGGAATGTTTAGAAGACAACTTAAGAAAAAGACAGGACAATGAAATTGAAGGAGAAAAAAATACCGATGGTACTTGTTTTAAGTCTTCTCAAGCAACAAGACAAAACGTTCATATTTTCGACACTAGTCCGCCACTAGTGGATGTTTGTGTGTAGGTTCAAATCTCTAAAAGACTCGTAGATGTTTGCAAGTTTCAAGAGATTCCCAGATGATGCTTTTTGTTGTTGTGTTTTTACCTTTTTTGTCGTTGTTGTTGTTGTTGTTGTATAACTTGATGATGGTCAAATGGCCAAGTGGCAGGTTTTTTTTGTGTTTTTTGCATTTTTTTCTTTAATTTTCACTAAAACAAACGCGCTTTTAAATTGTCTGTTACTTAAGCTTAGTTTTTTTGTTTTGTTGTTAGCCAACTTAGGTATATGGGTTAATTTAGAAATTCATATTTCGTTGCTTTAGCCGCAATGTTTTCGCTTGAGTATTTCTGCATACCCACTTGCATACATATCTGAGATTATAATTATATGCTGCCAAACTTTTCAAATGAATTTACTTCAAATGTTACAAAAAAAAAAAACAAAAACAAATTGTAGCTGTTAAGGGCGTTGTGCATATTTCGAAAGACACTCTTGCAGATTAATATGAGTTACTTTTTCCGGCGAATTCAGTGTTGTGGAAATCTAAATGGGGCATGTGGGGATATAATGATTTTCAGAAAACAACAAGAAGAAACTTTCCATTTCTATGAAATATGCTGCATTGAATCGTATATTCAAATTGGACACAAAAATAAACAAACTTAACTATTAAAACTTTATACATATTTTTATGAACACATTTTTATAACTTCATGATCGCTACATTAGGGGTTGTGAGTAGTTTCACTATTCACTAGTTTTGTACTTATTTTGATGTACTTCAGGGTCCTGAATAGGGTGCTCAAAACCGAAAAACCGTAAACCGGTTTTATTATCTAAAACCGTATGCCGTTTTTTTGCAAAAATTCCATTTTCGAATAACCGGTTTAAGCGAGTTTTAAATTACTTTGTTACAACTCTAAAAGGAGTTATTGAAAATGTAGTGTCAAACAAAACATACTGAACAAGTTTGTAATAATAAAAATTAAAAATTGATTAAAAATTTCAAACACGTAAATGTCACCCTGAGATGTTATGATCCGGAAAAAACAAAATCACGAGCTTTTTAATCTTGTATTGGATAAATTAAAACATGCCGGAACTACAACCTACATTCAAAATTTGGTAGACAACAAACTTAAAGAATTTGGAAATATCTTTTACAAATATATAGTGGCTTCCACACATGATGGAGCAGCGACAATGAAGAAATATGGGGCTCATATACTACCGGAATCCCAATGTGAACGAGCTCATAAAAAACGTTCCTTAAATTTTCGCAAAAGCATGTTAATTCATTGAACAAGTCGAGCGAAAAACAAAGAAAATTGCAGAGCTATGTTTTTCAGGAGCACCATAAAGAGCTAAGGCGTTGAAACACCGTTGGAGCTCCTTATCTGCAATGATTGACGAGTTTCTAAGAATTTACCCATGTGTCAACCATGCGCTTTTGGATTTAGGGGAAACTCCATTCAGCTGAAAAGAAATTACAATTTTGTGAGATTAAATTTCAGCGCTTCAGCCTTTAGCACTCGCAATTAAAAAAATATCAAATGATTCAGCGACTCTAATCGATGCTGAAGGAGTATATGTGTTTATACTCGTACTGAAATAGCTCAAATTATACATGCCGCATATGCTCGGGAGCTAAGAGACAAAATTATAGCAAGATTAAAGGAAAGAAGAATACAAACATTGAATACCCCAATTATAAATCGTATCCCCGGAAAATATCCTACAAGTTCATTCTGTGTAAAGTATTCTAAATAGGAGGAAACGATGAAGTATGCGAACGAACGTTTTAAAAGACTTTATCCTGCAATTTCCCCAACAACGGCAGAGTCTAAATCAGTTCAGATTGTGAGATGGAGGAATCCCCTAATGCTAGTCTTTGCAACGACTAAAATTTATTAGAAAGTGAAAACACAAAATGAAACAACACATTTTTTATATTTTGTAAATAAATGCATTTTTTTAAACCAAATTATTCTTTATTTTTATTTTTAACTATTTAGGAAAAAACACGAAAAAAAACCGGTTTAACCGGTTTTCATTCAAACGCTGTATTCGAAATCCGATTTTTCTAAAAAATAAATTTTTCGAATAACTCGGAAACCGGATTTTTTTAAAAAAAAAGGAGGTATTTGAACATCCTAGTCCTGAGAAATAGTTATTATACTTTTTGCTTGGAAGATTATTTTACTCAGAGGATTACCATTTTCTGTTTATAGAAATGGGTTATTTTCTAATTTACTGATCTTTATTTACTTGGGAATAATCAGAATCTCTTTTTGGAGAATCCCAAGTGGCTCACAACGTCCGATAGATCATGTGTTCTCTGGGCTATGCCACTGAACATTCTTTCAGAGGCAAATGTGAGACGGATAAAACAAGAACCCCCTAAAATGTTGACGACCCCGGAAAAGTTATAAAGACCATGATTTATTATTATTATTTTATTAACCCCTACATGGATAGTCCTCTATACAATTGGCGGATGTCCTTGACAATTGCATTGCAAGACGGACATCACTGCTATACAGGTAATGCGATGGATGGAACAGAGATTATATACGACGAAATAACTATGACATCGTTTACACTTGCCATGCAGTAAGATGTGAATTGACAACCGACAAGAGACTTCAACATGTGATCACGCTGTTTAACCCAGTTAGTGAACAAATAGACACTATCCGCATCATGACGAAGTATTATTAATTCACGCTGATTTGTGTACACTCCCCGAGGGATGACAAAGATGAGGACATTAAAGATGTATGGAGGAAATATGTGACAAGTGGAGGACATTAAAGATGCATGGAGGAAATATATGAAGTTGCTCTTAGTTCAGTAGTCGGTAAATTCTGTCTTCACAACAACAGATCCTTAACTTGGCCCATCCCCCCTCTCCTACCGCACCTATTAGTTAACTGTAAAACCACCAAAGGGTTAACCGTTCTTAGGCCAAACTTTATTTTATGACCTTTAATATTTTTGCTTATATGTATTAGTGTTTGCGCTACGTTTTTCAACTATAACTCAAGAACTATTGATGATTTTTCATATAATTCTTTAGCAGAATTGTATCTATGGCTTGAAAAAGTAAATTACGTTAGTATAAACATTTTAAAAACTATGTTTGACTACTTTTATCGAGGCCTGAATTGACTGTTGCACTGTGTAATCGGTGGCTTCAATGCTTAAAAAGGCCCCACTAACACTCGGCTAATGATATCCATATCACCAGCGTACACGAACAGTATCTTTTTTAAAGATGGTACTAATTGTGTTTTCTGCAGCTTTCGCATGATCATCTCTTGACTGAAGCCTCGTATGGTAGAAAATGGCTCTGATAGTTTTTGCCTATCTTCACTGAGGTCTACGTGTCGGTATCAAAGCGATATCAAACTCACCCATGGTATCCAATAGTTTCTGCTATATCGGACTGTCGAATGCAGCTTTGTAATCGATATCTGGGTCTTCTTGAGGATTTTCCGTAGTGTGAATAGTTATTTCATCGGGCGTGAATTTACCAGGTCTAAGTTCACACTGATAAGGACAAGGTTAAGATGGTTCGTTATGATGGGCTTTAGTCTTTCTCATAACACACAAGGCAGGTCCTTGTATGCGATGGATAAAGGTCGATCCCGCGCTATATGGTGCAAACACTTGGATCGCCTTTCTAGTGTCACAAGACATGGAGCATTTAGATTCGAATTATCAATACTATAGCCAAATCGAACCAAATGGAACTGGCTTAGGTAAATCTATATACATAAGGTTTGGGTGACTGACTGACCATTACCCAGCCCAAACGGCTAAAGCTAGAACGGTGAAATTATGAACTATGAATGACAAAGGCGCGCACTAAGAAGGAATTTTTAGAAATTCATACTTCAAGAGGGTAAAATGGGTGTGACACCGCTGCATACAGCTCGAAGTTTGAAATGGCTGTATTTTTTAAACCATTATAGGTACGAAGTCGAGATTTGGTACGTATATTAGTCGTATAAGGAAAAGTACTTTGTTTGTGGAAAGAGGGTACGGGTGTAAGTACGGGTGAAGCAACGCGAGACGGGAAAGCTAGTTGTAAATATAAGGGCTGGTCTTATTGTGGAACATAAATTACGGTATGAAATTGTGTGTTTAGCCTTTGGATTTATGCGTTCGACAAAAATAACAGTTGAATGAACGACTAGTAGACAAAATACTGGAAGAGTTCAGCTAATGGCTTTGACTTCGAGATAAATGGATATTCGAAGTTGTCAGATAAGCACATCCAGTTTATAGTGGCTTCACTCACATACGATGCAAGATCCAATATTTTGACAGTAGTGGAAAATCATGTCTGCGATATACCAATTAAGGCCATATTTCCTTTAGTGTTTCCACAAAATGGGGCCGGCCGTGGCATGATGGTTAGAATATGCGACAATCATGCGGGAGATCCATGGTTTGATTCCTGTCTCAGTCATCTACATTTTCTTTCTTTGCCGACACCATAGATGTTGTCGGTAGAAACTTCGCAGTATAGTGTCGAGTCAATCGACATGTAAAATCTTCCTGAACATCTAACGTTCGTATTCGTCTATAAACAAGTAAGTGCCGTTTGTTGTGAATCCTAAAAGAAAGCGTGTTAATTCACAATTCAAAAACTTGGCAGTATAGGTTTGATTCTACTATCGAAGGGTAATAAAACCCTATACTCAGTTTGTGCGAGATTTTTTTGATGGATCTCAAAAGATTCTCGAAATAAGTGAGCCCCACAAAAAAAGGGTTCATGATGTTTTGTCTAACAGCTAACTCATATTTCGTGATAGCGCTAAACTATATTCGGCAATAATGCAGCTGGGAGTTTTGCTCACAAATATTATTAACAATGTTTGACAAATATGTATTAATTTTTACCCTTTTTTTTCAAAAAAATTGAGTAAAATTGCCCGCTTTTATATGTCAGTAACGTGGTTGAATATGAACCGATTTTAAATTTCTCAGTAGATTTGGAAAGACTGCGGCCTTTCCAACGATATATTTAGTTACAATAATGACGTGTCATATCTGTCTGTTTTTGCCTTTTCGTTCGGGCGCGAAGTGAAGGGTATATTAATTTTGTTCATCCGTTTGTAACACCAATAAGGAGGCGTGGTAGGTATGACAATATAATATATTGTATATATAAATGATCAGTGAAATCTGAGTCGAATTAAATATGGCCGCCTGTCTGTCTGTCCTTTTAAGAGATATCGATCAGAATTTTGGAATACAAACTTATATCCTCAAAGCGGAGGCTAAGTTTTAAGCTACTCTCACCTCCCATACAAACTACCCCTTTTTGGGGGTGTCCGTCTGTCTGCCACGGACTATCACAGCCGTAGGTTAAGCTTCTCTTAAGCAGAAGGAAAGTTCGAATATGAGGATGATCAGACTAAAACCACTTCTACCTCCCTTACAAAACAAACAATATTCTTCGGTCATATAAAAAATTCATTCTCATTGTTTGACCTTTCAATCTCATACAAAATCCCCCTTTTATCACCTCTAAAATAACCAGTTTTATCACCAACTTTACAAAAGGTGAAGGGTATCTGATCTTCGGCAATCTTTGCGACATTTCAAAAAACATCAAATTTTGTTTTTTTTTTATATACTGCAACTAGTTATTTATAACTAACAAGCAATTTTTTTCAGACTTATAATTAAATGTTACATTATTTTATATATAATATTATTATGGTGACATTTAATATTTATATATTTAAATATTAATAAGATCTGAAGGCTTCCTTCTTTGTAAACGGCGTACAACGCCGCTGGGATTTATTAGGCCCGATGCTTCGGGGTTTACATGTATCAGCAGCCGACTGTTGTGTCTAGTGGCAATGTTACGAATCTCATGTTCAACTGGATTTATTCCAAGATCCCCCTGCAGATCTTCATTTCGTATATACCAAGGAGCATTGACTATACATCTAAGTATTTTATCCTGTATACGCTGGATGATGGCGATATTGTTAGGCGCAGTACATCCCCATAGTTGGGCTCCGTATGTCCATATGGGTTTAATCATTTGTTTGTAAATTAACAGCTTATTTCCAATACTTAACTCTGACTTTCAACCTATAAGCCAATTCATTTTTCTTAGTTTCAGCTGGAGTTCTTTACTTTTGATTTTAACATGCTCGCTCCAACGAAGTTTTGGAGTTTTATCTTGTCATACCAAGATATTTAGCAGTATTTGCATAAGGCACTTGATGATTATTAATTAATATTCTTAGATGTTGAAGGCTTTTATTTGTAAAATGTATGTGCGTGGATTTTGAACTATTTAATTGAATATGCCATTTAGTTGTCCATTCAAGGATTGCGTTCAGAGCAGCTTGTAACTTTTGGTTTGCAGCTTCCTCCGTCGATTCTACTGACAGTATTGCCGTATCATCAGCAAAGGTTGCTATTAAAGTACTAGATGTTGCTGGTATATCGCTAGTATACAGAACATAGAGTAATGGACCCAATATACTCCATAGAGGCACCCCTGACTGAATTTTATTCAGTTCAGAGAATTCATCATCAACTTTCACGCGAAACAATCTATTTTCCAGATATGACGATAGTAAAGTGCAAAGCTTTTTTGGTAATAGGGTGTGTAACTTTTTAACCAAGCTAGCATGGCAAATTTTGTCGAATGCATGCGATACATCTAAAAACAATGCTGAGCAGACCATCTTTTCCTCAAGGGCATTTTCAATTGTATTTACGATACGATATTTACGATACCATAATTATCTCAGAAACTTTCCAAAATAATGGCACGTACTGAAGTTTGAGGGAAGCTTTGAAAATTTGAGCGAGTTTAATTATAAAGTTTATAGGTAATTGACTTAATACTTCCGCTGAAATTAAGTCAAATGCCGGGCTTTTCTTCGTTTTTAATTTATTAATATGATAAATGACTTCAGTCGTTGTTACTTCTGCCATATCCTCTTCGTTGTCATTAGGAAGAATATCCTCATCTTCAACATTTTCTGGAGCGAAAACTTCCAACAAGTCCCAGCAGCGGAAAAGACGAGGCATTGTAAAAATATGCCTGCAAACATGCCTTCAAAGGCAGTTTGTTGACGTTCAAATACGCCTTCCTTTTCCAGGCATGTATACAGGCTATAATAAGTCCTTCACTAAGCCTAACAAAAAATTCCATACCCATGCACATTTCGCTTTTCAAATGAGACCTGTAATGAGGCCTCTTACTAGGATGAGAAAAGATCCCGCAGACATGCCTTTTTCCCTTCTAAAAACTGGCCTGTGAGCAGCCCTACTGTGTACCCCACAAAATGCCATAGATGTGCACAAAGGGCATGCAAACTTTCTTGCCTTAAACAGGCCTGTTGACAGTCCTATTAGTAGAAGGCAGAATTGACGTTCATAGCCATGCACTTGTCACTTCTCCGATTTGCCCTGTAGACAGGCCTCTAAAGGGAAGGAAAGACAGATGCTGTTGTTTATGAAAACCACATGTTTGTTATTTGTCGTACAACAGCTATATCACGTGATAGCCGAGTAGGTAGCATGCCCAACTATGAGTACTGAGGTCGCGAGTTCGATTCCCGCTGCTGGA
This sequence comes from Muscina levida, assembly GCA_964034835.1. Lineage (NCBI taxonomy): Eukaryota > Metazoa > Arthropoda > Insecta > Diptera > Muscidae > Muscina > Muscina levida. The sequence goes on from OZ035882.1 coordinate 72,559,851, forward strand.
GTTAAAAAAAAATAGTTATTACAAATTGTAATAAATATTGTATGAAAAATTTATAAAAAGTAGGAAATCATTTAATATGGAAATAATTCGCATGTTTTTTTTTATTTAAGTCCTTCTATAAATGCTCTTTTGCAGGCCTGCAAGCTGGTCTGCAGTAGCAATGCCTTATAGAAGGCCCTTGTTATTAGGACTCCAAGCAGGACATACTAGGCATGCCTACTGAAAAGCCTTCAATAAGAAAGGGTATGTGCAGGCCTTGCCTGCCTATGACACCCTATGTTAATTTGAAATGAAGACTGCATTTGAAGGGTAGGGCTTCTGACTGCCTTTGCAGGCCTGTAAGAAGGCATGCAAAGCCCCATTTTTTGCTGCTGGGGTATGACGCAAATAGTTCAGCTTTTTGTTTATTCGTTTTTGCCCATTGACCATTAAAATCTCGGATAGGAGAGATATGTGTTGTAGGTCGTTTAATAAACTTGGTTGCCTTCCAGAGTGAATAGTCGGTATATTTGTCGTTATTTAGTTCTTTTAAATATCATCAAATAAAATTTTTATCAAACACAACAATTAAAACACAATTTTTTTGCCTTTTGATATGTTCTTCTATCAACAATATTGAAATTTCGTTGAATTGTTATCTATGTCCGACTGCAAAATTGAATTTATGTAAGACAAATCCTTTGTACAATTAGTGCATGGGAAATTTTGAGTTTATCAAATATATTAAAGTCTTCAATATCCTTTAGAACAGAACTAGTCTATCTAATGTAAATTCGTTATTGAATATACAACACAGTACGTTAGGTAAATCCACCCACTGTCCTAAGGACGGCATCAGTTTCGAGTTAACATCGGTGGTTCAAGTATTAAAAAAAACTTGATTTCCATTCACACCCCATGAATGAGGTATGGGATAGCTATTCGCGTTGTTGCGAGTTTCACATCAAACGACACCTACTTGTTTATCAACGAATGCGAACGTCACTGTTTGAGAAACTTTTCATAGACACGCCGATTATCTCGACACTTATACTGCGATGTTGCTGATGACTGCAGCCGGTATAAGGAATATGATATAATAAAATCTCTATAAAATGGACAAATTTGTATTTTCATCGCCTTATTAAGACTGAAGACCGTTAACAATATTATAACTTAAACATATGTAAGTTAATAAATACAAAACTGATTTCGAGGCAATTTTTACCTTAGTATTTTCTCAATTTCAACTTAAAACTTAATCTTAGCACGTTTAGGCATCATAGGTTATTAATGATTTCTCTGCATGTTTTTAAAATTCCCACACTTTAACAGCAAAAAAAAACAATCAAATTTCGTACTTTTACCTTTTACTCTGCACAAGGGCAAAAAACTAATCATTTTTCTGTTTTTTTCTCTTTCAAACCGCACAAGAGACCAAAAACATTTTTGGGGATGGCTCACAACAAACATCTTAAATTAGTGCAAAGTGAAGATCCTTTTTGGCTTTTCATAGTTGTTGTTACAGATTTTTAATCATTCTTAATGATTTGTTGGTGGTGTTGCTGTTGTTGCTGCTGCAGCGCCTTAATTTAATTTTTGTTAGCCCTTTTTGGTGTATAACATATTTTTGGCCAGAACCTGCTAACTGCTTTCTCATCTAAACAAAAGTTAATTTCTCACATCGAGCAGAGTATCACCATCACCCTCAGCATCGGAATCATCATCATCATCGCCCTCGTCGGTAGTTCTTGCCGTCTTTCCCGAGTATTATTATCATTTGTAGGTGGTTCTAAAACAACAACCATTCAATGATACCAAAGCTGCAGACAATGTCGATCTATCTTTTGGTGGCACTGCACAAGATCATCATTATGATGGTGGTGGTGGTGGCGATGGTGGTGGTGGCGTTGGCAATGATTATGACTCCTCTGCTGAGATGGGATGTTTTGTATCTGTCTGTTGGTTGAATTTTGCTTTCGTTACACTTTATTCGTTGGCCAACAAGTTCATCTTTCATTTTGAATATGGTTAAAACGAACAATAATGCCAACACACAATCGCTTTGTTCTTCGCCGAACTCCTATTTGGTTTAACAGTTTCAGTCTGATGTCGTGGTCTGTGCGATGAGAAATGGTTTCTTTGGAAACTTCAAAATATCGCATCACAAGAGAATTTTCGTGTATTCAATGGTTGTGTTTTGTGTGTGTGTGTGTGTGGCTACAGCGTTTTTCTCTTAATTATGCGAAACCTTTCTTTTTCGGCGTTTTTGTATGGTTTTTGGCTGGCGCCAGTGATTTCATTATTGTTGTTAACGCATTTAAGCATTTAATCGATTTTCTTCGGTTAATTTTCTATTGATCTAAAATCAATTATATTTTTTCTTTAAATTTACATTTGATTTTTTTTTATAAATATTTAATAGACAACGGCGCATGTGGATTGTGTAAAATTTAAATGATCTTAACGCTTTGGGTGGTGAAAAGGAGTTTATATGGAGTTCGATTGGAGTTTTCTATTGTTTCGATTATAGTTTGGTATTAAGGTATTGATAGTAGGTAAATTTGTTGTTCAAAGTCGTAGCTGGGGAGAGCTTCTCATGTACAAGTGTACATTAAAGTTGTGAGGTGAAACCAACCGATTAGGCATATCAAGATTCCTTAATATTGGAGACTCTAGAAGTCCTTTGTCTCTCAAACAACATTTTGCCTGTCCTCATATGTTCCTATGGTAGACCTATAAAAATCTAAATCATTCATTACAAAGCTTGTCATAATAACAGATATGAAAATAAGGAAACTGTTGTTATATTGGTTTCATTGAGTCACACAACTTTTTACTTTCTATATCGTCTCCTCATCGGATTAGGGGATAATTTCGTTCTTATGAACTAAATGTGTTTTTTTTCGCCAAATATGGCACACATTAATTTGTCAAATGTCCATGATAGGTTTTCCAAAAGTAAAATATTGACAACAACAAAACTAAATACTGTAAGTAATACAGTGTTTCCACTTAATTTTGCGCATGACCATTAGCAATTCATTCATATAAATGGACTCTCACATTTACACCCCACAATTATCTTAGTTTTATTGACCAAGAAAACCCGAGAACCGAGAAAAGGAATAAATTAGGCCAGCCTGCTGTTTTATTCATTACGTTTCAAATAAATGAATTACAAAAAAACAAAACACAAAAACTAAGCGCAGCTTTCATACACTCAAGCCTGTGAATGAGAATGTTTCATAGGATGGATGATAGCCTATATATCAGAGCGCAAGGGATAGGTAGGTTAACAGACACCAGCGAACCCCTACCGAACCCAAACTGAGACAAACAGAAGATTGCAGCACCTATAATTATGTCCAACAGAAACGTTAAGACAAATGTAATAAATGAATCATTTATCACAAGCAGCCAACAAACAACTGACCTTTTAGTTTAGTTTTCCTGACTTTTGTATCCTTTTGGTATGGTAAGACTATGTTGTTGTTGCTGAGGTAGTTGTTCTTACTACTGCAGTTACTCGGTGTGTGTGTGAGTGTGTTTGCGTTGCTCATTTTGCATTTTTATTCAAACATCATTTGTGTTTTTGGACTTGCTGAACAATTTGTTATTTTTTTTTCCATGTGATTCTTTTGGAATTTTGACAAATTATTTCTACAAACAGACAGTAATTTGCCAATTGCAACTGTTAACCTGTCGTTGTGAGCCAGGGCACAATACAACACAACTCAAGCAGCAGCAACATCAGCAGCACTCTCCTGGCTGCAAAAATGGTTAAGTAAGTGAAAGATGTAAAATTTCTCGTATTGTTGTTGTTGTTGCAAGTGATGAACCTGCCAACTAACAACACAATTAATTGACTAACAAACAGAAGGGCGTTATTCTTGCCAGTGTGTTGTCTTGTACCAGACACACACACACACACACAATTGCATTAAAGGATAATGCAACTGCAGCAGCATAAACGAAATTACAGCTCACCGCTCCTGTTGGGCACTTAGAGACCTCTGAATTGCTCCAGTTATAACGCCCCGTTTCTATTTGTAGCTGGCAACATTTACTTTCTTTCCAAATGATTGTGTGTGCCAAATACAATAACAACTTTTCTATAAATAACTAACTAACCCTCAAGCTTTGTATCCTTTACACTGCAGGGCTGGAAGGAAAATATCCTTTTGACACCTGTTTGTCTTGATTGGCATCAAAGAGCATCACATGCTACACGGAGAGAAACAAAGGTGAGGTTAACAATAGTAAAAATTTTGACATTTGTCATTAAGTTATGATGTTTCGTTAGATGGCATCTAGAAAAGTCTGCCGCGGATCTTTTATTGATATGGTCCAACGGTATGATATTGATCTAAAATGGGTGCCTGGATAACGGGACATTCCAGGAGAGCTGCAAATGATGAACTTGCAAGACCTGTGGACTGTGTTTCATGTTGCAGTGCAACATTGTTGCACCGGGTTTTGAAATTAGTTTTGTAAATCTACCGCCATATTTGTATTGTTCGGTATACATCCAAAGGGTTCAAACTAAACTCTATGTCTATTGAGTACTTTTGGAAACTTTAACAATATCAGTTTTTGGTCCTTTACAGGACGACTTGTTACTTTGATTCTATCAAGAGAAGATATGCGCCATTTGTTTCTAATTGAGTAAATTTTACTCAAAGTAACAAACTCACGAGATCGTCCTACACCCTCACCCTACGGGTAGGAGGGTTATTTACCGTATCATTTGATAAGATTCAAATGTGTAACACATAGAAGGAGTCACTTAAGATCCTATGTTTCTTTGAACCAAATTCGATTCATATATTTTTAAGTCGTTTGAGCCATGCCCGTCTGTCCGGCTGGTACGAAAGACGTAAACAATTGTACAGAAAATTTGCACAGATTAATATTTCCCCAAAACTACTTACGGTATTGGAAATGGGCTTACATGGTCACGCCCCTTCTAGTACCTCCTATACATTTCGACCACTTTAAAATATCAAGTTATAATATCAATGCCGAGACCGGCCGTGGCATAGTGGTTAGAACACGCGACTACCATGCAGGAGATTGCAGGTTTAAATCTGGCTCCAGTCATCTTAAAAGAAAAAAAAAAAATAAAATTTTCTTTCATTGTCGGCTCCCCTCGAATGTTGTTGACAGCAACTTCGCAGTATTAAGCGTCGATTCAATCGTCGTGTCTAGTAAGAGCTTCTCAAACAGTGACGTTCGCATTCGTCGATAAACAAGTAGGTGCCGTTAGTTGTGAATCTAAAAATAGAAAGCGTGTTAATTCACAACAACGCGAGAAGCTATCCCATACCTCATTCATGGGGTGCAAAGGGAAATTAAGTTAAGTAATATCAATGCACCTAACGAGATCGTGCCAAAATTCCGTATATAGGGAAACTCGGGAGTGTGATGCAAGGTAAGGCTTCTGATCGGTTTAGCTTGGCAAACCCAGAGTGATCCTTGCCAACTGCACTTTAAGTCTACCCACAGAGCTCCATATTCGTAGTACCACTGCAGACGGAGTACCTCCACGTGGTGACACCTGGAAACGTGCGAAACCTTAAACCCAGGCACGTCGCCTCAGAGTGAGCGATACCCCGGTCAGCGTCTGACCCAGAATCGGTGGCTGTAATAAAATCCTGGCAGGAGGAGAAAGCTGCGACGTGGTGCACTGGGCTCGCAACCTGCCACTGACGTTTAAGCTATTGCAATGAAAAAAAAGTAAGAAAAGAATAAAATGGACCCCTAAAATGTTGACGACCACCGCAAACGGGCCATGATTTGAGGAAATGCACCTGGAATGTCAGAACACTGTATAGAGAAGGTGCCTTCATCCAACTGGCGGAAGTCCTCGAAGAATACAAGGATGACATAACCGCTTTACAGGAAATCCGGTGGACGGGACACGGGTGATCGCGCATGAAGACGTGCGACATTTACTAAAGTGGCCATGCTAGCAAGCACGAGTATGGATGTGGACTTGTGGTTGGCAAGAGATTGCGACACCTAGTATCACGGTTAAACCCAATGTGTGAACGAATTGCCACCATAAGAGTCAAGACAAAGTTTTTCCGCATATATGTGTCCATGCTCTGAAAGAAGAGAAAAACGATGAGGACAAAGACGGGAAATCGGAAAATTCAGTCTGCACACCGAAACGTCGAACAAAGGCATCAGACTGATTGATTTCTCTGCGGCAAGAAATATGGTAGTTACCTGCACTAGATTTGTCCACAGAAATGTTCATAAGGCAATATGGTTATCTCCACATCAATTGATCACGTAGTAATTGATGGAAGGCATGCATGGACTGTTCTGGATATACGAGTGATCAGGGGTGCGAACATTGACTCCGAGCACTACCTTGCCGCAGTTAAGGTACGGCACAACGAAAGCTGGACATCGGTAAACTGCAGACTATAGAGGTAGTGGACGCATACTCCAAACACCTAACTCAACTGCTAAGTAATGGTCCAACCCACGACAACACAGTACAACATTTTTCAGCTCATTGATTTGGGAATAAATCCATACTAACTTCTAATCGATATTAACTTATTGTGGCATGTAACTTGACAAAACGAATGATGCATAACTTCTTCTTTTGGGGCTACTTTCACGAGCAGTTCTATGAATTAAGTCCCAAAATCATGTGTTGTATTACCTCGCAGTGGCAATATATAGCTGACTCCATAGCACGGACTGCGAGAAGCTTACTTGGGTACTCCAAGCCGTCTCAAGATGATGCCTGGTACGATGATGACTGTCGCATTGTCACGAGACAGACGGATGCTGCATACAGAACGAAACTGCAGCCAATGGCAACGCGAGCTGTTCGTGAACTGCACGGGGAGAAGAGACGAGAGGTAGCTCGTCTTTTTGGACGGAAATGAAAGACGGAAAAGAAAAAGCGGCAGCAGAGAGTTATGACGACGATGCGTGGAACAGGGTTGGCCTCCTGCAAGGAAAGCAATGGGCAGCTAGTGACGGACCCGGATAACGTTCTGAAAATATGAAGATAACATTTCAGCAATCTACTGGATATGGACACCACTCAAGAAGACATCGCTCCAATCCATAACGATGGTATTAGCTGTCCACCTCCGAGCCAGAGCGAGATATGTGTGGCAATATCCCGCCTTAAAAATAACAAAGCGGCTGGATCCGATGGTCTCCCTGCTGAATTGTTTAAGGCAGGTGGGGATTAGCTGATTAGGAGCATGCATCAGCTCATCGAGAACATCTGGCTAGAAGAAATCATGCCCGGAGATTGGATTCTCAGTGTTTTATGCTCCATATACAAGAAAGGAGATCGTAGTGAATGTAAGAACTACCGTGGAATAAGCCTATTACCAATTGCGTACAAGGTCCTTTCGAGCATATTGTGTGAACGTCTAAAGCCAATTGTAGGAAAACAGTGCGGCTTTAGACCTGGTAAATCTACGACGGATCAAGTATTCACGACGGATCAAGTATTCCCGGAAAAACTCATGAAATGCAGATCGACGCATATTACCTCTGTAACGACTACAAATCTGCTTTCGACTCTCCGATAAGAAACAGGTTATATGAGGCCATGTCTGAGTTTTGGTATTCCTGCAAAGCTAATTCGACATGCAGATGTACCTTGGAAAACACCAAATCATCGGTTAAGATTGGTAAGGATCATTCTGAACCATTCAACACGGAAAGCAGTCTCAGGCAGGGTTATAGCTTGTCCTGTACACTATTTAATATAGTTATGGAGAAGGCGATGAGAAAGGCTGGTGTCAACATGTCCGGCACCATATTCCACAAGAGCCACATGCCACTAGCCTATGCAGATGATATAGACATCATTGGCCGAAATCTGCGGAATTTTACTGCAGTTTTCTCATCACTAGAAAAGGAGCCAGCAAAAATGGGGTCTGCGGTCAACGAGGACAAAACAAAAATAACGATTTCGCCGAACAAAGACTCCTCTCGATGGGGACGCACCGTTAACGTTGACAATTATTGTTTTGAGGTAGTAGATGAATTTACCTACTTTGGATCTTCCGTCAATAAGAAAAATAGTGTCAGCCACAAAATCAAGCCGAGAATAGTGTTCGACAATAGATGTTTTTATGGACTGCGACAGCACTTTAGTAACACTTCCTTATCTCGGGATACTAAGAAACATACGAGGTCTATATCTGGTAGGACTACCTGGAGAACGCATACAAAAGACCGAAGCATGTGGAATTCATTATAACTGTAGGCCTCTTATGTATGAACCACTCTCGTAAGTTGTAATGGGCCTTCTGGTACCTCCCATACAAAATGTCCCATTTTTGTAAAACTTATATTTCATATATTACAAATAGACAATTGTAGGATATTTGTATTTTGACGGTTTAATTGTCTTATATTTGCAAAAAAATTAACATAAACTCTTTGTTCGTTGAAACAAATAATTTAATTTTGTACTAACTTACCACCAGACCCACTTCTGTCGACTGTTTCTCAATGCTGGAAATGGCCGCAGTAACATCTCGCAGTCCTCGGTTAATGATATCTATATTGTTGGCATACGCGAGCTGAATGTGGTTTTATTAGATAAGTTGCCAGCCGTGTTTACTGCAGTCTATCGCATTATCATCTTCTTTATATTGTTAAAAAGAACGCATGACAGACTATCGTCTTGCGGCTGGGATAGTAAACTCAGAACCAAACAATTTCTGTCGTATCGGCCTGTCAAATGTAACTTTGTAAATGATGAACAGATGGTAAGTGTCGATATGCATTTCTGGGATCTTCTCCAGAATTTGTCGTAGCATGAATAACTGAACAGAAGGGCGACAGCGAAATATCTGGACGAATATAGTCAAATATGGACGAGTGTGGGCGGCGTCTCGATCCTTTTTGCCAACTTGGTTCCACATAACTCTACTACAACGTGAAATTAGCAAGACGATCGAACTGTTATAACGGTTTCTTTTAAATGGGGCGTAGCACAACCTATTACCACCCTGGTTGCAATTCTGTATCAACAACACATATTAAATAATATCTTCATACCTCTTACAGTTTATGGGATACAGGCGTTTGAAGTGCCTAGTTTTATACTACGCCCACTGATCCGATTCCGACTATATCCACACAAATTATCAAAGCGATTGGAGAAGCAGTCCTCCAGATATTGCGGTTTCATACATAGGGTCCAATGGGCGGGGCAACGCTCACTTGATATATTAAAAATGTAAGTACACTATTTTTACCACCGACCTCAAGCCGTAAGGTACTAAAAATTTAAAATAAACAAACACAAACTCATTTTCATATATATAAAAATTTTTTCCCTGTGTATTATTTCACATTTTGTTATTTTTTTTTTTGTATATTCTAACTAAAATCTCTATCATCAATATTGTATTCCAACAACACCCGATGATCATCATCATTATAAAGTTGATGACTAAAATTCCCAAACTATGCACACTTGCATACGAGTATCCTTTAACACAAAAATCCTTAGTTATAGTTGAAAGGCACAGCAGCATCCCGGCTACTCGTATAGTCCTCGTTTATTTATATTATTTTCACAAGTTTGATGTTTCAACTCTTAGCTCGCATTCATGCTCTAAACTCATTGTTGTGCCTTTAGGCTTTACACCTCAACCAACCAGCCAGCTAACCAACCGACAACCATTCAGCCATGCATAGCAACCTAACTCTAACCTGTAATTATGCGTCTTTGAATTCTGACCTACAGTGTGTATGTTTTTTTTTTATCGGTTTGTTCCATTCTTTTACTGCATCCTTTTTTGTTGCTTAAGTTTTATGATGTTCGAACTGCCTCCAGAATACCCAAAAAGGCCAGTGATGTAGTCGTCTGTCTGTCCATTCCATTGTGAATCTTTTGGCATTACGAAGCGGTTATTGTGTGTGTGTTTTTTTTTTGTTGCTTTTAAAGTCTTTGTTTTTCGTTAGTCTCTTGTTTTTCGTTTGTGTTGCCAAAAATAGAAGATGAAAAAAAACTAAAGTGTGAATTTATTCAGTTTACAATTTGTACTTTTTTCGTTTGCAGTTAAGTATATTCTCTTGTTCTTAGACCACATGGTGTTACATAGTGCTGACAAAAAGTGCAGGTTTGTGAACATCAGCAGGAATCGTTTGAGATTTTTCTTTCTTCAGATTTCTAAAGTTCTTTTAAGTGATAGCAATTTTCACTATTAGAACTATAGCAAAAAGTTGGAAATAGTGAAGAATTTATTAGTTTCTTGAATTTAGCTAATTGATCATTGTATAAGGATCTGCTATAATTGATATAAGTCCTATGATTGTAGGAACTGTATAATATTTAGATTTTCTTTAAATAGTAAAAGTTTCTGGAGATAAGATAAATAAACAAATCATGATGTGTATGAGGGGCGAACCGTAGCGTGATGGTTAGAATCTGCGACTATCAAGCGGGAGACCTATCACAGTCATGTACCTCTGAATTCAGCGGTCAACTTAATGTTGTCAACATCTGTATTTCCAGTAAAAGCTTACCAATTAGCTGATGTATGAAATCGTCTTTGATCAATCTTTGATCTTTGATCAAGTATTTTAAAAAATTTATTATAAGTACTCAATTCATTACGCTATATTGATAAGAACCTCCCCAGTGTGCCATGCGGATCAGTATCGGATCCGATCCTGATCCGATTCTACGGAAATTTTATCCGAATCGGATTCCGGATCGGATCCGATCCGGATCCGATTTCGTTTGAAATTCCTTTTTTAAATCGGATCCGTTTTTTATCCGCATTTGAGTCCGATCCGGATCCGGATCGGAATCCGATTTCCGATCCGGACTCCGGACAATCCGACTGCGCGGATTCCGTTTTGTCGGATCCGGATCTGATCAGTTTCGGATCCGACTGCGCGGATTCCGATTTGTCGGATCCGGAACTGATCAGTTTCGGATCCGACTGCGCGGATTCCGTTTTGTCGGATCCGATACTGATCAGTTTCGGATCCGCGTCCGCATTTGTGCACATTGGGTCAGTACGGTTTCTGTTTTTGACTGTTTAAGGCAGCTCAACAAGCAAGTGAAGGGCAACTGGAAGAGTATAGAGTTGTCATTACCTACATGTAAACCAGCGATTTAGTGAGAGTCATGGGTTGGGTGAATAATTTGTGAATAAATTTTTTCAAAATCGCTGGCATCGACCGACATTTTTGGGATGGTTTATCATGTACACATTTTTTTCTATGAGAATTTTAAAGTAAATTCACAATTAATAAGAAACAAAATCTAGTTGCCAAAAGGTCTATCTTTCTTAAGCGAAGTAAATTGCATTAAAGGGTAAACCTTTAATTTCGATAATTTTAATAAAAAAAAAAGTTTCGATTCAAAAGATTATTACGTTACAGCAACATTAAAAATGATTTCAGGCATGTGGCCACAGCGCCTGTTCATGAAGGAGGGCATTTTGGACGTTCAATATTGGGCCACTTTTTCGGGAATTGCTGGCCGTATGTCACGAATACCACGAACAGTTGTGATCAAGGCGTCAATAGTGACTGTTTTATCAGCTTAAAGTAGTGACCCCAAGAAATACTCGAGAGGTGTCAGTTCACACGATCTTGGAGGCCAACCACGTAGCGTCATTCTGCTGAAACTACACTATACAGCGATCCGTGTTGCTAAAATTAACTCGGATTATTACCAAGTTGCAGCTAAGGTGTGTTCAAGATTCAGCAGAGAGAATATCCCACATAATCAAAGCTTAAAGACAGCTGAACATCACAGAGCTGCCAACCCTAGAACTAGGCACTGCCTACTGCAATAAGCTCTCTACTTCTGACAATCCCGAAAGTGATAGCATTCAATGGCCACCGCCGCAACAACCCTGCTTGGATATAGAAAACGGCGCTCAGACAAATACTGGTACAATGAAAATATCGCATAGCTTCTGTGGTACAGATTACTGCTTACATGACAACGCTATAGCCAGTTGTAACCCGGGCAGTTAGAGAACGACACAAGGAGAAATTAAACAAGTAAGAAAGTTTCAGTTGGGCAAACCGACTTACACATAAAAATTTGCTTAACAAAATACTAGAAGAAGAGTGACTAAACTTCTAATCTTTTCCCTATAGCATTGTCTAGTTATAGCTTTATAAAGGACAGAGTTCGGACGCGATAGCTTTGAGTCTATTGATATAATTACTCGATTTGTAAAGTAGGAGGGGATGGGAGGTACTAGAAGGGGCGTGTCTAGACTTTCAGTTTTATTCTCCAAAACTTTACTAAAATACAGAATTGGGCACGATCGCGTTGGGTGTGTTAATATTATTACTCGATTTCTAATGCGGGCGGAATGGTACATTCGAATGGAAAGTACCAGTTTTTTCTCCAAAAACTCCAAAACTTAATTCTGCTATAGCTTAACTAAAAACAGAATTTGGACACAATCGCGTTGTGTGCTTAAATATTATTACTCGATTTCTAGTGGGCGGAATGGTACATTTGTATCGAAGATACCAGAAGGGGAAGGGGCCATGTAGCCCCTTTGCAATACCTTATGTAGTTTTGGGGAAATATTAACCCATGAAAAGTTGCAAAACAATTGGTCAAGTCTTTCGACATTTATCGTGTGTATCAGCCGGACAGACACACGGACATGGTTCAATCATCATAAATCAAATTTGTTTTAAAGACACCTAGCATCTAAAGCGACTCCTTCTATGTGTTACACTTTTGGGTATACCCTTCTATCCGAAGGGGTGAGGATATAAAAACGGAACAGCGAGGATATAACAATATATGCACAGGGATATAGTTGAGGCCCGAAAATTGTTCCAAAAGGTACAAGTTATGGACCCTCTCCTGTAAGATCAAGGGTGGAAATCTGGTTACAAATACGCCGAGTGTGCTGCATATATGGAGAGCACTTCCACCTTATACGGCTTAGAGAGTCCGCCAGCAAGCTAATCCGTGGATAGAAAAGCAATATCGGGTGGGAAACAACAATAAAGCAGCCGGTTTTGAAGGACCTTCAGCAGATCTGGTTGGAGTGTAAGCGTAGTATGTCCTGTGCTGAAAATGGGTGATCCAAGTGTGTGCTTCAACTACCGCTGGATTATCCTTTTACCCATCGTATATAACGTCCAGTCGAATGTGTTATGTTAAAGACTAAAGCCAGAGTCATCTTACTTGATCGGGCCTTATCAGTGTGGCTTTAGACCTTAGATTCCGATGATTGGAATCTAAGCGTATTATGTCCTGTGCTGAAAAAAGGTGAGCCAAGTGAGTGCTCCAACTGCCGCGTGATCAACCTTTTACCCATCGCATATAAGGTCCTATCGAGTGTGCTATGTGAAAGACTAAAGCCAGTGTTATCCCACCCGATTGGGCCTTAACAGTATGATCTTTACATCTGGTAAATCAACAACTAACCAGATATTCATATTGCGAACATAAAGCTGCATTCGACAGCCTTTAAAGAAATTACTCGAAATCATGGCTGAGTTTGGTATTCCTTCGAAGCTTATACGCTTTTGCGAAATGACCCGGACCGACACGAAGTATTCAGTAAAGATTGACAAAATCCTTTTTCTGCTTCGTAATTGGCAGCAGCAACAGAAATTCATCTATCAGTTGCCGCAAGTAGAAAAGGATTCCAAGCGCTTCGTAGATAGTTAGTCACGCCTTTATTGACGAAAACCTTTCGAGCTGGAAGATTATCATCCATTCGTGCAACGGGTCCAAGACAGCGCATTCGGTCTATTTCATAGCACTTGACTACGTCGGTATCGTTGTACAGCTCATACAGCTCGTGGTTCATCCAACGAAGTTATGGTCGCCCCCCTCCTGCGCCGCCCATCGAGTTTATTGACGAAAACCTGTCGAGCTGGAACATTTGCATTCATTCGTGTAACGTGTCCAAGCCAGCGAATTCGATATATTTTAACGCGTTAGACTACGTGATATCGTTGTACAGCTCATACAGCTCGTGGTTCATCCAACGAGTTTATTGACGAAAACCTGTCGAGCTGGAACATTTGCATACATTCGTACAACGTGTCCAAGCCAGCGAATTCGATATATTTTAACGCGTTAGACTACGTGATATCATTGTACAGCTCATACAGCTCGTGGTTCATTCGACGACGATACTCTTGTGACTCCATCAAGATACTGATGAAGATGATAATGTAGAAAGCTGCAGCAAGCACGAGTGGCTTGATATTCAACAAAAGCCACATGTTGAATGCGTACGAGGATGACATAGACATCATTGACCGAAAACTGCGAGATGTGACTAAAACTTTCTCTGGCATACAGTAGGAATCGGTTAAAATTGTTCTGACCTGGAAAAAAATAAGTTATTAGTTTGAAAGAGAAGAATTCGATTTGCTAAAACTCGTAGATGCTATTATATACTTTACAAGCGATTAAATGGCAAAGCCCTCTCTGGACCAAAAAATACACATTAAATATATACTAGTTCTATCTGTATGCCGCAGAATCCTGTATAATTATACAAGCTGAAGGATCTGATAGTATTCAAGATAGGAAATACTCCGTAAAATATATTATATGAACCCATCATTGCTAACGGAGAGTATAGAATTCGTATGAATCATCAGTTGTATACTGACATGGAAGTATGCAAACTCATTATTGCACAGCGGTTGAGTTTGCAAGGTCTTGTTGTACTCATAGATGAAAATGCTCCTGTTCAAAAAGTATTGAATAATAAAGTCGATAGACGGCGCAGACGTGGACAACCAAAACTCCGTTAGTTAGACTTAGAACTTGGTGCGAGAATAGCAGAAAAAGAGCAGAAATTGAAACGCATATCATACTTTTCTCCTTGCAGCATATACTCAAAATTTACGTTTGTAAAGAAATGCCAGCTAAGTAAGTATGTTTCTAAGTAATAGAGAATTTAGGGCCTATTATAGTTTGGTTTCACTTTATATGTGATAAAATCGCGAATCGATGAAATCTCGAATTGACGACTGATTTCAAAGAATATTTTGATATTTTGGTTGTCCAAACGGGAATATATTCATCATGATTTCCCAGAGTACTTGAATATTGATCACAAATGTCAAAAGGTGACTGCAGTTGATTGTTCGTATGCAAGCTAGCCTTTTCGTCAATTCTATCTAAGAAAAAAAAATCACATATGGCTTATATTGAGGAAATAAGAACTTAACTCTCTTCGAATAACAGTTTATTTAAATGATTTTTTTACTGATTAACTAATTTTCGCCCATCCAACTAAAATATTAGCTTCCGGCTTAAAGAATGATGACTTTTTTTTATTGCATTTTAATAAAAATGTGATAATTATTACAAAAGACAATTCAAGTAATTTCTATGTTAAATAATATTCCTATCATGACCAACAATCAGCAGTTTATTAGCAATTTAATTAAATTCTTATTATTTATTCATTGCAGTAACAAAACAACGCAAAACCACAACAGCACCATGATAATCCAGCAGAGTTAATCCAGACAAGTTAACTCAATCAGCCAAGTCAACCATTTTTAGCCATGATAATCGCATGACGAAAAAATTAACTTAAAATACAAAATTATAAAAATTTTTTCAATTTTGTTTTTGTTCGCCAACGTTCTCGTTGTTGCCGTTCATTGTTGTAATCTAACAAAATGGAAAATTAAGCAAACATAATGAAGAAATAACAGGCAACACCAGCAACAACAACAAAGATAGCCAACAAATGCCGTTGTTGTCGGCCATATTGCAGCGGTGCCAAACAAACATACAAACAACAACAACCGACGAGTCAACTTGACTCGCGACTATAAGAGATAAGAAAGGTTTTCATTTTAGTTGTTGTCATGTTAACTTCAAGTGGATAAAACGGCCTAAACACGTTGTTACTATTGTTGGTGTTGTTGTTGGCGGTGCATTAAACAATGTCTAAGCATTGCGGTGATGTTTAAAACAACACCAGCATGGCCAACAACAACAACAACTATTTATACTAGTACTATATGGAAAAAAACGACAAAATGTTCATAATCAAAACAAAAAATGTCTGCAGCACTTTTTTACTAACTTAAAACAGAAATACCAACTGAACCGCAACCAAGCCATCGACCAATGAAGGCGGTTTTGGCGCGCACAAGCGAAAATAATTCACAAATTATGCGAATAAAATTTTTAATAATTCTCATGGAGATACACTGAAAGTTGAACAAAAGAATCTAAAAGACCATGAAGTAAATGAACATTTAGTCACAACAACAACAACGATGAGACAAGAACTGTTTAAAGAATGGAAAACAAACAGAATTGGTGTAAGATCACAAACGTATCTTCATGGTTGCTTGTTTTGAGATGTTAAACATAAAGCTTTAATGCAATATGTTTTTACTTCGCGGTAATTTTTATAGCCTACAGCTCACTGAGATCTGGGTTGGCGTATGCGCTATAAAATATTGCCTATAGTGAGTGTTTTGTTATATAAGAAATTAATTAGAGACTATTCATGAGTTCTAGTATTAACTACCCAGCGGTATATGAAACGTAGTACCTATTCAGTAATGCATGACGTCAGTATGACATTGTAAGCGAGAGATCTAAGTACTTAGAATGCCACGCGTGTGTGTGATGTAATAGATATCGTCCACTTATATACCCAGCGGTATATGAAACGAAGTACCTATTTAGTAATCCATGACGTCAGTATGACATTGTAAGCGAGGAACTAATTACTTAGAATGTAATGCGTGTGTAATGGAAAAATCATCGTCCACTTATAATAACTCCGATTACAATGTTATTGAAATGACACCTACTGACATGTCACTTACTTCGTAATCAGGCATGTTATCAAGCTCGCTTAAAACTCCGCTTATAACGTAATTGTAACTGAAATTACACTTACTGACATCGTCGCTTACTTTGTAAGCGAGAGCGCACCGATTAAAATGCCTATGACACTCCTATGATAAATATAGCTGACATCAGCGATTAAGTAATGGATATTTTTACCGCTTGGTACTTTCAAGGTTCTCATGAGCTAAGCTTTTGCCACTTTGGAGAGATTCACATGATTCACTTAAATAAATTAAATAAATTCTTAATGGCTCATATGGAAGAGTATCGCAATTAGTATCGCTTTTGTCTTGCGATATGTTACACTATACCTGGCCTTTACACTGTCGAATATTTTCAATGCTTGAGAACTTCCATCCAATTGTTCAACATTTTTTAGTAGATAATATCCATAATGGATAATTTTTTATTTGGCAGGAAAAACGGAAATTCATCCATCAGTTGCCGTAAGTCACATCAATATTAGATAAAACCTCCTTAACCTGGTCCTTCAAACGAAGTTTTCGTAGTCCCCTACTGCGCCATCAAACGAGTTTATTGCAGAAGACTTTCAATCGTACAACATGTCTCTGCCAGCTTTTTTGGTGGTGCTAGTCTACATCGATGTCTTTATATAGCTCGTCGTTCATACGACGACAATACTCGCAGTTAGCACTGATGGGTACAAATATTTTTCGAAGTATTTTTCTCTCGAAGATTCCCGGAACAGATTGATCCGCTTGTGTTATTGCCCAGGATTCTGCACTGTAGAGCAAGACATGTATGATCAATGTCTGGTAGAGTTGCATCTTTGTTCGTCGAGAGAGGGCTTTGTCATCAAATCGGTTGCTTAGCGTAAAGTATTGCGATCGTCTCTTGATTATAAGGCTGACATTAAAATTTTTTAGTTATGGCGGATAAAATCAACTACCATTTCAAAGTAATAGTTGTCAATGTTCACACTGCGTCCCAAACGAGTAGACTCTTTATTCGTTGAAACAAATTACTTGGTTGGTAACCTCATTTGTCACCAGACCAACTTCTGCTGGCTACTTCTCAATGCTTGAAAAGGCTACAGTTACATCCCGCAGTTCTCGGCCGATGATATCTTTAGCATAGGCACACACCAGTAGAATGTGACTATTATTAAAGATGATACCAATCGTGTTAACAGCAGCTTTCGCATAATCATCTCCAATAGGATGCTAAAGAAATCGCTTGCCAGACTATCGCCATGTATAATGCTTCGCTTGGTAGAAAATGGATCTGTCATATTTTTACCTTTTTTCACTGAAGACTTCGTGTCGGTCAGTGTCATCCCATATAAGCAGCTTCCAAACTCAGGCATAATATCTAATAATTTCTATCGGCTCGTATGCAGTTTGTAATCCTTAAACACATGGTAAGTGTCAATCTGCATTTCTTGGGTCTTCTCCAAGATTTGTCGTAGTGCGAATATCTTGTCCCTCGTGGTTTATCTAGGTCTATAACCACACTGATAAGGTCCAACCAGGATCGCTAAGATGGCCTTTGTTTTTAACATAACACACTAGACAGTGCCTTGTATGTCATGGGTAACGATAGTTGGTACACACAATTGGATCGCCTTTCTTAAGCACAGGACATAGCAAACTCAGATTCCAATCATAGGGCTTATATTCCTTAAGACCAGTGCACAGTGGTCCATTTGCCCGATCTAGCGTAACGAAATTAATAACTTTAAAAATAATAAAATTTTCGTCCAAATGAAAATTTTTCTGCAATAATATAACAAGAAGGAACCAAAAGAACAAAAACATTTTTTTTCAGGATATTTTTTTTTTAATTTGAAAATTTTTTTTTATTTTTTTTTTTAATTTATAGACATACTAGTGGACCCGGCAATGCTTCGCTATTGCTTAATTGTCGAATACCTATAATATGTTTGGCATGCCTACTTAAAGGGCTAAGCTTAAGCATCGTTCCTGTACGCTCTGTAAACTATTCGTTATCCCAAGTTACTCTTAACCTGATCAAACTAACAATGTCTTACTAACCGATATTAAAACATACGTAAGCAAAGTCATATATATAGTACCATGTACTATCTGTATTCAAATATTACCTTATATAGCCCTAAAAACATGTATATTCATGACTCTTTTATAGCACTGATATCATTCTCAGTATTTCGCTTTAAATTTTGTCGACAAACTTTTTCTGACGACTTATTGCCAAAATTGTTGACAAAATAAATTGACGCAGTGTAAATAGTCCATAAAATTTACTGACACAATTCTGAAAAATAAATAAATTTTAATTTAAGAAAAAAAAATTCTTTTCGCTAAAACAGTTTTGTCACGCTCCCTCCCACTGGTCCAAAATGCCATCTACATATTCATATTTGTGTTGTCGTGTACTATCTGGGTGTCTTTAGGGCTAAAATACAGTTTTCCACGCACACTCCGCCCACCGATCCAAAATATAAATTTCGTTTGTTTATTTATATGCGTGTAGTCGAATACTACCTGTGTATTTAATTTTATGTCTCTGGGACTAAAATACAGTTTTGCCACGCCCCCTTTCCCCAATGATGTAAAATTAAAATGTCGTCTTCATATTCTTATTCGTGTTGCAGTGTACTATCTGGGTGCTAAATTTTATCTCTCTAGGGCTTAAATACAGTTTTGCCACGCCCACTCCTCCCACTGACCTAAAATTCAAATTTTGTTTGCATATTTATATTCGTGTTGTCGAATACTATCTGTGTATTAAATTTTATCTCTCAAGGACTAAAATACAGTTTTGCCACGCCCCCTTCGCCTACTCGCTCACTGATCGAATATATAAATTCCGTCTGCATATTCATATTCGTATTGTCGAGAACTATTTGTAAATTTGATTTCTCTAGGGCTAACATACAGTTTTGCCACACCTCCTCCGCCTATCGACCCAAAACTAAAATCCGTCAGGATATTCATATTCGTGTTGCCGAGCACTATCTGTGCATCAAATTTTATCTCTCTAGTTCTAAAAATTGTTTTGCCACGCCCAATATGCCCATTGGATCCAAAAATAAAATTTCGTCAGAATATGCATATTCGCGTTGTTGAGTACTATCTGGGTATCAAATTTTATATAGCTAGCTCTAAAAAAAAATTTTGCCACGCCAACTCCGCCCATTTTCCCAAAATTAAAATTTCATCTGCAAATTCATATTTTATCGAGCACTACCAGGGTATCAGATTGTATCTTTCTAGCTCTAAAAAAAAAGCTTTGCCACGCCCACTCCGCCAACTGGTCGAAAATTAAAATTTCGTCAGCATATTCATATTCGTGTTGTCGAGTACTATCTGGATATAAAATTTTATCTCTCAAAAAGTTTTGCCACGCCCACTCCGCCCATTGGGTCCAAAATTTAAATTTCGTCTGCATATTCATATTCGTGTTGTCGAGTACTATCTGGATATCAAATTTTATCTCTCTAGCTCTAAAAAAAAGTTTTGCCACGCCCACTGCGCCCATAGGATAAAAAATTACAAAATATATAGCCTATAGTAATTTCCATGTAGTACACTAACTGTCTTCCAAATTTCATTGAAATCGGTTCAGCCGTTTAGGCGTGATTGAGCAACAAACATACAAACAAACAAACAAACAAACAAACAAACAGACAGACATTCACATTTATAATATTAATAGGATTAAATTATATTATTAATTTATTTCGTGTCAATACTCCAGTCTGACTCGGACTGCCATACTAAATAAAGGTTGTTTTTGCAGACCGACATGGTGCCTAAAACTACCAACATTGTGAGCAAAAGCAAAAGATGTTGGATATTTCACAAAGTAGACAAAAAATATTGACATAAAAGAACATTTTCTTCACCGGCCGATACCGGCCAACTAAGTTTTACTCTATAGAAGATTAAGTTTTCTACCACAATTTTCTACCAACTCATTTACTGCACAGGTCAAGATACACGTTTTTTTGTTAACTACATACCTTTTAAAAAATCTTTTAAAAAATCCCAAAAAAATTTTAGCAATATGATTTTTCTTAAATTTTGAGCACACTTGTAAAAACGAGTCAAAATATTTTTGTCACAGCTGTTTGACATTTGTTGTGTTCGAAAGCCGACAGTTGATCAATTATAGAAAATTTGTAAATTTGGAAGTTATCGTTTTGCTAAATGAACCGGCGGAAAATCAAATTTTGATAGATTGCGAAGGTCGAAAATTTTAATTTTGTTACGCTAGATCAGGGAAAAGGACCACAGTGCAGTGTCAGCAAAACCAAATGCGAAAGGCTTTGTTTTTACAACGCTCAAGCAGAGGCTTACCGTAGATGGACTGCTTTGAGTCTAATATCGATTGGCGTATGTGTGGTATGCCAATCGTGTCTGTGCGAAAAATACTATTATTGCTGGCTTTGCGAGGCTATGGGCCTACCAGTCCATTGCTATATATATGCATGATTTATGTATGATCGGCGTACAAAATTGTTCCCTCTATATTTGCAGGACACTCAGCGTGTCTGTGATCATAATTCTTCATTCTTCCCCTACAGGGAAATGGGGTGTACATTGCCTTACAGTATCTGTTCAGAGACTGATGCGAAGGTGCCGAGTCACAAGTATGGTTCTAAAGTATTAAAGAAGTGTCAATGCGACTAATTTATAGTGTTCCTCCGTACAATAGCTGCCACTAGGTGGCAGGATAAGTGCACAGAGTTGCACAGAGTACAGGGGAAGCCCGAAAATTCTACAAGAGATTTAAGGCGAGAATGCGTGGGTTACTCTCCTGCAAGGACAGCGATGGTCAGCTAGTGACGGACCCTTATAACGTTCTGAAGATATGGAGAGATCATTTTAAAAATTTATTGGATGCAGACACCACTCCAGAAGACCCGCTCCAATCCATGACGATGGTGTTTATTGTCCGCCTCCGAGCCAGAGCGAGATACAATCTTCCGCCTTAAAAACAACAAAGCTGCTGGTGCCGATGGTCTCCCTGCTGAATTGTTTAAGGCTGGCGGGGAGAAGCTGATTAGGAACATGCATCAGCTCATGGAGAACATCTGGCAAAAGGAGAGCATGCCCGGGGATTGGAGTCTCAGTCTGTAATGTCCCATATACAAGAAAGGAGATCGTTGTGATTGTAAGAACTATCGTGGAATAAGCCAATTGCCAATTGCTCACAAGGTCCTTTCAAGCATATTGTATGAACGTCTAAGGCCAATTGTAGAAAAACTAATTGGTTTGTATCAGTGCGGCTTTAGACCTGGCAAATCTGCGACGGATCAAATATTTATCTTACGACAAATCCTGGAAAAAACCCATGAAAAGCTAATCGACACCTACCACCTCTTTGTCGACTACAAAGCTGCCTTCGACTCTCCGATAAGGAATAGGCTTTATGAGGCCATGAATGAGTTTGGTATTCCTGCAAAGCTGATTCGACTTTGCAAATGTACCATAGACAACACCAAAACCTCGGTTAAGATTGGTAAGGATCAGTCTGAACCATTTAACACGGAAAGAGGTCTCAGGAAGGGCGATAGCGTGTCCTGTACACTATTTAATATAGTTATGGAGAAGATGATGAGAAAGGCTGGTGTCAACATGTCTGGCACCATATTCCACAAGAGCCACTAGCCTATGCCGATGATATAGATATCATTGGCCGAAATCTGCGGGATGTTACTGCAGTTTTCTCATCACTAGCAAAAATGGGTTTAGCGGTCAACAAGAACAAAAAAAATAATGATTTCGACGAACAAAGAGTTCTTTCGATGGGGACTCACCGTGAACGTTGACAATTTTGTTTTGAGGTAATCGATGAGTTTACCTACCTCAGATCTTCCGCCAACATGAAAAATAATGTCAGCCAAGAAATTAAGCGCAGAATAGTGCTAGCCAACAGATGTTTCTACGGACTTCGGCAGCACTTTAGTAACACCACCTTCTCTCTAAATACTAAGAAACAGCTATACCAGGTGCTTATCTTACCTGTTCTGTTGTATGCTGCCGAATCATGGGTGCTTACTACAACGGACATACAAAACCTGGGAGTATTCGAGAGAAAAGTACTCCGATAAATATATGGACCTATCTGTGTCGAAGGCGAGTTTCGCCATCGGATGAACCATGAGCTGTATGAACTTTACCACGACATCGTCGTAGCTAAAACGGTCAGACTCCAACGACTTCGATGGCTGGGACATGTTGCCAGGATGGATGTAAGTGCTCCAGCGAGAAAGGTGTTTGAAGGCGAACCTGAAGGACGGCGCAGAGCAGGGCGACCCAAACTCCCTTGGAAGGACCAAGGGGTAGGCGACTTGCCATCATCTGGTAGGACTAACTGGAGAGCACACGCTGAAGACCGAAGCGTCTGGAATTCTTTATTACTTCAGGCCTCAAATTTATGAACTACGTTTCGTAAATTGTAATTGGCCACTTAAGTTAGTCAGACTCAGTATATGCACCGCGCATCACGTTCACGCTTGAGACATGTCCCCCACCGATTACAACGTGATCAACCTTGTTTCTTGTCTTGCGATTAGGGGTTTCCAGGTTGCTTTGTGGATATCTTTTTGTGGGAATATGGTTCCTCTCACTACCATATATCTTGCCAACTTGAAGTTAACAAGATAGACTGAATTTTCCAACTGTTGAACCTAGAATCTTCCACAACAATGATATTGCCATTGCCAGGGCAGCGGTCATATATTTCCTCTTGGCGCCAATACTTTATATAATTGGCGTATACACAAATCATCGTGATGTAAAAATATTTCGCCTCGATGTGGATAGTAGCTTTTTGGTCCCTTACAGTGTTAAACCGTGAAACCAAATTTCAAAGTCACTTGTCGACTATGAATCCACATTCAAATTCGTGTCTCTGCATAACGGCGTTAAAGATGTTACAGTTATTTCGTTGTGAGCATCCCTGAGCCGTCCATCACATTTCCTGTATGGCGGTAATGTCAGCCTTGTATTTGTCGAGGACTCTTCTGTATAGAGTTCGGATCTTTAAATAATGGTCCTCATTAAGTTTCCAGGGGGTCGTCGAAATTCGAAAAAGAGAAAATAGGTGTTCCTGATATATAGTGTTCCTATATTGCTATATATTTCCAAATATTCTTAGTTAGTGGTCTGAGTCATGTTCCTCAAATCTGGTCCTAAGACAGGTACTGTCAAACAGACTCAGGAGTGGTTCCAGTTTTGACGTCGGGCGTTAATTCACACTCCCATGACAAATCCATGTTAAAGTGACGTGTACCCTTCATATATTTAAGTTAGAACTAGGACCGGTACCTACACACCAGAGATCAGTCACATGACTAGTCCTGTGCTACTTTGTTTTCCCGTAGGGCAACTCCAGAATAAGAGGGGTTTGTTTGATTGAGAAAGTTGGTTGTAGTAGGCATTAGGCTATCTCGGTGGTATGCAACTTTGCGTATGATTACAAACCTTTTTAGCACTACCTAATCACGTGCGTACAATCCATGAATTCACATTCAAATTCATGTCTTTCTGCATAGGAAAAGCAAAAGCGGGGTCGTCAACATTCGAAAAATAGAAAATACATGAACCAATTTTAGGGTTAATTTGTCGCTTTAGGATGTTGAACATTAGAAAATACATTTACCAACTTTAGGTTTGATTTTTTTGTAAACTGTAAAGAGTACGAGACGCGACTCAACTTGTCGCCCTAGATTGTTTCTTTCACCAATTTTTCTTCGGTAACATCTGGACATTAGAGAATATATGTACAAATCATAGTGTTCATTTTTGGGGATTTGATCGACCATAGTCCAAGGTGCGACCATAGAGCAATATAATAGATAGTGAAATTAGGGTTCCATAGGCTCGTGCAATCTGGAGGGGAAAGTTTGAAAGGAGGGACAATATGGATCGTATGTTGCGCGTGGAAGAAAGAAATTAAAAGAACAATTTTTTGTTTTGTTGGTTGCAAAAATCGAAAAAAAACACATATTTCACATTAACATTAACTTTTTATAGTATTTTTGGTAAATTTTCAAGAAAAGAAGTGACATAACCACACTCCGAACATCGTACATGTTAGAAGTCGCTCGACCCTATTCATCAAACTGACGTCTATTTTCAGTCCAGAGGATTTCGAAGCCCGTTGGATGCGACTCAGGTTTCGTGTCCTTTGGAAAAAAAAACTTAATATTATTAATTTTTTGCAAGTTTTGAATATATACATAATTATTTTCGAACTGCTCCTAGTCCTACTACATTGGTGATATTGATATCAAATGAAAGAAGAAAATCTAAGCTTTTAATATTTGTTTTTTTTTCGACTTATCATGAAAAAATTTTCCAAATTTTTTCATTGAATATCCTCGATAATTTGCAATAAAAATATTTGGGAAAATTACATGTTGAAGGCTAATTTAATTTAGAGTGAAGAAAGATTTAATGATTGGCGAATCATTTTGGCCCTTTGGATTTGTCATAACATTGTAAACGAGATCTGATAGAAAATTTTAATAGGTACTTTATTTTAGATGAAAACATTAAACTTAGTAAACACTTTTCGGATTTAAAAATCAGAATTTGATAGCATATTTAATGTAGTTATTAAAAATAGCCTAGTTTCACTATGTCCTCAAGTAATGTGTTTTTTTGTTGCATTCAAATAGTTTTGGCAAAGAATAGTGGTCCGCTGGACCATAGTGCAATGTTCGATCCCTTCACATACAAGAAAAAGGCACGTTTTACATATCATGAAATGCTAAACCCAGGCAAAATCTATTTCCACCAATAATTTATTTTTTCAGTTATGTTAAGAGAAATTTAACTTTGGAAATATTTTCCGAAATAGGATAGAGTCAAAGCATTGAATTATTTGCTATACAAATTAAGCATATTTTTAGACGGTTTCAGATTAAAAAAAACATTCCACTTACCCAAACATTCCATGTGTGTGATTCTAGAAAGCCAAATAGTTCCAAACATCTACCTGCAAAAAAGGATATCATTTATTTAGGAAGAAAAACCAATTACATATTTAAGTTAAATTCAACATCTCAGTACATTAGTATTATCCAATCTACTCATTTATCCTCCTTCAAAGTTCAACTTTTTTCAAAGTCTTTGCCCACCAAAAGTAAGCCTATTCCATTAATTCCATCCCCCCGTCCCAACAAATGAAGAATATTCATTTCATACGCAGTCGTTTTGCAATACTCAGCATTTTCATTTCGTGCATTAAACTTAAAAAGGGCGTGGCCGTACAATGATTGCCAAGTCAATGGCGACAATGTCTATGGCAAAACAGATGATGAGGACGATGACAATACTTGTACATGCGTCTGTCGTCGCAACAAGGAATACAGGATTTTTCGGGAAGTGAAAGAAATAGAGGGAGGAAGGTAGAGAAAAAACGCGTTGATAACAGCAGGAGTGCTGATTTTTCAAAAGGCAAATTGTTAACGCTATACTTGGATACATGCGTGTAAAAAAATCAATTTGTGTACTTAAAGTAGTAATGAACGTCATGAAAAACCAACATGCTATAGAGTTACGCATAATGAAGAAGTTCTAAGGAGGGGAATGTGAGCGATGAAGGGAGTCATTATTGGAAGTCCCTAAGACAAGAAAAAAGGTATAACGGACAAAGGCAACAACAAGAGTTAATAGGTCAAAATGAATTGTATTTGTATTCTTTGTAGTTAGTCAGTGATCTGATATCACTGTGACACAAAATTAAGGTTATTGTCTGGGGGCGAAATAAATCCTTTGTGGATTGAAAGCATTAGGTGAGTATTTAAGATTTTGGGAGGAAAGATTTGATCTAGGTCGAACTTTTTTGTATAGCCCTTTGAAGTTTTCAGTTTATACTAAAACAGAGTTTGAAATGGGTCCTTAAAAACTATTATTTCAGTACATTTTCGATATC
The DNA here is from genome assembly GCA_964034835.1 of Muscina levida. Classification (NCBI taxonomy): domain Eukaryota; kingdom Metazoa; phylum Arthropoda; class Insecta; order Diptera; family Muscidae; genus Muscina; species Muscina levida. Next base: position 72,586,576 of record OZ035882.1, read on the forward strand.
AGATGTCTTCAATGAAATTTAAAAAGGAACTTTATTGTTGAACATGTCAGTTCTCTATCCCGACTTCTTACATGTTCTTTTCGCCCTTATTTCGAGAAAAGTCTGAAAAGGACCTTAAAATGGGACTAAAACATTTAAATCTCTAACAAAAATGTTGCTAATATAATATCACTATCTTTGACTTGTACTGACTATTTTAAGTCGCCCTTCACACAGTTGTTTTAAAAGCTATAAAATAATTAGTTACTGTCGGTTATATCGATTTTTGCTCTCAGAGCAACCCAAGTAAAATTTTCTTAGCAACATTTTTGTAGAACATTAGAATGTTGTAAATTCCCATTTTAAGGTAATTTTCTGACGTTTTGCGATACAAGGACTATAAGAACGCTTAAGTAGTCGACAAAGAGAGTTTAAATGTTTTTACAAATTGAGGTCGGCCAAGCAGTTACTGTGAATGTTGATCGCTATTGCGCTATAATAACGGAGTTTTTGTGAGCGGCAATCGAGGATAAGAACCTCGACGATATGTTTTTCCAACACGATGGTGTCACTTTCCATACAGCCAACGAAAGAATGACACTTTTGCTCGAGAAATTCAATGGCCGTGTTACTATTCTGACTCTTTTAGCTACGTCGATGTCGTGATAAAGCTCATACAGCTCATGGTTCATCCGATGGCGAAACTCGCAGTCGACACAGATAGGTCATAGGTTTTGTATGTCCGTTGTAGTAAGCACCCATGATTCGGCAGCATACAACAGAACGGGTAAGATTAGCTGGTATAGCTGTTTCTTAGTATTCCGAGATAAGGTGGTGTTACTAAAGTGCTGCCGAAGTCCGTAGAAACATCTATTGGCTAGCATTATTCTCCGCATAATTTCTTGGCTGAACGTATGTAAACTCATCGACTACCTCAAAACAATAATTGTCAATGTTCACGGTGCGTCCCCATCGAGAGGACTCTTTGTTCGTCGAAATCATTATTTTTGCTCCATTTTTGCTGACTCCATTTCTAGTGATGAGAAAACTGCAGTAACATCCCGCAGATTTCGGCCAATGATTTATATATCATCGGTATAGGTTAGTGGCATTTGGCTCTTGTGGAGTATGGTGCCAGACATGTTGACACCAGCCTTTCTCATCACCTTATCCATAACTATATTGAATAGTTTGCAAGACAGGCTATCGCCCTGCCTGAGACCTCTTTCCGTATTGAATGGTTCAGACTGATCTTTACCAATCTTAACCGATGATTTGGTGTTTTCCAAGGAACATCTGCAAAGTCGAATCAGCTTTGCAGGAATACCAAACTCAGACATGGCCATATATAGCCTATTCCTTATCGGAGATTTGAAGGCAGCTTTGCAGTCGACAAAGAGGTGGTAGGTGTCAATCTGCTTTTCAGGATTTGTCGTAGAGTAAATATTTGATCCGTCGTAGATTTACCAGGTCTAAAGCCGCACTGATATGGTCCAATTAGTTTTTCTACAATTGGTTTTAGACGCTCACACAATATGCTTGAAAGGACCTTGTACGCAATTGGTAATAGGCTTATTCCACGGTAGTTCTTACATTCACTACGATCTCCTTTCTTGTATATGAGACATAACAGACTGAGACTTAAATCCCTGGGCATGCTCTCCTCTTGCCAGATGTTCTCCATAAGCTGATGCATGCTCCTAATCAGCTCCTCCCCGCCAGCTTTAAACAATTCAGAAGGGAGACCATCGGCTCCAGCAGCTATGTTGTTTTTAAGGCGGGAGATGGCCATACGTATCTCGCTCTGGCTCGGAGGTGGACAATAAATACCATCGTCATGGATTGGAATGGGGTCTTCTGGAGTGGTGTCCGCATCCAGTAAATTTTTAAAATGATCTCTCCATATCTTCAGAACGTTATCCGGGTCGGTCACTAGCTGACCATCGCTGTCCTTGCAGGAGGGTAACCCTGTTCCACGCATTCTCGCCTTTACTTTCTTGTAGAATTTTCGGGCTTCCCCTCTACTTCGGAGCAACTCTGTGCACTCATCCTTCCTCTTCTTCAGCTTCTTCTTTTTCCGTCTAAAAAGACGAGTTGCCTCTCGTCTCTTCCCTTTTTTTGTTCACGAACAGCTCGCGTTGCCATTGGCTGCAGTTTCGCCTTGAATGCAGCATCTGCCTGTGGCATTGCAGCATTCATCATCGTACCAGGCATCTTCTTGAGACTGCTTTTAGTACCCAAGTACTCTTCCAGCAGCCCGTTCTAAGGAGTCGGCTATATTTTGCCACTGCGAGGTTATATTATCAGGGGTGGGAGCATTACGCAGCAGTTGAGTAAGTTGGTTGTTGTAGGAGTCCGCTACCTCTGTGTTCCACAGTTTACCGATGTCCAGCTTTCGTTGTGCCTGGTTACGTACGTTTTTCGCCATGCTTAGCCTTGTGCGTACCTTAACTGCGATAAGAAAGTGATCGGAGTCAATGTTCGCAGCCCTGATCACTCGTACGTCCAGAACACTCGATGCGTGCCTTCCATCGACTACCACGTGATCTATCTGATTCCTGGTCAATTGATCTGGAGATAACCATATTGTCTTAGGAATATTTTTATGGTCAAGTCTAGGTCTGCTTACTTCCATATTTCTTGCCGCAGAGAAATCAATCAGTCTGATGCCATTGTCCGACGTTTCGGTGTATAGTCTAAATTTTCCGATGGTAGGCTCAAATGCGTTTTCCATGCCTATTTTAGCCAAGTACAATTTTAATGTCATGGCTCGGGCTACGGTCATATACATTTTCTAGGCTCCGGTAGAAATCGCCTTTGTCCTCATCGCTTTTCTCTTCTGTCGGAGCATGGGCACATATAAGTGTTATGTGGAAAAACTTAGTTTTCACTCTTATGGTGGCTATACGTTCACACACCGGGTTGAACCTTGAGACTAGGTATCGCAGTCTCTTGCCAACCACAAATCCACATCCAGCCGCCCATTCTGGATCAGACGCTGACCAGGGTACCGATCATTCTGAGCAGACGTGCCTTGGTTTTAGGGTTCGCCCCTCACGGTTAGCCGTGCTCTGACGGGTGTCAAAGGCACGCTTCCAGGCGTCAGCGGAGCTCTGTGAGTAGACTTGAAGTGCAATTGTCAAGGATTACTCTGGGTTTGCCAAGTTAAAACGATCTGAAGCTTTACCTTGCATCACACTCCCGACGCAGTTACAATTAAACTGTTAAACTGTACTCCGTGGCGTATGATTTACGTGGAATATTAATTATGATAATCATACGCCATCATATAACAATATAGCAAAAGAGCCTTAAACGTGCTAAATTCTCCTATACGATACTTACTAACATCAAATCGATATTAAATTAATATGACATGTAACTTGACAAAACGAATGATGCAGAACTTCTTCTTTTTGGAGCTACTTTAACGTGCAGCTCTCTGAATTGAGTCCCAAAATCATGAGTCATTGGAAATATAGACCATCGGATAGAGGTTTGCCACCGAATCCGTGAAGAGCATTTGGCCCATATTTTGGTTCACACATAATTGTAATAGATTCTATCATAATAAACAATATTAAGATAATTCTCTGAATTTTTTTTTTATATTTACAATTAACATCGTACGTTTTGGTTGAACCACCCCTTATGAGAACATACTTGACAGAAATTGACTCAATCGTTTAGTATTTCACATATATTATACATATCTATCACATATGAAATACAAAAATCAATACTAATTTAGATATCAACACATGCCTGGACTGCATTTAGACACCTGTCACTGTTAATTAAAATCCCATTTACCCCCTGAAAAACCTCCCGTTTTCTTGCATAATTTATCACTTTCAAACTGCAGTGCAAAATACAGCAATACTATGACGAACACTCATGTAAAGTGCTTGTGCTAATGTGTTCTATCATACATTTAATAGTTTCAATGCATCAAGTGTGAAAGCAAAAAATCAACAATTTAGTTTTTTGTTCTCAAAATAATTAATACAAATCTGTTACGCTGTCTGTCATTTTATGGTTCAAACTGAGTCAAGAGTTAACAAATATATGTATTTCATACATGTCTGACTGAGTTATCCATCAAAACTCGTGGCATGTGAGCATGAGTCTTTTAATCATGAATTTCAGTCAATAAAAGTGCACACGACGGCATCGGCGTCGGTGGCGACGATGAGTACGAGTTAAATAATAAACACCTCCTTCTTAAAGTCAATAGACTTTTTATGATATTTCGTTTGGGTTTTGTGGTCGTCATCATCATCATCATCGTGGTTTTCACACTTGCCTTTATTTAGTAAATAGAATTGAAAGAAGAAAAAAAATGCGCGCATACAAGGCGAAATGAAATAAAAAGGCTGACATCTGTCAGTGAGCTGTCATAACAAATCAAATGGGTTAACACCCGCGCATTCACATTACAACATACTCTTTGAAATTGAGTCGTTGCCACGACCACATCTAATTTTAACAAATTCATAAAATCATCATTTATGAAATGAAATATCAGCGGCGACATTATTATTATGTTTATTGGTATAGAGAGACTACAACAAAAAGAAATAAAAAGTTATTTTACGATTGCATATTTATGACCTAATCGGGTGGCAGAAAACATAAAACATTTTGTTAGTTGGAAATAAAAAAATGTTTATATATATATCCGCAAGAACGGAGTGAAGTGTATATTAATTGTGTTTTCTATTTGAAACGCTCATAAGGAGGCGTGGTAGGTACAATAACATATATTTATATGGCCGGCAGCGAAATGTATGGGCCATTGTTTTTTTGCGGAAATTTAAATTTAATTTTTAGTAGAATCGGTCAACTATATCCCGTGACCCAAAAAGGTCATAGTTCAGGTTCTTAGTAAATTCTATGTTTTTGTTCAATGTTTGTTTAAGGAATCGTGTTTTTATTCTCACAAATATGTAATAGTCAAATATTGACGTTCCAACTAACCTGGTTATATCTCTACTATACTGTGAAATTTTCAGGACGATTATACTGGGAAGTGGCATTCCCATTTTTACCCTGGCTGTAATTCATACTCTATTAACAACACATACCTCTGATAGTTCATGAGATACAGCCTTTTAAAGTTTCAAGTTGTATACCACGCAAGGCAACCTTGATATAGCTCGATTGAAAAAAGAGAACCCACGTGATAATCAATTGACGGTAATTCTCAAGCTTATGATGCATAGTCTCGGATCAGTAACTAGGTGCTACCAAGATACGCACGAGATGAAGCAGTGTCAAAAGGCTAGATGTCGCAAGTCTGCATTTCCGCTAGATAGGCGTTATCTACCAAATTAACTCTCTCAATAACTGCAAACCAACTCTCCTAATTTAGCTGTGCCTGACACACATTACCAGCGTACGAACGAGAAAATGATGCTTTACACATACATGGTAACACTGTGAGTATTATAAAGGAACACTATAAGGAGAAGAGGAGCTTCGCTTCGTTTGCCTAATGGAGAGAAGGGAGAACGAGAATATAAAAAAATACATGGATAGAAGTGAGGCCCGTTGGGGTATATGGAATAAAGATCCCCATCAGTAAAAGAAAAGTTGGACCCGATAACGCAGATAATGCTGCAAATATGAACGGAACATTAGTGTACTCTGCTCGTTCCTCAAGGGTATGACGACGAAGTAGATTGTCCACCACCTAGCCAAAATGAAGTCTCCATTGCCTGATAGTGATAGATTTCTCATTTCCCGGCGCCGATGAGCTAAAGTGCAAACACCTGCTCATCAATGAATTCTCTTGCAAGGGTTCAAAAAGATCTGGCAGACATTATTCTGTCCCTTCTTAAAACTGACCTGTCAGCAGACCTTCTATGGATCTTACAACAAATTCTATAGACGTGCAACCATTCTTGTCTTTAATTGGCATGCTGTCGTGCACTAGTCGCTTCTTCAAGTAGTCCTGTTAAAAGGCCTCTTAAGGCAAGAGTCCACGAGAGTTTTATACGAGTCTCGCCATGGATGTCTTACCCATGATACTCTGATCACACTGGCCATATTACAATGCAATTGCCAGCGACCACCTGGGATAACTCAAGCAAGCTTGAGCTATCTAGGAATAGGAGTCGACAATTTTGGGAGCAAGCTACCACAATTGTTGGTACTTTCTTCCAGACAGGCGATAACAAATTAGGTATGACAGTATTGGTCAAGGTGAGTATATCTTACCACCTCCGCTTCTCTATGGGTTCGTAGCACCCGGTTGCAATGCAACTCCACATCGAGCCCGAATACTCTATCCGTGATTTCGGTTTAAACCACAGACTGCGTGATGTTCCCACATGGGGGCCAACAACCGCCGATCAGGCGGGAATAAGTCCCGGGTCTTCTGATCCCAACGGGCAGAAAAGCTGTTACCAATTTGTGTTTTTAAAAACCATACCTCACAGTATTGGTCACCTTACGCAGAAAAGAAAATTCAGACTGAAACTTTTACATACTCGCAAGTACCAATGTACCACATCACCACTCCAAGTAGATAAAACGGTCGATACTACATTGCAAGGATGCAGTACTCTCACCGGTGAGAGGCAACCATGTGTTTATAAGGCTAGGCCCGTCGAAACCCCCGTGAGATTCATAAGATACAGATGAACTAGGGCACGTACTGGAGACCTTGCACGTTTGAATCCCATGTCACCTACGGTACCAGAAAAATGTCTCTGGAGGGACCTTGTAGAAACTACTACCAATTTCAACTGCAGATCAGCGACTGGAGCTGCCGCAACTTACCTCTCTCTACTCCCTAAACAAGCCAGTCCAACTCCTTAAATGGATACCCTTTCCTGGACTTGAAATCCACCACACGACGGATAATAACAAAATCCAGCGCGGCATTACCCATCAAAACCTATAGCGCCTCCGTTAATACCGTAGGCATATTTGCCAACAAGCCAATAACTCCACTCTCTGTCAAGAGAGGCCCTTACGATGTCATCATAGCCAAAACTCGCTGCTCCAACACAGAGCGAGACCGAACCTCAACCATAATGAGTAAATCATCGCCATACGCGCAACTTTGCGATAATCCATATAAATGGGCCACAGATAGATAATAAATCGCATGTATTTTTATTTATTACAATCCTTCTAGAAATGCCATTTTGCAGGCCTGCTAGCTGGTCTGCAGTAGAAATGCCTCATAGAAGGCCTGTATTTTTAGGGCTCAAAACAGGACTTCAGTTGCATTCCTCATAGGAGACCTGTCATTAGCGTGCCTACTTGAATGCCTTCCATGAGAAAGGCGCCGAATGTTAATGAAGGTTGCATTGCTACGTTATGGCTTCTGAAGGCCTGTAAGCAGGCATGCAAAGCCCCATTTTTTGCTGCTGGGTTATTTTTCCTTTGCATTCCTTGAATGAGATACAGGAGAGCTTCTCGCATTTGAATGACTTAATATGCTTCAGTTTTTAGAACAACGGGGACATACAGTTTAACGACGAAACCATACGTCATGTTTTTTGAGAATGCTTTACAAGACCTTTCAATTGATTTAAAGACTTAGAAGTTGCTGGCTACAACATCGAGAGGGCCAACAATCAAAGGAATCAAGATGGCTGTAAAATGACGACATTTTTACCTTTAATTCATAATCAAAATTTAAGAAAATAGTTTATCAGATTTTCTATTAAGATATTTGAAAAATTTCAGGTTTCATATACACAAATTCCCGACACATGCTTCAAAACAAATTTTATTTGTCAGCAAAAGATGTCTGATTTAACAAACACACTCTCCTATGCAGTATGGAACCATAATTTGTACAATTGTTTCGCAAGACATGTTTTCTGTGGCACTGCCACACAATAAAGCTCAATTGAGTTCAATCGTATTGAATAAAAAAACAAAATACATAAACGTACCAGACCAAACAAGAAGCAACAGACAAACGGCACAATTAATTATTATGCCAAAAGAAAGAAAGAAATGAAGTGGAATTTGCTGCGTTTTTCTGTCCTGAAACCTATAATTATTGGTCGATACCAATCGAAACGAGAGACACACAAATTTATTATTGTGAATTAATAAATTTTATTTGGACTTGTTTTACTTGGCTTTTATTACTATGTTTTCTGACTTGGGGATGTTGAGAGATCGAAAATTACCTTGTAGTAAAGGTGGCTAACAAAACGGCAGTGGCAGTGGCAGCAGCCGCAGCAATAGCAACACGAATATTTGCAACAGAAAAAAAAAAACAGCTACACCAGTAGTAATAGTCGAATGAACGCGAAGGTAACATTTATGTGTTTTTTTCTCTTCTCGATTTTGGCCACCACATGCACTAGTTGGTCTGACGAGTTTTAGTTTTTAGTTTGGCCAGAAACAGTCAGAAACAGTTGAAATTGTATCCATCTTGTGATTCTTGTGAAAACTTAACATTTTATGTTTGACCAAGGAACGCAATGAATTTGGGGTGATCGATATTATAAAGCATAGCAAATAGTTTCCTTAGCATGCCATAAATGGGAGAGCTTCTCGCATTCCAGTGGCCATCTAGACTATTATAAATCTAGATGGTTGTGTTGGGCTCGGACAGTCATTCACTTATAGAAAAAGATCTAAAATATATGTAAAATATTTCTAAATTTTGAGAGTTTCTTAAAGCCTATACTGTATAATGATGATTACTACACGCGACAATAATGCGGAAAACCTGTATTCGAGCTCTGTCAAGGCTATCAACATTTCGTTCAAAAATGGTCTCCTATATGTTGTCGACGTCAGCTTTAAACTAAAGCTGACTTTCGGACAAATGTAAAAAGTTCTCCCATATCTTCCCATTCATAGGATAGTATTTCTTTAAGCTTATATAAGAAATTAGCAGGAGCAGAATCGTAAACGTAAATATGGAATAAAGGAAGTGAATTATCTTGTAATCAAAAACGACAGTTAGGTTTTGATTGTGGAACAAGACTGATCTTTCGACCGAATTTGTCCCGATATTTGTTTGAAAAGAGTCAAAACAAGGTTTTTCCACATAACACTTCTATATGCCCATTAGGGTGAGTCTTAAAAAATGTTTTTGGAATTTTTCATGGGCCAAGTTAAAATTTTATTAAGAGGTACAAAAAAACTCTATGTGAATTTTTTTAATTTTTTTCTTAAAGGTTTAGGGGTCGCTACCGGGGTTTGAAATTCAATAATTTACAGTCATCCTGAGGGATAAGCTGAATAACTCGAGTAAACCTTAACTGATCCTTATGAAAATTTTTCAGTATTAATATTTTCCATAACGAAGTAATGGAATTGTAAATGGGCAGAATTGAACCACCCCTTCTAGTACCTCCCATACAAAATTGCCTATTTTTTGATAATTATTATTTCTCCCATAACTTTCAAACGGGCAGCTGGATGGCATTCAAACTTGGTCAGTTTAATAAGCCTGTAATAACAGATAAACCCTCGGAAAATCAAAACCTTTGTCACACCCCTTCTGGTACCTCCCATACAAATGACCGAATAACCCCCACATTTTTACCTACATATCTTTTTAGTAACAATACTGAATTCAATAAAATTTTGTGTGAGACGAACACATGCAAAAATTTGACTCGTGAGTGAATATGGACTATATTGGACAACCCCTTCTGGTACCTCCCATACAAATTTACCTATTTTAGGACAAATTATTTTTTACCAATAATTTCCAAACGGACAGCTGGATGGCATTTAAACTTGGTCAGTTTAATTACCTTGTAATAACAGATAAACCCCCAGAAAATCGAAACCTTTGTCACACCCCTTCTGGTACCTCCCATACAAATGACCGAATTCACCCTCATAGTTTTACATATATGCTACTTATTTGGCAGAAAATTTTGATTTTTTTCATATTTTAACTTAAAATGTTTGTACGAATGCGCAGTTTTAAACGTAGAAGTTATATAATATGACTTATGCATTGTATTTCGGGAATATCAACCGGTCCTGAAATAGAACTTTTTAAGAGGTTTAAAAATGCCTGGACAAAAATTGATCATTCCAATTTTAAACCTGGCATATCGGATGATCTCATATTAAGGCAAGTAAAGAATTCTGCGAATGCTATTTGTTTTGCCGAAAATCAGCTTAGAGTTTTAGCCACGAGAGGACTACAAAGAGCTACTTAAGCTGACAATAATATTCTGCGGGATGTTCCAAAAACACAAATTTTCTTCAGAGCACCAGCAGGTCTTCACCATGCTAGATGGAAGGCTAAGGCAATATATTCCTTAAAAATATATTTATTCAGAGAGCAGTTCAAGTTAAACGAAAGCAAATTATGTGGAATACAGGATGTTTGCATTTTTATAATTAATATTTACCTTAAATATTGGTTTGAATCCACTTCTGGACCTTCTGCTTCAAGAAATGACCTCCAGTTATTAAAAGACTTGAAGTCTTATGCAACAATTAATAAAGAGACAGCGGCAATAGCCTTAAAAAAAATCTAGGTCATCTCTGGTATTTTTAGGAAGAGCTAGTTGGATTTGCATTTTTGATGACAAAGTTTCTCATGAAATTAAGAAGAAGATGGTTGAAGATTGGGAGCAAGATGCAGACTTTAAATTAAGTAAAGAATTAGTTCGTTCTAGGTTGAAGGTTGTTAATGAAATTGTTGAACACGGAGTGGCCTTGATGCAGGAATACAATAAATTGCATACACATTATGGAGAACAGAAGCAGAAGCAGCATATTTTACAATATTTTAAAATTTAAAGAAAATTGTTTAATATTAATATATTAAATTTTTATTTTAATATTATTTTTTAACTGTTTAAATTAATTTTTATTTTCGAAATGTACCTTTTTAAATAATAATACAACATAAACTGATGAACAAATTTGGAATAAATCATTTCTTATTAACTGTACTCTAAACATTCCTAAGTTGGGCTGATAATTAGTGGAGGGGGGGCAAGACAATAGCGTTGCATTATCTATGTTGAATATCTAACAACATTCATTAAAATAGATTTATATTTAAGATAAGCATTAGTAAAATTACAATAAGCGTATATCTTAAGCAAAATATAAATTAATTCAGCATACTTACAAAAAAATGTATGTAAAAATATGGGGGTTAATTAGGCCATTTGTATGGGAGGTACCAGAAGGAGTGTGACAAAGGTTTTGATTTTCTTGGGGTTTATCTGTTATTATAAGGTAATTAAACTGACCAAGTTTAAATGCCATCCAGCTGTCCGTTTGGAAATTATTGGTAAAAAATAATATGTCTAAAAATAGGTAATTTTGTATGGGAGGTACCAGAAGGGGTTGGTCGATATAGTCCATATTCACCCACGAGTCAAATTTTTGCATGTGTTCATCTCACACAAAATTTTATTGAATTCAGTATTTTTACTAAAAAGATATGTAGGTAAAAATATGGGGGTTAATTCGGTCATTTGTATGGGAGGTCCCAGAAGGGGTGTGACAAAGGTTTTGATTTTTCTGGGAGTTTATCTGTTATTAAAAGGTAATTACACTGACCAAGTTTAAATGCCATCCATCTGCCCGTTTGAAAGTTATGGGAGAAATATTATATATCAAAAAATAGGTAATTTTGTATGGAAGGTACCAGAAGGGGTGGGTCAATTCTGCCCATTTACAATTCTATTACTTCGTTATGGAAAATATTAATACTGAAAAATTTTCATAAGGATCAGTTAAGGTTTACTCGAGTTATTCAGCTTAACCCTCAGGATGACGGTAAAATTTTGAATTTCAAACCCCGGTAGCGACCCCTAAACCTTTAAGAAAAAAATTAAAAAAATTCACATAGAGTTTTTTTATACGTCTTAATAAAATTTTTACTTGGCCCATGAAAAATTCCAAAAACATTTTTTTTTTGCCAAATAAGAATCAACCTAGTGCCCATGCTCCCACAGAAGAGAAAAGCGATGAGGACAAAGACGAGTTCTACGAGAGCCTAGAAAATGTATATGACCGTAGCCCCAGCCATGACATCAAAATTGTACTAGGCGATTTTAATGCTAAAATTGGCAGGGAGACCGCATTTGAGCCTACAATCGGAAAATTCAGTCTGATTGATTTCTCTGCGGCAAGAAATATGGTAGTTAGAAGCACTATATTTGGCCAAAAAAATATTCATAAGGCAACATGGTTATCTCCAGATCAATTGACGAGAAATCAGATAGATCACGTGGTAGTCGATGGAAGGCACGCATCGAGTGTTCTGGACGTACGAGTGAGCAGTTAAGGTACGCACTAGGCTAAGCATGGCGAAAAACGTATGTAACGAAAGCTGGACAACGGTAAACTGCGGACCACAGAGGTAGCGGACGCCTACTCCAACCACCTAACTCAACTGCTGCGGAATGCTCCATCCCCTGATACTATAACCTCGCAGTGGCAATACATAGCCGACTCCATAGAACGATCTGCGAGAAGCGTACTTGGGTACTCTAAGCCATCTCAAGAAGATGCCAGGTACGATGATGAATGTCGCAATGCCTCGAGAGAGACGGATGCTGCATACAGGGCAAAACTGCAGCCAATGGCAACGCGAGCTGTTCGTGAACGGCACAGGGAGAGGAGACGAGAGGCAACTCGTCTTTTTAGACGTTTAACTCTACAAGAGAGTTAAAGCGAGAATGCGTGGAACAGGGTTGCCCTCCTGCAAGGACAGCGGTGGTCAGCTAGTGACGGACCCGGATAACGTTCTGAAGATATGGAGAGATCACTTTAGAAATTTACTGGGTACTGACACCACTCCAGAAGACCCCGCTCCAATCCATGACGACGGTATTAACTGTCCATCTACGAGCCAGAGCGAGAAACGTATGGCCATCTGCCGCCTTAAAAACAACAAAGCTGCTGGAGCCGATGGTCTCCCAGCTGAATTGTTTAAGACAGGCAGGGAGGAGCTGATTAGGAGCATCCATCAGCCCATGTCGAACATCTGGCTAGAGGAGAGCATGCCCGGGGATTGGAGTCTCAGTCTGTTATGTCCCATATACAAGAAAGGAGATCGTAGTGAATGTAAGAACTACCGTGGAATAAGCATATTACCAATTGCGTACAAGGTCCTTTCAAGCATATTGTGTGAACGTCTAAAGCCAATTGTAGAAAAACTAATTGGACCATATCAGTGCGGCTTTAGACCTGGCAAATCTACGATGGATCAAATATTCACGACAAATCCTGGAAAAAACCCATGAAAAGCAGATCGACACCTACCACCTCTTTGTCGACTATAAAGCTGCATTCGACTCTCCGATAAGGAATAGGCTTTACGAGGCCATGTCTGAGTTTGGTATTCCTGCAAAGCTAATTCGACTTTGCAGATGTACCTTAGAAAACACCAAATCATCGGTTAAGATTAGTAAAGATCAGTCTGAACCATTCAATACGGAAAGAGTTCTCAGGCAGGGCGATAGCCTGTCCTGTGCAATATTTAATATAGTTATGGAGAAGGTGATGAGAAAGGCTGGTGTCAACATGTCTGGCACAATATTCTACAAAAGCCACATGCCACTAGCCTACGCCGATGATATAGATATCATTGGCCGAAATCTGCGGGACGTTACTGCAGTCTTCTCATCACTAGAAAAGCAGTCGGCAAACATGGGTTTAGCGGTCAACGAGTACAAAACAAAAATAATGATATCGACGAACAAAGAGTTCTCTCGATGGGGACGCAGCGTAAACGTTGAAAATTATTGTTTTGAGGTAGTAGATGAGTTTACCTACCTCGGATCTTCCGTCAATGAGAAAAATAATGTCAGCCAAGAAATTAAGCGCAGAATAGTGCTAGCCAATAGATGTTTTTGCGGACTTCGGCAGCACTTTAGTAATTCCACCTTATCTCGGAATACTAAGAAACAGCTTTACCAGGTGCTAATCTTACCCGTTCTTTTGTATGCTGCCGAATCATGGGTGCTTACGACAACGGACATACAAAACCTGGGAGTATTCGAGAGAAAAGTACTCCGAAAAATTTATGGACCTATCTGTGTCGACGGCGAGTTTCGCCATCGGATGAACCATGAGCTGTATGAGCTTTACCACGACATCGACGTAGCTAAAAGATACAGAATGCAACGACTACGATGGCTGGGTCATGTTGCCAGGATGGATGTAAATGCTCCATCGAGAAAGGTGTTTAAAGGCGAATCTGAAGGACGGCGCAGAGCAGGGAGACCCAAACTCCGTTGGAAGGACCAAGTGGTAGGCGACGTGCCACCATCTGGTAGGACTAACTGGAGAACACACGCACAAGACCGAAGCGTGTGGAATTCTTTAGTACTTCAGGCCTCAAACTTACGAACCACGTTCGTAAGTAAGTTTTCGTTTTTGTTCTGATGTATTCATTAAACCCGGATCAGTTTACAGCAATGCTAAGTGGATTATAAATGCGGTCAGAACAAAAAGGAAAAGTCAAAATCATAACATCAAATTACTTAGGCCATACAGACAGTGAATACACTTACCGGAATTTATTCTGTTTTGTCACATGACCGGCGTGCATTGCAATCAAATGTTAAATCGTGTCATTTGGATTCAAGTTGGACATAACAAATAAGTGGTAGTTATGAATCTATTACAATCTGTTTAACGATTAAAACCAATGCTTTGTAAGTTTAATATAACTATTAGTGAATTCGTTTTGTAAGTTCCTATCACACATTCGCACACACCCTTTCTAAGCATACGAATTATACGTTGCATGTTGCGCATTTAACTCTATGGTTTTGTTGTTATTGCATATTCGTCGTATTCGCATTTTCTTCAAAACAAAATAAATAAATTTCAGCATTTTGTTTAACAGTTTTTTTTTTGGTCTCTTACAAATTCTTTGGAAATATTTTTTTCTTCTAGATATCATCTCTTATGGTTATTATTTATATTTTTATGTTATTTAACAAGTATTTTGTAGGTTTTTTTTTGTCTGTTTCAAATTTTCACGAGCGAGACAAGGAAAAACAAGTTGTACTGGTTACCACTCCTCATTTACTTAGTTGGCCATCATGAGGCGCATACATTTCATCCTTTAGTTTTATTTTTCATCTTTTGCTGTGCTTTGTTGCTTCATCATCAGTGAAACACAATGAAGTACGTGTTCAAATGGTCGTTTCAGTTGCCAGTTTTTTTGTAATGATATCATAGGCAGTCATTTCATTCACTGAGTTAGTCACTCTGCCAGTTAAAATGGTATTCTTGTGTTGTGTTGTGCAGTTGTTGTGGCCGCCGCACCGCATTTGCTGTTTGTTGGCCTAGAAAATTAACAACAAAAAAGAGAAGCAGGCGCAAGTGCAGTATGAAATTATTCAGTAGCCATATATATTTAGGAGCAATGAAGTGTTCATTACACATATTCAATTACTAATAATTTGTATAATTTCATTTGCGAAATGATGCTGTAGCGTTGAATGTGTTGCTCTTTTCGCATTGTTCGACTAATTTTTAAGTTGTAATGAGTATCACATAGACGGTACGTTGCTGAGGGCTGCACTTTAATGCATTGCAGTGGTCGAAACTAAAATTATCATTATTTTTGCGATGGACTAAGTCTGAGATAAACTATTATGATTAACTTGTTAATCCAATGTTATAGAAAATTTTTTGTAGGTCATACATCCGACCATGTTTCTTTGTAAACGCGGACAGAATATTTAGATATTTTGTCGGTTTTTTTTACATTGTTCCGATGCTAAAGTTCTATCCAAGCTTTAATAAATGACAAGAACACATTTTGTGCAGAATTGGTTTAAATGTTTCTCTGAAACTTTGGGTACTTTTTTTTTATAATTTTGACAAGACCAGATGCAAGGCAGCATTTGACAGTCCGATACGACAGAAACTATGAGATGCAACGGCTGAGTTTTGTATCCCCGCGAAGCTGATAAGACTTTGCGGGATGACACCGACTGACACGAAATCTTCAGTGAAAATAGGCAAAAATCTGACAAAACCCTTTCTACAAAGCGAAGTTTAAGACAAGGCGATAGTCTGTTTTGCTGTCTCTGTAAGACCATAATGGAGAGGATCATGTGGAAGGCGGTAGTAAACACGATTGGCACCATCATTATTAAGAGTCACTTGCTGCTCGCGTGTGCCGTTTATATACAAATATATCATTGGCCAAAGACTGAGGCATGTTACTGCGGCCTTTTTGGGTATTGAGAGGCAGTCAGCATAAGTGGGTCTGATGATAACTGAGGAAAAAACCAAGTTATTTGTTTCAATGAAATCATGATACGAGTATTAAACGCAAACCACTGCTACTATGCGCTTAGAAAGCGATTTAATGACAGAAACCTCTCTCGAACAAAGATCCAACTCAACAATCAGACACCGATTCTACCTGTCTTGCTCTACAGCGCAAAATCCTGGGTAATGACACAAACGGATCAATCTATTCCGGAATTTTTCAATAGAAAAATACTTCGTAAAATATTTGGACCCATCATTCAGAGCGGCGACTACATTTGTAGTACAAACCATGAGTATGATCTATGGGTATTTCCTGGCGGTGCGGACGCACGTTTTATTTCTTATTTTGTAGTTTTTCGAAAAGTTTAAATATTTTGAAGATACAGCATAGATTTTGGACAGTACTATAATGTTATTTTAATGAAACTTTGCCTAAAATGTTGTGTTCAAAATTATGACTAACTTAAAGTGCGTTACGGACACACTCAATTTTCCACAGCAACTTGAAGTGTCTAAAAAAATTTGTGAAATTAAGCGAAATAGCTATCTGCTCTACCAGCTGTAGAAAAACTTATTGGACCTTATCAGTGCGGCTTTGGACCTTGTAAATCTACGACGGATCAAATATTGACTTTACGACAAATCCTGGAAAAAACTTATGAATAACAGATCGACACTTTCCACCTCTTTGTCGACAACAAAGCTGCCTTCTACTCTCCGATAAGGGTAAGTTATATGAAGCCATGTCTGAGTTTATTATTCCTGCAAAGTTAATCCTCGGATAATATTGGTAAGGATCACTCTGAACCATTCAACTCGGAAAGAGGTCTCTGGCAGGGCGATAGCTTGTCCTGTAAACTTTTTAATATAGTTACGGAGAAGGTGATGAGAAAGGCTGGTGTCAACATGCCTGGCACCATATTCCACAAAAGCCACATGCCACTAGCTTATGCCGATGATACAGACATCATTGGCCTAAATCTAAACAATATAGGAATATACAATACAATAGAGGAATCCTCCATCAGCTCGTAAGTAAGGAAACTCTTCTGCATGTGTCTTTAGTTTTACTGCTTTTGCCGTTTTATCTTAAGGCATTATGTCTAGGATCGAGCCGCATGCCACTAGGCTATACCGATGACATAGACATCATTGGCCGAAATCTGCGGGATGTTACTGCAGTTTTCTCATCACTAGAAAAGGAGTCTGCAAAAAAAGGTGTAGCGGCCAACGAGGACAAAACAAAAATAATGATTTCGACGAACAAAGAGACCTTTTGATGGGGACGCACCGTCAATGTTGAAATTTATTGTTTTGAGGTAGTAGATGAGTTTACCTACCTTCGATCTTTCGTCAACAAGAAAATTATGTAAGCCAAGAAATCAAGCGGAGAATAGTGCTCGCCAATAGATGGTTTTACGGATTTCGGCAGCACTTTAGCTACACCACCTTATCTCGGGATAATATGAAACAGCTGTACCAGGTGTTAATTTTACTCGTTCTGTTGTATGCCGAATCGTGGGTGCTTACGACAACGGACATACAAAACCTGGGAGTTTTCGAGAGAAAAGTACTCCGAAAAATATATGGACCTATCTGTGTCGACGGCGAGTTTCGCCATCACATCGACTTTGTAAAAGAGTCAGAATCCAACGACTTCGATGGCTGGGATATGTTGCCAGAATGGATGTTTAGTCCAGTTAACTTATCTTTACAAAAAAACTTAATTTCCTTTTATACCCCATGAATGAGATATGGGATAGCTTCACGCGTTGTTGTGAATTAACACGCTTTCTATTTTTAGATTCACAACTAACGGCACCTACGTGTTTATCGACGAATGCGAACGTCAGTGTTTGAAAAGCTCTTACTAGACATGCCGATTGACTCGACACTTATACTGCGAAGTTGCTGCCAACAACATTCGAGGGGAGCCGACAATGAAAGAATTTTTTTTTTCTTTTAAGATGACTGGAGTCAGGAGTTGAACCAGTGATCTCCCACATGGTAGCCGCGTGTTCTAACCACTATGCCACGGCCGGTCCATTATCTTTACAGTTCTTCACTAAATTAGATTTACACCACTAAGGATTGATCGCTTTAATTGCAGCTTGACTATCCACACAGTGCGTTAGCCGCCTGCTAGTATCGATTATACATAACATAATAGTCCCAACGGCTTTCTGAATGTTCAGTACCTCAGATTGAAAACTGCATTCATTATGTGCCTAAAAGAAAGGTTAAACTGCAGATCCTCGCCGTATACACCAGTTCCATCTTCGATCCGTTTGTAAAGATAAAAATGGAGGTACCATAAGTCCCACCGTTATTCCTTTCTAATATTTCCGAAAATTCAACGTCAACTTTACGGAAATCCACACGTTTGATCAAAAAAGCTGATCAGTAAGCCGGATAATTTTCGCATGACCATGTATGGCCTTGACGAACAAGTCTAGGGGCGGAAGGCACAGAACATATCCATAGCTGCTTGCGGTATGCACCTTATAGACCCAGTAATCTCCATTACAGCCATCCTTTGGGCATTGCCTAGCATTTTCAGTAAGTTACCCTTATCTAGACCCATCAAACATACTTTCATATGAAATTATTGGTTGCAATAACGCCGTGTACAGCCACATTGTCACCTTTGGGCTAAGTCGTCAGCTTTTATCTTAGAGTTCCGGAACATATTAGGGCATTGACACCCATCTTTAACCTCTCCTCGATGTTATTTGATCAATTAAGCTTCTCTTCGAGTACTTGGCCTTCGTTGAGAGCTTCAATTCCACGCCATTCAGTTACGGTGGCCTGAAGTTCTTGACCTTATATATACGAGTAAATAGTATCAATTCGATTTTATAATGTCACACATCGTTTGTAGAAATTTTCCATCTATCATGATAACCACGACGTTCAAATATGCCACAATTTTTGTACCATACTCCGTTTATCACAAGGAACCATAGAAGAGGGTGCAAGAATCCTCATGTGGTGTTTCTCTATTAGCTAGGGATGCAGTTTTCGCCAAGTTCAAGTTGCGAACACGGTTTTCTGGCCTGCATTCCACCCAGTTCACTAGCGTTCGTGATACATTAATGTACTCCAGAGAGTTCTTTACTGCGCATGACGTCACGTTATTGAAAGCCGCTTGTAAAGTACTAATGATGAGGTTTGCTTACTCCTTACCGAATTAAGGTAAAATCCATAATCGTCAAAACTAAATTAATTTTCTAAGTGAGCTGGTACTAAATTTGAACGTCTGGTAGATTTCCTACAAAATAATTTTCTCCATAGGAAATATTTAAATTGATAAATTTTAAAGTAGTAATTTCTTCAATTAAGAGATTTGGCAAATATTTCGTTTGAGGTAACTGACATGACACATTTCTTAATTTTATAAATTAAAAAATTAAACTTGTAGATTTTATAGATTATGATACGAAACATGAAGACGTAATGTGCCGGCTGTAGTGTGTTTTTATAAACAATCTTGTAAACCATATTTAAACAATCCGATCCGATCAAAATCAACCATTTATAATATGGTTTGTCTATGCTTATTAGTTAATTGATTTAATAATACACTAGGCGTATGAGAAATTATAATTAAACGCAATCAAACAATTAGTAAGACAAACAGAATTAATGTAAACCAATGATATCAGACTTTTAATTAAATACGCATGACGTGTATAAATTATATAGCAGAAAATATGTCAGTAGCGGCTATAACTGTCAAAACAACATCATCCCAATTGGTATTTGTTAAAAAATGTCGTTCGAGTGCGTTAATGTGGGATGATGCATTACCAATATTGTCTAGCAATAATGAGAGACACTTCAACAGAAGATAGAATAAGAAATCTTACATAAATAAAATCTCTTTTTTATATTGGCAGCAATTGATGCATAAACATTCCCCAACATGCATAAATATCACCACATTACAAGCTGATTATATTTTAATGCCCCACTCGACAGTAGCACTTTCAACGTCCCTTTAATAACAATAATTTAAACTTTATTATAATGTTTAAATATTCGTAATACTCCGTTTAATTTCGATAAATTCTATCAACTTGAAGACACGACAAGTGCGTAACCAAACTGCAAATACACATAACTATACATAAAATATCATGATCGCCTAAGGATACAATCAATCAATTTAGTATACCCACAATTCTTGCACACTGTCTCTGGTCGTCAGTCATTCATGTGTTGTGGTATTCAATAAAGAGTGTTCGACAAGGTCCTTTGTTAAAACAATCAATTAGAGACATAAAGGATTGTCGCCCTTTTTCGAGTGATTTTTTTTCTTAGCTCATCATTTTCCATCATATGCCAATTTCTCTAGCTAAAATAGGTGGGGAAAAGTCATTCACACTTCAACCCTATTATCATATCCAACAACATGTCCAGGGAGTCCTACATTATTAACTTGAGGATCACTATTGCCCCGGCGCACTTGGCCTTTGCTTTGACCACTTGATGAAGTCTTTTCGTCAACCGTTTTGTGGATTCCCATCATCAAGAGTTGAAAAAAATTTGTAATTTATTTAAAAATAATAAATTACAATAATTAAGAGCAATGAAGAGCAAAAGGTTGTAATTCACACACAAAAGCGCCCATGTTGGCACCCTCTTAAAGTTAAACATAGGTTTTGGGGCACCAGCAGCAGCAGCCCCACCACCATAATCAACAACAACAGCAATAATAACTACAGCCACCACCAACAACAACAATTTAACCTTAACAACCATCAACAGCCAACGACAGCAGAAGCAGCAATCACTCCGTCCGTCAGCAGTCAGTCGCTGAGTTAAGCGAAAAAGTAAACTGCGGCAGCAAATTTCGGCGACAGCTAAAATTGTCGATCATCATTAGTGTTGTGGAATTGTATGGGTATTAAGTAATCGAGTATGTAATACTAATTGTAAATGATGATAACATTGATAGACTTCGTTCGAGCTCAGTCACATTGATCTACACTTGATGCTGTAGACAGCAACTTCTGAGTTGTCGAGTCAGTCAACATTTGTCTGTGGAAAGTTTTTCAAAAAGTTGACGTTCGGAATCGGCGTTTAACTGTAGGACCTATTGTGTGAGTCTTTAAAAAGGAGTGTGCTTTGGGGCCGGCCGTAGCATAGTGGTTAAAACATGCGATCACCATGCGATTCCCGCTTACAGTCATCTACATTTTTCTTTCATTGCCGGCGAGTCAAACAGCATGTCTAGAAGAAGCTTCTCAAACAATGGCGTTCGCATTCGTCGATAAACAAGTAGGTGCCGTTTGTTGTGAATCTAAAATAGAAAGCGTGTAAATTCGCAACAACGCGAGAAGCTTTGCCATACCTCATTCATGGGGTGTAAAGAAAAATTAAGATTTTTTAAGTGGCCATAGAAATATGACCCCTGGAAACGCAATATGCTGCCCCTGTGTGCCGAGAACATCAGAAATCGGAGTGGTTTGTTTGTAATAATTGAGATAGTTGGTTGGAGTGGGCATTAGCTACCTCGGCTATATGCAGCTTTGTGATGTTTATCTTTCTAGGCGTTTGGTTTTGAGCGTTTTTAGACTTAAACAAGTGCGTACCTTGACTACAACGAGGTGGTGATCCGAGTCATTATCAACACCGCGCGTCACGTGCGCGTAATACTTCAATATGGTTTTTTGTATTTTGATCAGGGGATATACAGGTTGACTTGTGAATATCTTTATGCGGGAATCTGAAATTTTGAAAATATGTAATTATTATGGCACATGAAGCGTTAGCGCTGTCGAGTTGCACACAGGTGAAAACATTATGCTCCCCCAACAATCGTTGAATATTGTTTCTCAGTCTGTACTTGTGCCTGTTTTTGAGTGGAATGTGAAAAAGGAGATTATTCAGAGGCTGGCGAGGCTATGAAATGCACTGATTTTAACCGTATTCTTTAAATTTTAGAATTTTTATTTCCTACATGCTATAGTTCCACAACATTTGCCAATGACAGAGTTCAATATAAACCATTTCGTATTGACTAGCTACCTCAAACGAATATTCAAATTTGCACTCCTTAAAACAACTTAAAATTAAAAAAAAAAAACACTACCCAGTACGTAAAAACCGCAATCAAACTCATCACGTCACTCGCTCTAACGTCAACGACGTCTGACGGTTTCTGCTGCTGTCCTTAAGTCACCACTGACTGCAGCAACAGCAGCAGCAGCAGCTATATGGGGCCGCACAAAAATACCAGTAATAACGCCATCGCCATCGTTGTATTGCGGCGCATGATGGCACGATCGACATTAAATGGAGTTAACAGCCTTCCTGTCGATTTTGATGGGTTGCGATTTGCTTTTACTGCTGTCGTGTCTCTCTGTCTGTCAGTCTACCTTTCCGTCCCTGTGTTCATTTATCTGTCTGTCTGTCTGTCTGGCTGACGCTTTGATGCAGCTTTCGGTGCTTTGAGCTTTGGCTGTCAGCCAACTCAGTGATGCGTTGCCACCAGTTACCGTAATTGTGAGTGGGGTTTTTCTCTGTTTTGTGTGCGCTGCTTGTCTTGTGCGAGCGAGTGTACTTGCTGTGGAGTAGTCGACAACATCAATTTTTTGTGTTTAGCTTTGAGTCACAAGTTGTCATGAAATTACTCAAGTTTGATGTGTTGAGGTTTTGAATTAAGTCTTTAATGAAAATATCAAATTACAGAGTTGCCATAAGGCAAACCAAAGTTTTGCAAATAGAGTGATCAATATGAGGCTTATTAATGTTATGTGTTGGCAAATACATCTTGTATTTGTTGTTGTATTATGTTTTGGGGGGTATTAAGTGGGGAATGTCTAATTATTGACAAAATATGGATATATGTGGGAGGCAGGTTCACAGATTAACTTTAACTTGTTATTCCTTTGTAAGAAGTAAAAGACCTCATAGTTTCATTCGTCCCAAACTGAAAAATAGAGTTTTTAATGGTTTTCTTCAAAGGATGTTACGAATAATAATAATAATAATCTGAAGTTATGTAAATTTCAGTGGTCAATATCCTTAAAGAACTTAAATTTAATTCGTCCCATAACGAAAAATTCGTTATTTAAGAGGTTTACTGTAAAGAACTTTTTGGA
This sequence comes from Muscina levida, assembly GCA_964034835.1. Lineage (NCBI taxonomy): Eukaryota > Metazoa > Arthropoda > Insecta > Diptera > Muscidae > Muscina > Muscina levida. The sequence goes on from OZ035882.1 coordinate 72,609,876, forward strand.
AAAAAATAATATGGAGTACTTAAAGGGATCAATATCCTTAAAATAGTTAAATACTTCCATAGGCTATACAAATGACAAGTTCGATTTTTGTATCGTAAAATTTTATACAGAACAACATTCAATCTGGGGTTTTGGAATTCTAAATCGGGGTAAAATCTACAAATGGTTTGGCGTTATCAGGCCAAACTTTTTTATTACCTTTTATAGTTTTAGTTTTTCCGTTGATTTTTCATTTCATTCTTCACCAGAATTGTAGATAAAGTTAAAGCTCGTAATTTTTATTAATATATTTAATTACTTACTTAAGTGGCCATTACAACTTACGAACGTGGTTCATAAATTAGAGGTTTGAAGTATTAAAGAATTCCACACGCTTCGGTCTTCTGCGTGCGCTCTCCGGTTAATCGCACTTCGCACTACCACTGGTCCTATCAGCGAAGCTTGGATCTCACTGTTCTGCGTCGTTCGCCTTCAAACACCCTTTTCGCTGGATCATTTACATCCATTCTGGCAACATGTTCCAGCCGTCGTTGAATTCTGATTCTTTTAGCTAATTCAATGTTGTGGTAAAGCTCATACAGCTCATGTTTCGTCAGATAGGTCCATATATTTTTCGGAGGACTTTTCTCTTGAATACTCCCAGGTTTTGTATGTCCGTTGTAGCAAGCACCCATGATTCGGCGCATACAACAGAACGGGTAAGATTAGCACCTTATATAACTGTTTCTTAGTTTTCCGACATAAGGTGGTGCTACATAATTGCTGCCGAAGTTCGTAGAAACATCTATTTGCTAGCACTATTCTCCGCTTGATTTCTTGGCTGACATTGTTTTTCTTGTTCACGGAAGATCCAAGGTAGGTTAATTCATCTACTACCTCAAAACAATAATTGTCAATGTTCATGGTGCGTCCCCATCGAGAGGACTCTTTGTTCGTCGCATCGGTATTTTTGTTTTGGCCTTGTTGACCGCTATACCCATTGTTGCCGATTTCTTTTCCAGGGATGAGAAAACGTCTTTATCATCGGCATAGACTAGTAGGCCAGTGTGGCTCTTGTGGAATATGGTGCCAGACATGTTGACACTAGCCTTTCTCACCACCTTCTCCATAACTATATTAAATAGTGTACAGGACAAGCTATCGCCCTCCCTGAGACCTCTTTCCGAGTTAAATGGTTCAGACTAATCTTTACCAATTTAATAGAGGATTTGGTGGTAATGGTGGTAATAGAGGATTCAGGAATACCAAACTCAGACATGGCCTCGTATAGCCTATTCCTTATCGGAGAGTTGAAGGCAGCTTTGTAGTCGACAAAGAGGTGGTAGGTGTCGATCTGCTTTTCATAAGTTCTTTCCAGAATTTGTCGTAAGGTGAATATTTGATACGTCGTAGATTTGCCAGGTTTAAAGCCGCACTGATATGGTCCAATTAGTTTTTCTACAATTGGCTTTAGACGTTCACACAACATGCTTGAAAGGACCTTGTACGCAATTGGTAATAGGCTTATTCCACGGTAGTTCTTACATTCACTACGATCTCCTTTCTTGTATATGGGACATAACAGACTGAGACTCCAATTCCCGGAAATGCTCTCCTCTAGCCAGATGTTCTCCATGAGCTGATGATGGCTCCTAATTAGTTCCTCTCCACCTGCCTTAAACAATTCAGCAGGGAGATCATCGGCTCCAGCCGCTTTGTTGTTTTTAAGGCGGGATATTGCGACACGTATCTCACTCTGGCTCGGATGTGGACAGTTAAAACCATCGTTATGGATTGGAGCGGGGTCTTCTGGAGTGGTGTCCGTTTCCAGAAAATTTCTGAAATGTTCTATTCACATCTGTAGAACGTTATTCGGTTCAATTACTAGCTGACCATCGCTGCCCTTGCGGGAGGACAACCTTGTTTCACAAATTCTCGTCTAAACTCTCTGGTAGCTTTCTCTCTAATTCAGAGCATAACTGTGCACTCATCCAGTCTCTTCTTCAGCTCTTTGTTTTTCCGACTAAAAAGACGAGTTGCCTTTCGTATCTTCTCCGTTTTCCCGTTCAGGAGCAGCTCGCATTGCCATTGGCTGCAGTTTCGCTTTGTATGCAGCATCCGTCTCACTCGTGGCATTGCAAAATTCATCATCGTACCAGGCATCTTCTTGAGACGGCTTTGAGTACCCAAGTAAACTTTTCGCAGTCCGTTCTATGCAGTCGGCTATATATTGTTACTGCTAGGTAATATTATCAGGGGTTGAAACATCCCGTAGCAGTTGAGTTAGGTGGTTGAAGTAGGCGTCCGCTACCAATGTGGTGCGCAGTTTACGATGCCCAGCTTTCGTTGTGCCTGGTTACGTAAGTTTTTTGCGATGCTTAGCCCTGTGCGTACCTGAACTACGGTAGGTAACGATCGGAGTCAATGTTCGAACCCTTGATCACTCGTACAATAATTTTAATAATTTATATTAATATAGCAATGTAAAAAATCAAGTCTGGCTAATTTTATCGAATGAACTCTTCAAAAAATTCCATTTATCGCTATTAATCACAAAATTTCGCAAAAAACTTCAAATTTCTGGCAATACATAAGCTGTCTTATATGTGATAAGTAGAACGCTGGTCATTGCTGATGATTTTGGATTTACTGTACATATGTAGCGAGTTTGCATATAGTACTTGCAACATAGGTACATATGTATAACGTATGAGTTGTATTGATTATTTGTATTGTGGATTCATGGTATAATAACACAATACCTCAGCCAGTATGGGGGTGAGAAATTCCATGTCATGGTGAAGGTACTAGGTCGGTATAGTAAAACCCCCAAAGAGCTAGGCGTTCTCAGACCATACTCTTTTATGACCTTTTATATTTTTGCATATTTTGATGTTTGGTCGCTTAGCAGCATTGGTGATTTCTCATTTCATTCTTCAGCAGAATTGTAGCTAAGGCTTAAGTGAATAATTTCTATTGATATATCCATGAACTAACTTTATCGAATGCTATCTTCATACATACATCTCCTTTGTCATAAATTTTTCTCAATAACTCCAAATTTCTGGTCATATGTGATAAGTAGAGAACTGATCAATGCAGGTGACACTGAATGACGACCCTGATCCAAGTTCTGTACTGTACATATGCAGCGAGTTTGAATATAGTGCACGCTACAAGCGTATGTACAACGTATGAGTAATATTAATTGTATGCGGATTTTATATTAATCATACGCACATCATTCCAATATTGTGGATTTATGACATAAAAACAGTGCTACAGCCAATCTGGGGGTAAGACAGTTCAAGTCACGTTAAAGATACTAGGTCAGTATCGTAAAACCTCAAAGGGTTTGGTGTTATCCACAATTCTTCTCAATGATTTTTTTGTAAAATTTTGGGGAAATTTTCGCAATAATTATCTAAATTGATGGTTAATTTTGTTAGGACATTGGAAGGCGACAAGGTCCTTGGAATATTTTAAAAAAGTGCACACTTTATTCTTAAAGTATGTATTATGGCAATAATTTCATAGACATTGAATTTGGACAAGGTCCTTGATAACGGCAAACAGGTTAATTCGCTATATTGCTTTGGCAAAAATACTTAAACAACACAAATTGTTTATCATTGAATACAATGTTAAAAAAAATCAATTTCCAATACAACATATCGATATGCAAATTTGTGCATCACGTTGCTCTTTATAAGATAACAAATTTGCACTCACACGAGTAGAGGCGCCGTCATCATCATCATCATTGAACTGCCAACAATTTGAGTGATTTCCATCAAAAATCCTCAAAGAGCAGATGTACCCTAAAATACACTCCCTCCAATGTCTACAAACTAATGAATACATATCGATCGATATGCCCTAAAAGCATAGCAGCATACTACCCAGGTAGCCCATCAGCATATTCTACATGTGCGTACGTATGTAAGTATGTAGTTATGCAGTTTCCTTACCTCTCTCTCTCTTTTTGCACCGCTTCAAGTGTTGATGTTTGACATACGTAGAACAAGCATTGCATTTCATCAAGTTAATTTGCTTAATAACAATTATTAAATGGGTTGCGCCTGTGCAACCGCAGTTAAGCTTCACAAATTGCCCCCCATTTATACGTTTGTGATTGGAAATTCAAATTCAACACAGAAAACGGAAGAAACACAAACAAGACAGGCTTATATTAAATTTACACTCTGATGGATAATCGGAATAGTATTGTCAAAATGGAAAGATAAAACACTATCTATACTAAGAGGTGATGATGTATTACGGCTAAATAATTTGCAAACTCTGGCATTAATGGTGGTTTGTCTTAATGACGTATATTATAAGAGGCAAAAAACGCATAATTTATTGATTTATACCTCTCACTCATATCGAAGATTTATATGAATAGTCCCTGGTTGTTAGTGTATGTATATAGTTGCATGATTATATGTATGAACAAACGAAGGGAGTGCAAAAAGTTTGCAAAACAAAATACTACAATAAACGCAAACTGTTCGATACTACACTGGGATTGCAAAGAAGTACCAGCTAAGTAAGTAAGTAATCATCTCTCGATAGCGCAATTCATTCACCATAACTGTTGAGCGAACCTCATTTTCGAAAAAGTAAGGTCCAATGAGGTGAAGCCCGAAAATTCTATCAGAAGATAAAACGAAAGGTACATGGAACAGGTCTTCCCTCCTGTAAAGACAAGGATGGTCATCTCGTCACTGACTCCGAGAGCGTACTGAGAATATATAAAGATCACTTCTGCAGCCTATTGATGTGTGAAAACTCGGCTGATGAAGACTGTGCACCAATCCAAGATGATAACATTGAGTGTCCACCTCCGAGCCAAGCTGAGATAACAACTGCCATATCCCGCCTAAAGAACAACAAGGCCGCTGGGGCTGATGGTCTTCCAGCTGAGTTGTTTAAGGCGGGTGGAGATGAGCTTGTTTTAAGCATGCAACAGCTCATAGAGAACATTTGGCTCCAGGAGAGCATGCCAGAGGATTGGAATCTCAGTGTGCTATGTCCAATCTACAAAAAAGGTGACCGTAGTGAGTGTAAAAACTATCGTGGAATTAGCCTCTTACCCATTGCGTATAAGGTCCTGTCTAGCATACTGTGTGAACGTCTAAAGCCAATTGTGGAAAACCTGATTGGACCTTATCAGTGCGGCTTTAGACCAGGCAAATCCACGACGGATCAGATATTTACACTACGGCAGATTCTTGAGAAAACCCATGAGAAGCAAATCGACACTTACCACCTCTTTGTCGATTACAAAGCTGCCTTCGATAGTCCCATCAGGCATCGACTATACGAAGCCATGTCTGAGTTCGGTATTCCTGCGAAGATTATTCGTCTCTGCCGGTGTACCCTTACGAATACCAAATCCTCTGTTCGGATTGGCAAGGATCTATCTGCACCATTCGATACGACGAGAGGTCTTAGACAGGGTGACGGTTTGTCATGTATGCTGTTCAACATAGTGATGGAGAAGGTGTTAAGGAAAGCAGCGGTTAACATGTCTGGCACCATATTTAATAAGAGCCACATGCTGCTCGCATATGCCGATGATATCGACATTATCGGTCGAACGATGCGAGAGGTAACAGCTGTTTTTACATCAGTCGAAAGGGAGTCAGCGAAAATGGGTTTGGCAGTGAATGAGGACAAGACGAAGTTAATGGTATCATCGAACAAAGTGTCCACCCGTTGGGGCCGCAGCGTGAACGTTGAAAACTATTGCTTTGAGGTAGTGGATGAATTTATCTACCTTGGATCCGCCATGAACAAGAACAACAGTGTCAGCCTCGAAATAAAACGGAGAATAGTGCTTGCTAACAGGTGTTTCTTTGGACTACGCGAGCACTTTATAAACACCACCCTATCTCGAACTACCAAAGTCCAGCTGTACCAGGTACTAATTTTACCGGTCCTGTTGTACGCCTCCGAATCTTGGGTGCTTACACAGGCAGATGCAGCTCATCTGGCGGTGTTTGAGAGAAAAATACTCCGCAAAATATATGGACCCATTTGCGTAAACGGCGAGTTTAGGATTCGGATGAACCATGAGCTGTACGAGTTATACCACGACATTGATGTCGTCAAGCGGATCAAAGTGCAACGATTACGCTGGCTAGGCCATGTCGTGAGAATGGATGAGGAAACTCCAGCGCGAAAGGTATTCTATCAAGACCTCGAAGGACGGCGCAAAAGAGGGAGACCGCGACTACGTTGGAAGGACCAGGTGGAGGAATCACTGACGCTGCTTGGTAGGACTGACTGGAGACGGTGCGCACAAGATCGAAGCGAATGGAAATCTTTGATCATTTCGGCCTCTGACTTAGGCACTAAGATATAAATATATATATGTGTCAAGTTGTTTTAAAGGCTAATAATAATAATAAGGTCCAATGACCCCCCCGGGTCCATAAACGGCACCAAACATTCACACGTTGAGAATGGAGAGGCTTCTTAACAATACCTCTCGGGTTTTCCGAGCAACAGATGCGACAATTTAGCTTGTTGACGTAGCCACCGAGGTGTAAATGAGCCTCATCAGTCAAAATGATTTTTCAAGAATCCAATCAGCAAAGACACGACGTTGTTGATGATCGGCCGTCATGAGTTCTTGTGTTAACTGAACTTTATAATCCTTAAGACCCAAGTCTTTATGCAAAATACGGTGTAATGACGTTTGTGGAATGCCCAATTCCAAAAGAACGATGAGGACTAGTGGTTCTTAAGTTATGTCAAACAAAAGAGCCTAAAACGTAATTACAAACTTCAAATCGATATTAAATTATAATGGCATGTAACTTGACAAAACGAATGATGCAGAACTTCTTCTTTTTGGGACTACTTTCACTTGCAGTTCTCAGAATTGAGTCCCAAAATCATGTGTTGTACTGTGTAACGTTTATTTCCGTATACTCCTATATGACATCGAATCACATCAGCAAAAAAGGGAGTGTTTAGGATGGTAGTTGATATTTTTTGAAATTGGCGAATTTTTGTATTTTTTGTATGAATATTCAACAAAGAAACTTTTCTCAACACCACACGTATACGCTGTTCATATCATGCTTTATGTATAGGTATTGGTGGAACATTGTCCACATATATCTACATATATAAGCTAACATGTCACGCCATCTGTTGTGCTTTCGATCAATTCCTCATATTCGACTTTAATATTTCTTTAAATCATTTATAAACCATTTGTTTTATGTATCGTGTTTGTTTTTTTTTTCTAGCTATTGCCGGAATTTCTTGATTATTATTCGGCATTTAAGTTAACTATCAGATGTTTCAGTTGGTGTGTGTATTATTTTTTTGTCTAATTTTCTTTAAGAGTTTGAGTTTTGATTTCTGTTTCGCTTGTTCTTGATGTTTTCGTTTGTTTGTTTGTATGTAGGTATGTATTCATTTGTTCGACGTCTACGACCCACTTCAAAGTGATTTACGATTTTGGGACACGCCTTTGCCTATCAAGTTTTTAGCCTTAGAAACAACAACAAACTTGGAACAGCAAACAATTAATAGTACAACTACAACGACGACGACGCCACTATAAAAGCAACAACAAAAGCCAGCAAAAACCATTTTTCTACGTTAGTATCTAATGCCACAAACCCCTCAGTGGTGCGATTGTATGAGAATGGTATTGAAATTTAATATATATGTGGTAGTGTAGGGGTAGTTGCACAGTGGCTGGACCATAATGTGCAAATAAAAATTGTCACTAATCTTTTTGTGGACATATTAAATATAAAAGAATATGAAAAAAAATTATATACATATATTTAGTGCCAATATCTTCTTTAGAGAATTGCAGCAGCCAATCTGGGGTGTGCGAAATTTCACATATTTTTAAAAATTTAAAAATTTTAATATATCGCCTTTTTTCATAAATTTTCCTCAATAACTCCATATTTTGGCTGTCTTACCTGTGATAAGCAGAAAACTGGTTACTGCTGAAGATATTGATAGATGACTATGATCAAAATACTGTACTGTACTTATGTAGCGAGTTTGCATATAGTACTCACTATAAACGTGTGTACAACGTCTGAGTAATATTAATTTTATGCAGATTTTATATTAATCATACGCACATTATATCAATATTGAGGATTTATGGTTTAATAAAAAGGTACAACAGCCAATCTGGGGGATGAGTTATACCTAGTCAGGGTAAAGCCACTAGGTTAGTATAGTAAAACCCACAAAGGTATAGGCGTTCTCAGTTTCAACTTATTGTTATAACCTTTTATATTTTTTGCTTATCTTAATGTTTATTCGCTTAGTGTTTCAGCTACAACTCAAGATCCATTGATGATATCTCATTTCATTCTTCAGCAGAATTGTAGCTTATTCATAAGTAAATAATTTGTAATAATATTTCCATGTAAAAGAAATCGCTTTTTTTCATAAATTTTCCCCAATAACTCAACATTTCAGGTCGTATATAGGCTATCTAATCAATGATAAGTAGACAGAACAAGTAATTTTTGGTGATATTGAATGACAACTCTGACCCTAGTACTGTACTGTACATATGTAGCGAGTTTGCATATAATACTTACTATAAACGTGTGTACAACGTATGAGTAATATAAATTTTATGCAGATTTTATATTAATCATACGCACATCGTTTTAGAAATGTGGATTTATAGTTTAATAACACGGTACAACAGCCAATCTGGGGGAAGAGTAATTTCTAGTCAGGGTGAATGTATTAGATCAGTAAAGTAAGGTCAAACTCTTTTTATTATGAAATTTTATATTTTTTGCTTATATTGATGTTAGTTATCTTAGGTTTTCAGCTATATCTCAAGAACTATTGAAGATTTCTCATTTAATTCTTTAGCAGAATTGTAGCTAAGGCTTAAGTAAATAATCTCTATCGATATTTACGTGTAAAAAATATGTTGGACTAATTTAATCAAATACATTTTTCAAAATCTGTAATTTATCGCTTTTTTTCATAAATTTCCCCCAATAACTCCAAATATCTAGTCATATATAGGCTGTCTGATCTGTGAGTAAAAAGTGGTCACTGCTGATGATATGGCCCTTTCCCAAGTACCGTACTGTACAAGTTTGCATATAGTACTTGCTATGCACATATGTACAACGTATGAGTTATATTAAATTTATGCTAATTTTATATTAATCATACGCAAAGCGTTCCAATATCGGGGGTATAAGGTTTAATAACACAGTGGCACACAGTTGTGGGGGTGAGAAACTCAAAGCCAGGGCAAACGTACTAGGTCAGTAATCATCTGAAGTTCTTGACTTATAACTGAAAAACTAAGCAAACAAACAACAAGATAAACAAAAAATATGGGTCATAAATAAAGTTTGGCCAGAGAATACCTAAAACTTTGGGGGTTTTACTATACTGACCTAGTATCTTCACAATGACTTGGATTTTCTCACCCCCAGACAATGACCCCAAAAATTTTCCACAGTGTAATTAACGTTCAAGTAAATCTACTTAAGCAAGCTCCTACAAACCACTGTTTTGTGACGTTGTTTAGCTTATATTCTTTTCTCTAAAAATATATAACTTTTGCACAGTTCTTCTAGCATTGTTGTTTTTTTTTCTCTGACAACAACAAGTCAGCCAGTCTATACCACTTGACTTCACATCATTCTCATCTCAAGTGGGTATTAGATTCACACTACTCAATAATACAAAAACAATACCCAACAAACAATAAGAAATGATCCTTTTGAATTTTTTGTTGTCCCATAAGGGGTGTGGGTGGTAAAATGTTTACAGCATTTCGTTTACATTGAAAACCATTAATTTACCGCTATTGGCCACCACCACAACAGTCGCAGTTGTCAAACTAACATTGAGCACTTCATAAAAATCATCTTTAGATAGATGTTGTTGCATTGAATCTGTGTATATATACAGTTAACATTTGATATTCATTCAATGGCCTACAGTGAAATGCGAGGGATGATGTGATAGTTTTTGAAATGAGTCAAAAGAAAATAATGGTCAACATAACAGTTTTATTAATCTAACTTAAATTATACCTTCACCCATAGGGGTAATGATATATTTATATCATTTGAAACGAGAAATAGTGTAACGCATTAAAGTAGAAGTGTTAGGCCCAAGTATTATTAAGGCCAAATTCATTTCACGACGTTTTAAGACGACTGTGCCATGTCTGTCTGTCTGGCTAGCAGTCTGGATGGCTAGTGTGAAGGATAACTCGAGTAAACCTTAACCGAGCCTTATGAAAATTACCGGTATTAATATTATTTAAAATAAAGTGATGGTATTGTAAATGGAGAGAAATGGGTGGTAACAAAAGGGGTACCCCCCATACAAAAATTACCTATTTTTGGATAAATAATGTTTCTTCCATTATTGCTAAGCGGACAACTCTTGGCTTTATGAATTTAATCGGTTTAATTATCTTGTAATATATGGTAGACAAACCCTCAGAAAATCGAAACCTGAGCCACCCCTGTTTTGTTACCTCCCATACCAATGGCCAAAGTGACCTTCATAGTTTTACATACATATCTTTTTTGTAAATACACTGAATACACTCAAATGTTGTGTAAGATGTTCGCTTATGGAAATTTGATGCTGAAAAGAATATGGACCACATCGGTCTATCCCCTCTTGTACCTCCAATACAAAATGACCCATTATTTGGGAAAATAATATTTCATCCATAACTTCCAAACGGACATTAGTAAATTTAGTCAGTTAAATGGTTTTGTCAAGTTGGCTGCATTAATAATGTAATGGCCAAATGATTGTTTTTGCTCAAGGTGGGACTCAATTCTGAGAATTGCACGTGGAAGTAGCCCTAAAAATTCTCAGAAATGCGGATTTTATATTAATCATACACACATCATTCCAATGTTGCGGAGTTATAGTTTTATAACACATTGCAACACCCAATCTGGAAGGTGAGAAAAACCAAGTCAGGGTGAAGATAAAAGGTCAGTATAGTTAAAAGCCCAAAATTCTCCTGAAGAATGTAGTGAGAAATCAATAATGCTTCTTGAGTTATAGCTGGAAAACTAAGTGAGCTAACATCAGGGTAGGACAAAAGTTGTAAAATGTCATAAAAAAAGTTTGGCCTGAGAACCCCAAACCCTTTGTGGGTATTACTATACTGGCCTAGTACCTCCGCAGACATTGACCTCGAAATTGTTTTACAGTCTAATTGAATTTTAACATAAGATACCGGTAGATACATCCCAAATTTTTTCAAAGAAATCTTCAAAAAATTTTATATAAAGCCTTTTTTTATACATATTCCCCAATAACTCCAAATTAGACGGCCAATATATGTTATAAGTAGAAAATTAGTCATTGCTGATGATATTGTATGCAGACCCTGATCCAAATACATGTCTAGAGAGTATTGCTCTCTCTACACATGTATCTACAACGTATGAGTAATATTCAAGTTATGCGGATTTTATATTAATCATACGCACATCATACCAATGTTGTGGAGTTATGGTTTAATAACACATTGCAACAGCCAATCTGAAGATTGAGAAAAAGCATGTCAGGGTGAAATGAAAAAGTTAAACAGAGAACCCAAACCCTTTTGTTCGAATTAATAAGAAAATTTTGCTTTGATTCTCAGTAACTACCGTTTAAGACCCTTTCGTGATCAAATGCCAAGAAATTGTGAATTTAACATTTAACACTTGTTGATGACTTTATTACCTATTATAAAATTACAGTTCCACGACATGTTTAAAAACCTTCGGTCTTACGACTGAGAGTCCTATCTCCAACCGTTTACACTTCACAAGCAGTCAAATGATACTACATAAGTAAATTCAATTAAAAATCAGCTAATTTCAATAACTCTACACTTAAACAATACCATACATAGGATGATGGTATATATCAGTCATTTAAACTGAAATCTCCTTGAAACCGGTTCCAGAATTCCAGGGACCGGCTGTGGCATAGTGGTTAGAACACACGACTACAATGCGGGAGATCCGTGATTCAATTCCCGGCTCCAGTCATCTGCTCATTTCACTTTCATTACTGGCCCCCTCGATGTTGTCGACAGCAACTTCGCAGTATAAGTGTCGAGTCAATCGACATGACTAGTAAAAGATTCTCAAACAGCGACGTTCGCATTCGTCGATAAAAAAGTAGGTGCCGTTTGTTGTAAATCTAAAAATAGAAAGCGTGTTAATTCACAACAACACGAGAATCTATACAATACAATTTTTTGTTAAGTTTCAGAATATTTATTGGAAATCACTGGAAGGAATCATGAAATTTGGTATTAGGAGTTAAAATGTGGTACAGACGATAGTAAGAGGGTTGTGTTAACCCCAAAACTGAAGCCCCAATATGTTTTGCTTATAACTTGAAAATAAAATTTTGCCAAAGCCGTCAAAAGCATAGACTTTTCACATAATTTATCTAAACTTCTAATCTTCGCAGTCTACCTCTACTTTTGCATCACAGATTTTTTCAACTATACCCTCAGTAGTTTAGTTCTCAATGGCAACAAATGCCAGCAGCAACGACAGCAGTTGGTCTTTATGGCATAGTTTGTGGTTGTCTGTCTGTCCGCCTCCTTTTGCTGTTTTTGCTACTCCAACATTTTTCTTATTTTTTTTGTTCATCTTGTACAAATATCTTTGTTTAGCGTTTACATTTGTGTCCTCTGGGAATCATTGTTTTCCTACTAGACATTGGCTATTTTCAGTTGCAAAAGCAAACTCCCCTATCTCTCCCTCTCTCTTTGCCAACCACAAGCACACAACAATCGAATTTATCCTTTGTGTGCTACCAGTACGTGCGATTTCCTTTCCTTTCTATATTTTATTCAATAGCTGATATGGCCACTGAACACTTTCGCTTTTGTTGGACAATTCTATCCAGGCTATATACACGTCGTAACTGTCGAGTGGTATCTTAAGATAATTGCACAACAAATACATGCAGAGAGAGAGAGCAAGAGAGATTGCTATAAATTGTTAGTGGTATTTTTGGAATGTAGTTGAATTTCTCCAAACTTTTTCTTTGCATTTACTGGATTTCAGCTAAGACTTAAAGGCAGCTGTCTTTCTTTTTTGTTTTGTTAATTTCATTCATTATCATCATTATGCTTAATGGAGTCATTTAGGCTAAAGAGGAGATTTTTATTATTGTTTTCAGTTATTTTTTTGTTCGTAGTATTTTCTCTGGGGGGGATAACTAAATGTTGCTGCTTGTAACTAAATGAAGAAATACCCAACAGATGAAAGGGAACCAAAATCAAAGTTAATGATTATTGAAGTTTAAAAGGTTTGTGTAATTTCTTAAAATGTTTTTTTGTTACGAACAAAATTTCGGCAAATTCAAAGTGATATTTTTTAAACAGTCATTTTCACTGTTTGGCAAATGATGGCTTTGTTAGCAAAGTGCGAAAGCTGGGAATATTTTTTCCCAGCAGTGGTGAATGAGTGACACGGCAAGATCAAAATAAACTTTTGTGTAAAATTACTAAGGCCATCTTCATCATACTTACTGATATATCATTAAGTTCCGTAGCTTTGGGAATGTAAACAAGTTAAATTTATCCACTGGTCGTTGATCATAAATTACAAATCAATTTATGAATGAATTTTAGCCGCATGAATGGTAATTGGATCTTTAAGATAAGAAATGGTACATTTTATACAAATGGGATTTTAATTGATTCCTAGTTTGAGTTAAGTAGATATGGGAGGTATCATTCTATATAAGACTTAATATGGGATATTTGCACGATTTGGATTAATTGTTATTTATTAGGCAGATTTTAGATAGTATATTTTTAAGGCCCAAAGCACTTTCGGAAGATATGAATGAATTTTTAACGGAAGACACCACTCGTATTGTTATATGAGGGATTGCTTTATAACTCAATGTAAAACGTTAAGAAACACTTACGTTTGATAACCATGAATAAGATATGATTCAGCTTCTCACATTTGAGTGAGTTTACAATTTATATGTTCAGTCTTACACGAACGGAACCTACAATGGACAGACGATTTCAAACTTCAGAACCACGTGTGTTCCTTCTATCGTCCAACTGTTGACTCAAACATACGTTTTCAAAAAACAGTGCTTGGAACTTTTACCCCATTCATCTTCTTCTTATTTGGTAGAAACAACAAAGTCATGCATCAGTTACCGCACGTAGAAAATAATTCTCAGCTCTCCAACCTCTTGCGCTCCGTAGATAGTTTGTCACATTGAATTGAGATAACTGCTCTTTCAACTGATCAATTCAACTATGTTTGGTCGCCCCTTTCTGCTTCGCCCATCAAGTTTCTTACCAAAGACTTTTCGATCTGGAGCATTTTCATTCATTCGTAAAACATGTCTCAGCTATCGCATTCGGTCTATTTGAACCCGCTTGACTATGTCGATGTCGTTATAGCCTATAACTGAAACTCTCGTCTGAGGCGAAATATCTAGGCGTCATTTTGAATAGGAAACTTAACTGGAGACGCAATACTGAGGAAAGGACAAAGAAAGGATTAAATGCCCTATACTCCTATACTCTGTAGGGAAAAGCTGGGGACTACAACCAGCTATGGTATATTGGATATACACAGTGGTAGTGCGTCCTATAGTAACTTACGGATGCCTTGTTAAGTGGGGGGCTTTGGATAAAGCAAGTAAGCTTATGCTGATAAGTAGTATACAGCGAATGGCTTCACTTTGCATAACAGGTGCTAGACGAAGCACACCACAAGCGGCACTGGACGTAATATTGAACCTGCGGCTACAAGTGTAATAAGTTTACGAGAAGCATTATTTTGGCGGGTCAAGCATCAATACTGTAAAGGTTACGCACACATAGATGCAACGAAGGACTCCACAAAAGCACGGGCTATATGGTTCCGTTGTTGGATTTTACATCATGCCCGGAAATAGTGATCCATGATAGAGAATATTGGTAAGCTTCCTTGCCCTTCAGAACAGGATCGGGTATCTTTAGTGAGGATCTCAATTACAGGCAACACTTTCGATTGGACGATGATGATTGCAGTGTGTTCCAGGCGGAGATCTTCGCTATTATGAAATCTGTGGACGAGATCGTCACAATCTATGTAGACAATCAAGCGGACTTAAACCCTTTGCTATTAAAGGCCATAAACTCGAGATTAGTGCACAGATGTAGGACGGCGGTCTCCAAACTGTCGGAGAATACTGTTTGGCTTTGCGAGGTCCCCGGACATAGTGACATTTTAGGTAACGAAATAGAGGATGAACTGGCGCTGAAAGGCTCAGCACTAGGACCCGGCTAATCGGATGGATCAGTGCGACCACCAATGTGTCATATATACGGAATTGTGACCCGTCACATCGAACGGCTTTCAAATGCATCCTGGGAACATCGCACCGACTGTGTGGCATCAAGGGATATTTAGCCAGCACTGGATGGAGGATGAACCAAATCACTATTGGAACTGGACAGGAGGTCCGTCAGGTGACTAATTGGAATAATTACGGGACACTGTGACGTCAGAGCATTTACATCCAATTGGGAGACGACACAGGAGGATAATTGCAGGCTTTGCGACAATGAGGAAGAAATTGAGACCACTGAGCATTTGTTATGCCATTGCCCAGCTCTTCATAGAAGAAGAAAGCAATTCCTCATTAAATGATAGTCTCATCGAATTGTCGTCATTTAACATGGAGAATCTGGTGAAGTTCACTACTGGTTTGAGCTGGCCTAAGGGCAGAGAACCATAGTGTCCTCACGTAATCTCATTACTTGTATATATTAAATTGAAGAAGAGAATACACCGGTATTATTTTTAGCACTGCTATCTCTCTTTCACCGTACTATTCTTGTAAATTCTGTATTATCTCGTAAATACTCTTTTCTTTATATTTCTCCTTTTTTAAATCAGGACAATCGCAACGGACCATATATATATGGTATTGCGCTGTGTCATTACTTACTTACTTACTTAATTTCTCCTTCACCCTATGAATGAGGTATGAGATTCACAACAAATGGCACCTACTTGTTTATCGACGAATGCGAACGTCACTGTTTGAGAAGCTTTTACTAGACATGCCGATTATCCCGACACAAAGACAACATCGAGGGGGCCGGCAATGAAAGAAAATTTAGATAATTCGAGTCGGGAATCGAACCACGGATCTCCCGCATTGTAGTCGCTATTCTAACCACTATACCATGGCCGGTCTCATTATATGTCCTCAACCTAAACCTAGCGCATACAGCTCATACGACCAAATATTTGCAACGTATTTTTCTCCCGAAGTTTTCTAGAATAGATTGAACCGCTTAAGTCATTACCCAGCATCCTGCACTGTAGAGCAAGACTGGGAGGATTAGTGTCTGATAAAGTTGGGTTTTTATTCGCTTGCTTAACGCATAGTAGCAGCTGTTTGCGATCAATACTCATCTCTTTATTTCCCAACTGATATAACGGCGGGGCCAAGGTGGACAAAATCATCTAACTTAAAAGTTATAGTTTTCATCATTCAAGTAGTGTCCCAAAGGAATAGACTCTTTGTTCGTTGAAACAAATAACTTGATTTTGACCTTACTAATCACCAGACCCACTTCTGCCGACTGCTTCTCAATGCTTGAAAATGCCGCAGCAACATCCAGCAGTCCTCGGCCAATGATTTCTATATTAACGGCACACACGAGCGGCATGTGACTTTTATTAAAGATGGCACATACCAGTCGTGTTTATTGCAGCTTACCGCATGATTATCTCCATTATAATGTTAAAGAGATTACATGACAGACTATAGCCTTGTCTAAAGTCTCGCTAGGTAGAAGATCTCTTTCCTGATGAATTCGTGTCGGTTAGTGTCATCTCGCAAAGTCTAATCATCTTCGCAGTTATACCAAACCCCACCATAGCATCTTATAGTTTCTGTGATATCGAACTTTCGAAAACAGATTAGTAATCAATAAACAGATAATAAGTGTAAATTTTCAATTCTTTGGGGTTCTCCAGGATTTGTCGTAGAGTAATTATCTGGTCGGTCCTGGATTTACCAGGTCTAAAGCCACACTGATAAGGTCCAATAAGGTTCGCTAGGATGGGCTCTCGACCCTAAAAACACACTAGTCAGGACCTTGTAAGCGATGGGTAAAAGGCTGAGTCCGCAGTAGTTGGGGCAAACACTTAGATCGCCTTTCTTAAGCACAGGACACAAAACACTTAGATTCCAATCATCGGGTATGCATTTTTTGATTCTAGTCGTATTTTTGAGCTGGTGCAAGCTCGCTGACAGCTCATCGCCGCCGACTTTAAAAAGCTCTGACGGCATTCCAACGACTCCCACTGCATTGTTACTTTAAAGACGTGCAATTGCCGTGCTGATATCGTTTTGGCTCAGTGATGGACAAGCTACAACGTCGTCAATGATTGGGGTGTTTTCGTCACTTATGCTGCCATTGGAACGAGCAGAGAACGAAAGTGTTCCCTCCATATTTGCAGCATACTCTGAATGTCCGGATAACCAGATATCCGCATAAGTCCTTACAAGTGGGGAAACGTGTTCCAAAACTTTCGGGCTTCACCCTTATCCCTGTAATTTTCGATATCCTTGGCTCTTAATACTCTTCCACAGACGCTTTTTCCGCTTGAGTAGGCGTTTCATATCCCTCCTCTTCTCATTATAACGCTCCGTCACTGCACTCGTTGCCTTTGGCTGCAGTAATCGGTGCGCTTTCGCTTACAAAGTGACGATGTCAGTAAGTGACGTTTCTGTTGCAATTACCTTATAAGCAAAGTTTTAACTAAGCTTGATAACACGCTTGATTACGAAGTTGTCAGTAGGTGCCATTACAGTCGGAGTTATAATGAGTGAACGATATCTTTTACACTACACACGCGTGACATTTTAAGTACTTAAATCACTCACTTACAATATCATACTGATGTAATGGATTACTAAATAGGTACTTCGTTTCATTTACCGCTGGGTACTTAATCGTGTGCGTACCTTTTCTGCAACTAGGTGGTGATCCGAGTCAATATTTGCACCGCGCATCACAGGCACGTCCATAACGCTTGAGACATGCCTTTCATCGATTACCATGTGATCAGTCTGGTTTCTTGTATTTTGATCAGAGGATATCCAGGATGCCTAGTGGACATCTTTATGTGGTAATCTGGTTCCACTCACAACCATGTTTCTAGCCGATGCGAAGCAAATTAGGCTGATTCCGTAATCGGAGGTGCTGTTGTGTAGACTGAATTTTCCAACTGCTGAACCAAGAGCATCTTCTCTTCCTAGTTTAGCATTCAAATATGCCAGAAGAATTTTACTGTCATGGGCTGGTCATCAGTCATATATTTAATGTCCTTGTTGGGGAGTGTACACAGATCGGTGTGATGGAAAACTATTTCGCCTTGTTGCGGATAGCGGCTATTCGATCACTTACAGGGTTAAACCGCAAGACCAGATTTCGAAGTCTCTTGTCGACTATGAGTCCATATTCTTGAGATACATAGAATCTAAAATTTTATTCTCGTCTAAAGTGTTATAAGTATATCCTCATTCCTAAGGATGAGGGTATTCAAAATCGGCAACATGTTACCTACAAAACCTTAAAACTTAATTTCCCCTTTCGCCCCATGAATGAGGTATTTGATGCTTCTCGCGTTGTTGTGAATTAACACGCTTTCTATTTAAGATTCACAATAAACGGCACCTACTTGTTTATCGACGAATTCGAACGTCACTGTTTGAGAAGCTTTTACTAGCCGATTGCCTCAACCTTATACTGCGAAGTTGCTGTCGACAACATCGAGGGGGCAATGAAAGACATTTTTTTTTAGAAGACTTGAGCCAGGATTTGAACCCTGGGATCTCTCACATGGTAGTCGCGTGTTCTAACCATCTTGGCATGGCCGGTCCCTACAAAACCGCCGATATATTATGGTGTTTATTAAAATTTTTCTTAAGAAAAGTTTGGATCTGTGAATGTATCGTAATAATTTTCTCCTTGCATACAACGATATATGAGAGAACTTTACACATACAATGAGTTAACAACCATCTATTTTTAGAATCACTATACGGGACCTACAAACGATTCCGATCATCATCTTTTTGTGATACTTTTATCCGGCAAATGTCTGTTGACTCTTCTCTTAAACAATGTACCAATGATTTTTTTACCTACAAAATTATATTGTGGTGTGCAGAACTTTAGATTCATTATTGAAAAATATCGGCTATATCTACTATAATAACTTCGTTGAATTATCTTGATCGTATTGTCTGTGACTCCATCTCAATGACTGAAAAGAGGGCAGAAACATTAGTTAACTTGTAAAAAATTATAGTCAAGAATCGCTACTAAAGAAAAAAGAATATTTTTGCTTCGGATTTTTAAATCAGAATATCTGTCTTATCAAATATTGGTACTTAAATTATTTTAGGTAAGAAATGACTCGAAGTAGGGACTGAACGTTTGGTCAAAATATGAATCAAAGTTCATCTTAAATGTACGTTTTCATAAATGTACATCTTTACTGCTGATATGTCGGCTTTTTTTTAAGAATGTTTTTTTACTTGATATGTCTTCTTGGACTTCTAGAAAAAGTTGCCAAAGGATGATACATATGTCTGAGATAAGTGGAAGTCTTTCAAATTGCCATACAAAAAAGATGAATCGGCTTTCTGTAAAATTTGTTGCCATAATGGTTTAGAAATAATCTACACAATTCAATGTTAACGTAATTATATAGAATTACCTCTACATAGACCTTAGAATTAATTGTTAATTAAAATTGCTACAATAAACAATATAATAAAAATATATATAAAAACACCAATCTCGATATCCCATCTCCTGGGCCATTACCATACGTATTTAAACTGCCCTCTTAAACACCATAAAGGGCATATTTTATAAATTTTAATATATAATTACACAAAATTGTTAATTGCATTGCCCCAACGCCCCAACTCTTAGCAATTGTCACACAATGAGTGTCACTTGTGCCACGACAACACTGTTGTTGGAGCATCGACACTACACGCCACTTTACCACACTTCGACATGGCGCTGAAGTCCTCTTCAATTTGCACGGAATTTATTTAATTAATTTTATTTTATATTTTATTGCGCTTTTTAATTAAATGTCATATTCCCTCGCACAGTTCATAGTAATAATTGTTTTGTGTGTATGTGTGTGTGGGGGTGTTTTGGCACACAGTCAAATGATAACGATTTTCGTTTAGCAGTCTGTCAGTCGCGCTGTTAGTCTAGCTGACAGTGTCCTCATCATCAAATCGTTTAAAATTATTTTGCACCGGTTTTAGTGTTTTTGCATTACCTCGCATTGTCTTCGATAATTGTAACGTGCTAATATTTGGCTGTTATTTTTTTTTGTTTTTTTTTTTGCTGATGTTTTTGATTCTTGTTTTGTATCAATTTAATTGAGCTGTAAATTGTGCTTTAATTAGGAACAAAAGGATTGCTGGCGTGATAAGTAAAATTCACTAAATAGTGGGCGTTATTCGTTGAATTTCGGTCGAATACAATTAAACAAATGGGAATATTATACTTAAAATGATTGAAGCGATATTTTGAAACGACACACAATGACGATGATAATATTGATGCAAAATTGCATTATAGAAAAAAGAAGGGGGATTAGAAGAGCGATGACAAGCCTGAAAATAATAAAGCCGCAAGTGCTGATAAACTTCCGATGGAGATCTTCTAGTCCGGCAGAGATAAGCTGATAACGATCTCACCAGCTCCAAAGCACGGTTTGGCTTAAATAAGCGTATTATGTCCTGTGGCGATAAAAATTATCTTGTGTGTGCTCCAACTACAGCGGGATTAGACTTCTACCCATTGTAACGAGGGTTTTAGATTCGTATAGCAGGTTCGGGATCGTGGACTAAACTCGGCTACGACTAGCAGGTTCGGATCGTGGTCTAAAGTCGGCTACGACCAGCAGGTTCGGATTTCGGGATCGGGTTTCAAATTGCAGCATAAGCTCGGCTTCGGTTTACCAGTTACATACATACATTTGTTCTTATAATATACTTATGAACAGACAGCCAAAGCCGCTGTGGGGGAACAGACAGCCGAAGCCGCGGTAGGGGAACAGACATTCGAAGTCGCTGTGGGGGAACAGGCAGCCGAAGCCGCTGTGAGGGAACAGACAATCGAAGTCGCTGTGGGGGAACAGACAACCGAAGTCGCTGTGGGGGAACAGACAGCCGAAGCCGCTGTGAGTATGTATTATCACCCGATGAGAAGGATCAGGCGATGTTTCAAATTCTATTCTGAAAATAACTTATGGCTTATGGTCTGCACTAATCGAAGTTCGGCTAGCGATTGACGATTACTGCTGGTCAAACCTGTATACTTATATAATGTAGCGCCTTAAGTGAATGAGAATTCTAATGGGAGTACTACGAAATGCTCACACTGAGTGCTTATACCACGAGTAACGACAGTTGCATATGAGCTTTGTTTATGTATGAGTAAATTCTATTTATAGAATTTGTCTCGTTACACCATCGCATATGAGGTCCTTTCGAAAGTTTTATGAGAAAGACTAAAGCCAGTGTTATCCAACCTGATCGAGCCTTATAAGAGTGGCTTTAGACCTGGTAAATCAACAACGGGCCAGTTATTCACACTGTTGCAAATCCTGGAAAAGGCCCAAGAGAAACCGATCGACACATACCATCTTTTCGTCGACTATAAAGTTGTCTTTGACAGACAGATACGGCAGCAATTATTGAAAGCCAAAGCTACGTTTCATATTCCTGCGAATACCATTGCGGTATGACCGACATGAACTCTTAGGGGTAGATTAACACGGACCCTACTTAGCCATTTTACATCAGACAAGACCTACGACAAGGTGACAGCCCATAGTGTGATTTTTTTTTTAACATAGTGATGAAGGTGATAATATAGTACAACATTTTTAGCTCATTGATTTGGGACTTAATTCTGAGAACTGCTCGTGAAAGTAGCCCAAAAAGAAAAAGTTCTACATCACTCGTTTTGTCAAGTTACATGCCATCATAATTTAATATCGATTTGAAGTTAGTACATATCGTATAGGGGAATTTGTCACTTTTTAGGCTCTTTTGTTTGACATAACTCAAGAAGCACTAGTCCGCCTTAGCTGAAACAAATTTAAAAAAATAATGAATTAAAATCCCTTTAATCTGTTCATATAACACTTCCCTACATAAGCAACAGTTTCACTTTTCCATTCATCAAATGATTTTGAACTGGGTTTATTTTGTAGCAGTTGTAATAAAACTGTTGTACGTGGCGTATGATTAACGTGGAATATTACTTACGATAATCATACGCCTACATATAACAATATAACACAACAGCCTAAAACTTGACAAATTTCCCTATAAGATATGTACTTACTAACTTCAAATCGATATTAAATTATTATGGTATGTAACTTGACAAAACGAATGATGCAGAACTTCTTCTTTTTGGGGCTACTTTCACGTGAAGTTCCCAGATTGAGTCCCCAACTCATGTGTTGTACTGTGTAAGGAGGAATGCTGTATAATCACCTTAAACACGAATGAAGCTGCTTGCATACGCTGATGATATATGCATAATCGGCTGAAAACTGCGAGATGTGACTGCAGCCTTCTCAGGAATACAAAAGGAATCAACTGAAATGGGTCTAACAGTGAATGAGGACAAAACAAAATTATTAGTTTCAACAACAAAAAATCAAATCGTTGGGGACACTGCGTTGACAACAACAATTTCGAAGTAGTAGACGAGTTTATCTAGCAAGGCTCAAATAACATCGCCCTTGAAATCCGGAGAAGAATACTGCTAGATAATAGATGCAAACAATTTAATGACGAAGCCCTCTTGTATTGAAATCCCTCAGTCTTGAAGTCCGTGCTAGTGCGGACGTAGCAATCGAGTTAATGACAGAGCCCTCTCTCGACGTACATAAATCCAAATATTCCCGGTACGGGTTTTGATGTATGGCGTAGATTCCTGGGTAATCACACAATCGGACGAATCCGTTCTGTCAGCATTCGAGAGGAAAGTACGCCGTCAAATATATGAACCCATCACCATTAACGGAGAGTATCGGCATAATATAAATCATGAGCCGTACTGTGAGCTGTATACTTCATTACGGTTCATTGGTTGCCTTGGTTAGGCTGGCACGCATGGATGAAAATGCTCCAGCTCGAAAAGTCTTCGACAATGAACTCAAAGTACGGCGCAGAAAAGGGCGACTAAAACTCCAATGGTAAGACCGGATTACTGAAAACCTTGTAGAACTTAATGGGACGAAATGGAAAAGAGAAGCAAACTTTTGAATAGCATCTAATAATCCAATAAAAACGTTTTTATAGAGTTACGCTGCACTTGACAAAATGAGGTTAAAAGGCCAATTCTTACTCATGACAAGTGTTATCTCATGATGTAATGCCATATTTGCGATGGTCACAATTATAATTGTAGGAGTTATATTGCGAATCAACTATACTCGACGTAGACTGATGGTCTTGCATCTCTCACATACGACAAATAGTTATGTATATGCTTTACAAGAAAACTAAATGTGTATCATTGGCTCTATAAACTATATCCAATGTAATCTCATAAGCTGGTTCCATTTGATATCATTTTATCACAAAATGCAAAACAATTATTCGCCATTAAATAAAAATCGCTAATGCCACAATCACTCTTCCTTTTTTCCCAAACTTTTTCCTCAATACGCCACTTTCCTTTATATTTATTCATTGGAAATTTAGATCAATCTATGTGTTCCACCTCTATAGTTTATAGCACGTGTTCCACAGCCCCTTTGGATATGCTATCACAACATCGCCCGGGCAACAATCAAACGTAAACCTCACACTCTAGCGTGGCAACGCAAGCAAAGTGAAGGAGGGCAAACACACAAAAAAAAACTATACAAAACATATATGTATGTATGTAGCTACATAGCACCACTTTCGAAGCGAGAAACTTGAAATCTTAACAAGAAAATCATACACATCATGAAAATGGCCACAGGAGGAGGTTGGTCGTGTTTTCCTGAAGTTCTTCTAGCGGTTGCTGCTACAAAACAATGCCATGCGGGCATATCACAAGCGCCACAAATCCAAAGACGTGTGTGTATCATAGGAAAACCTATATGACAGGAACACACTTTGCTACGAAAAAGTAACTAATCTGCGCATTTGTTTTCCACACAAGCTGCTGGAAAATGCCTGGACTGAGGAGAAAAACTCCGCCGAGATCATGAACAACAAATCTTTTTGCCACCATAAGGCACTATAAACACACGTAGCAGCCAGCAACTAACAACCACTGAGCGAGTAGTTTTCCCCTTTCGACCGGAGGACCATGTGAGGTGGTCCCCGAGAGGCGTTCTGTAAACTCCGCATGTGTAGAAGTAGAGGAGTATAATGCAGCAAAGGCGCTGTTTGACAATGAAATGGCATGAGTCAATCTTGAGGCCAGAGAGAGCGAGCTAGAGGAGGCACCTCAAAATTTGACTGTGAAGAAAACTGGGAAAATTGTGTGTGTGTTGTTTTGATATATTTGACTGATTTGTGATTTCATGCTGCTAATGTTTATACGGATGGCATTCATTGAACTTATAAACGGCTAAATGATGCGGTGCGATGCAATGCGTTCAATTACCAGGATATTAAAGATGATGGCATGAACTACTGTGGCATGAAGTAAGAAAAACACAAGATGAAGTACAAAACAGCATGAAATCGATAGCAATGTTCTTGTAGCAGAAGTGTAAGTGGTATGGAATTTGGATGGTGTTTTAATATCGCATGCGTCATGGTTATGCTTGAAGTGCGTCAAATGTTGATGGCTTTTTGTTGGTGGTTATAAGACGGTTGCTGTTGTTGTTGTGGTTGCTTTGCCTCTAGTTGATTCCCGCTTCTCTCCTCACGAACCTGGTATGTGCTGTGTAATTGTTGTGCACAAACCTCCGAACACAGTTGGACTAACAAAATTCAGCACCAACAACAAAAATGGGAGGTAACTTACTAAAAAAAAAATTTAATTCTTTATAAACTTCTTCCAAAAAAAAAAAACCCAAAGACTTGTACTTAACGCATATTTTTATGATAGTATACGTTAAAAATATTCTCTGCCCTAGCAAGGAATATATGTTAGTTTGGTCCTTCAGTTGGAAACAATTTTGGAATGTTTCTAAGGGTGACATCGTTGAATAGGTAATAGTAAAATTAAGGTAGTGGAGGATACAAATATTTTATAATCAATGTAACGTATTAAAAATATTCGAAATAAGGACTAAAGGGCACGTGAGGAGTAATTTTCATTGAAGTATGTGATATCGAAAATGCACTAAAGCTATAAGAAACATAGATACACTGACTCTTGGGTCGCTGTTCACATAGTGTTGTGAAAAGGGATAAAATGATTGGTAAAAGTTGAAAATGTAGGTTTTTAGTCATAAAGCACCCCCACACAGTGGGGAAATTTGAATTTTTGGACATTTGAAATTTTAGGTCGCAATTCTTGGCCGATTTTCAAAATTCTTTTTTTGTATTATTGGAAACAAAATTTTGCACAGAATGTACGATTTTTTTATTTCAAATTCCTTACCGTTATTGTTTTAAAATTTGTCAAAGTCTATGAAAAAACAATTTTTGACTTTAATGTCAAATATTTTTTGGATTACGAGTCCTAAAAATTTCGAACTGACCTCAGTTAATGTGAACATATGTTACGAATTAAACTCAGTGAAAAAATAAGTCCAAAAATTTTTTTGGGCTCAACTGCAAGTAGATATGTCGGGCACTATATTTACACTTTAACACGGTGTCCTTCTCATAATAATTATCCGATTAGAACAAAACTTAATTTACAACCTGGAAAAGTTTTAAGAAAGTCATCTGTAAAAAATAGGCCAAATCGGTGAAGGTCGACATGCGTTTTTTTTGCATATGTACCAAAATAATGCAGTTTTGAACTTCTGACAAAAGAAAACTTTGTATTTTTTTCCCCACTGTGCCCCAGTAGAATGTTATGAGCAACAATTTAAATAACACTTCAAAATTTTTAAGTCTCATTTTAAGGTCCTTTTCTGACTTTTCTCGAAATATGGATGAATAAGACACGTGAAGAATCGAAGTAGAGAATTAAATTGTTCTACAAAAAATTTCCTCGTCAAATATCATCGAAGACATCTGATATTGAGAAATCACTAAAACAATAAGAAACAGTTTTTAAGGGAAATCTCAAACTACTAAAGTCCGGTAAACCTACCACGAACCTGCAGAGTTTTTATATTACTTTCCAGAGAAAGTTCTGTAATCAACTAGATATAGGCTTGTCAGATGGTGGCATGAAGTATGTCGGGATTAGGCGGGAATTTCCCGACTTCTAGCGAAAATCCCGAGTCCCGAGTATTGAAGTAATTGATCTCATTTAACGGGCCCGCCATCTAACGTATTTTTCAACTAGTGCTTATTTCGTGAATGGAAACACTTAACTCATGTCTGATTTGACAGATAATTGGTTTTATCCTTCTGCTGAACGAATATGGTTGTGTATACGCTTAAACGACGCTGGAAAATATTGCGACATTACTTTGAAAATCATGGTAATCAAGAGAAGCACCGTCAGCTCCGTATGTTCGTTATCTTGTGAAAAAAGTGAAAGAAACTGGCATCCTAATCGATAAACCAAAGCGTGAAAAGCCAAAAACACTGCGTATAGCCGAGAATATTGCTGCTGTGGCAGAAAGTGTGCGTGAAGCGCCATCAACATCAATTCACCGTCGTTCTCAACAATTGAACCTTTCATTGAGACGAATTTTGCATAAAGAGTCCAATTGGTTCAGGAGTTGCAGCCAACTGACCATCCAAATCGTTTTCGCTTCGCTAACTACAGAGGTGCCAATGTTGCCGAAAAAAGTCATCTTTTCAGATGAAGGTCATTTTGATTTTGGCGGGTATGTAAACAAGCAAAATTGTCGCATTTGGGGCACAGAAAACCCGCACGCATACATTGAAAAGCCGTTTCACCCAAAACGAGTCACTGTGCGATTTTGGTCCAGAGGAAAAATTGGAGCATTTTCTTCGAAAATTACCAAGGAGTGGCCGTTACAGTCAATGGCGTTCGTTATCGGGCCATGTTGAACGAATTTTTGTTCACAAAATTTGAAGAGGAGGATATTGGCAACATTTTGTTTAAACAGGGCGGCGCTACGTGCCACATAGCCGAAGCTACTCTCGATGTTTGGCGCCCTGTTTTTGAAGAACGCATTATCAGCCGCAGAGCTGATGTCGTTTGGCCACCTAGGAGCTGCGATTAGATACCGTTGGACTATTATTATTGGACCGACAAGCCAGAGACAATTGACGCTTTAAAAGACAAAATTCGTGAAGCCATTGGTGAAAGACAGCTGCACACAATCGATAATCGTGTAGATCGTGAAATTATTTTCCATTATTAACCAGAAGGATTGTATTTTCAAATAAAAAAAGAAATTTGAGAAAATATTCAGTAGGTTTTTTTTATCGCATTTTCAAAAAAAAAATTATTTGGCGGACCCTTTTTATACAAATAAGTAACGCTTATTGTGAAAAAGTATTTAGTATTTTAAACAATTTATACACCAAAGATAGAAACCGAATGTCTTTTGATCTTATAAAGGCTGAACTAATCATAAGACTGAATATTGATAAAAGCTGTCAGGAATTTCAGTAATTTTTAACAACTTACGAGGGAGTAAAACTAGTCAATTCTGTGAAAAATAACACAAAGTAATCGTGGCAAAAATAATATTAGCTTATAGTGTATGTATAAGTCATATCTGAATATTGTTATGTTTGAGTTTTTTTTAATCCATTATAATAATGGTTGTTATCAGCATAAAACTGGAATAAGTTTTCAAATCATATTTCTTAAAAAAAAATGTCAAAACCAATATAATATGATATTTTCATTTGTCCCGACAAATCCCGCTTTTTAATTTCGGTTTTCCCGACTTTTCGAATTCGGTGCCTGGCAACCCTAACTAGATACCACACGGCGATCGAGGTTTTACAGAAGGTTTTCGTACCAGAGCTAGTAATCGTACTTGCATCTGACTGTAAAATCTAAAGGGGCATAACAATACTCATCTCAGTTAATAAGGTAACTGCAAACATTCTTAATAAAAAAATTTCGAATGCTGAAGTTCCTGATCTAAGATCGGCTTATCCACAAACATATACTGCCTTCGCAGTTCGTCCAATGCCAATCACCCATATATCATTAAAAGGCTAAACCGTCATGGGTGTTCACAAATGCTATTACTCTGAATCAACCAGTACATATAGAATATAAAATTGCTTGGTGACCTACAGACTGACCATAGGCTATAGATAGGGTGATGAAATTTGAGTTTTTTTTCCCCTTGTCGAACAGACGACAGCTAAGAAGGAATTTTTGGAAAATCGAACATTTAGGCCCAAAAAGGAAAAAACTGGTACATACCACCACCCAGACCAAATGACTAATGCCATTGTCGTGAAAATCTATATAGGTATGCTTCCTGTAGAATTAGGAAGCTACATGAAGTAATTTTACGAAATTCGTACTTTTAGGGGTGAAGTAACCGAAAAAGGTATACAACTGGTACAATCATCCAGATGAAATGTCTCAAATTTACTTACTTACTTAGCTCACACTTCTTTGCATTCCTATTGGATTACATACCGCACGTTGAAAAATATTATAAGCGCTTCGATTCTCCGCGCTTCTTCTGCAGTTGTCACAACAAGGTTTTCAGTAACCTGGTTTTTCTAACGGAGTTTTGGTCAACCTCTTCAGCGCCGTCCATCGAAGATTTTTAGAGATGGAGCATTTTCGTCAATGCGTACAACATGACCTTGCCAACGCTACCGCTGCACCTTAATGCGTTTGAGCACGTCAATGTGAATATACATTAACGATCTCTCCGTTAACGATGATGGGCCCATATAGTCTACGGAGTTTTTTCTCTCGAATACCGCCAGAACAGATTCTTCCGCATGTGTCATAACCCCGGTTTCTGAACCATTCATCAAGACAGGTAGAACCAGTATCTAGTATAGCTGGATTTTTGTTCGACGAGAGAGGGCTCTGTCATTAAATCACTTGTCACTGCCTGTTAGCAACCAGCATTCTTCTCCAGATTTCGTTGCTGACATTATTTGTTTTGTTGATGGCGGACCCTAGATAGATAAAATTATCAACCACCTCGATATTAAAGTTGTCAACGTTCATGCAGTTTCCCAAACGAGTAGATTCTTTGTTCATTGAAACTAATAATTTCTTTTTGTCCTCGTTCGCCATTAAACCAGATTCATTCTGTATACTTGAGAAGGCTGCAGTCACGTCCCGCAGTTTTCGACCGATGATGTCTACGTCATCAGCGTACGCGAGTAGCATGTGGCTTTTGTTGAATATCATGCCACTTGTGTTTACTACAGCTATCTTCATTATCATCTCCATATCTTTGTTGAAGAGGTCACACGATAGGCCGTCGCCTTGTTTAAGGCCCCGTCTGGTATAGAATGGCTCCGTAAGGTCCTTGTTGAAGACTTAGTGTCAGTCAGCGTAAGACCGCAAAGATGTATTAGCTTCGCTGGAATACCAAACTCATCCATGGCTTCGAGTAATTTCTGCCGTATAGGGCTGTCAAAGGCAGCTTGATGGTCGACAAAAAAATGGTTCGTGTCGATCTGTTTTCTTGGGTCTTTTCCAGGATTTGCCGTAGTGTGAATTTCTGGTCATTTGTTGATTTACCACGTCTAAAGCCACACTGATAAGGTCCGATAAGGTTGGATAACACTGGCTTTTAGACTTTCACATAGCACACTCGACAGGACATTATATGCGATGGGTAGTAGGTTAATCCCGCAATAGTTGGTACACACACTTGGATCGCCTTTATTAAGCACGGAACATAGGACACTCAGATTCCAATCATCGGTCATGCACTCGTTAAGCCAAAACGTGCGTAGGAGCTGGTGCATGCTCGTTATCAGCTCCTCGCCACAGTACAAGCTCTGCCGGAAGTCCGTCGGCACCGGCTGCTTTATTGCTCTTTTAACCGCGGCTTGACTTGGAGGTGGGCAAACTAAGCCATCGTCGACAATTGCCGTGATATCTTCACGTGCGTTGCCATCTGGAACAAGCAGTTGCTGGAAGTGTTCTCTCTATATATGCAGCACACTCTGTGTGTATCTGGAACCAGATTTCCATCCTTGGCCTTACAGAAAGGGAGCCAATTACAGTACCCTTTTGCTTTTACTTTCTGGTAAAATTTTCGGGCCTCTATAGAGTGTCCGGACGTTCAAGGTGCGGGATAAAACAGTTTCCATCAGTCACACCAAACGGCATATGACAGAATTGCGAAATTTTGGGTGAATACTTATTTTATGGGGTAGTTGTGCGATATGAAGGGATTTTTCGAAATTCGTACTTTAAGAGTTAGTAAGGGATAAAAGTGGTACCATCATTCAGACCAAGCGGCTAAAGATACATCCACAAAATTTGGAGTGAATATAGTGAATATACAGTTGTGAAATACGATGGGATTTTACGAAATTCGTTCTTTTGAAGTTAAAAAGGAGAGAAATAATATCATCGCTCAGATCAAACGGCCGATATCTAAATCATGAAATTTGCAATAAATTTGAAATATATACAGTAAAACAAAATCGGGTATATGCTAATATTAATAATAGAATAATAGATATATGTTTATCTACATGAAGCTGCCCGTACAACTGACTCTGCGCATAATAATGAAATAAGATTTAGTCTTATCACATATCTGTGTATGTATGTTTGTATATTTATTGAAATAAGTCATATTTTTGCTACCTGCTAATTTAACTTATTACAGAATTGCTCGTCTCCAATTCTTAAAGTGTAGCGTAATCGGCGTATTCGTTAACATCCAACTTATTCTGCACGCTTATTAATTTTTTTTCTTTTTTGTGGAATTTTATTTTTGGTAGTTTTTTTACTTTTTTATGGGTTTTTAACACGCACACGACTTTTGGTTGGCGGCTGATATTTTCCCGCCATTCCACTACATTTCATTTGGCCCGCTTCTTTTCCCATTGATACTTTTTCCACAGTTCATTCATTTGGTGACTCGGCGGTGGGCGTTAACTATTGGGTGTGTACTTGCGTTTTTTTCTTACTTGTGAAGAATTTTGTTACTTCTTTGCTATAGCAGACGGCATAAATCCACTTGAGGGGGATGGGTGTCATTAGAAAATGACACAATTGTTGAGCTGAAGTTAGATCATCGCACCAAATGTTTTCACAACTATTTTTCCAAAAGATGTAAATTATGTAAATGTATAATGAATTATTATTATTTGATTCTTTAGCACATTTTTATTTTGGTAAATTTATGGTTTTACTTTCTGGGAGGATAACATGTTATTTAGAGTCGGATGAAGTGGGGGAGTGGAGGAAAGTCGTTGTTTATTAGGTTAATTTAAATAAGAAACGAATAAAGATAATTTTTGTTGTAGGCATTATTGTACGAAAATAGATGCCACAATTTTATTATTGTATACAAGATGTTGAACTATAATGTTGTGTTTTCATTTCACACAACTGGCTGCTAGTTCATGGACATAGTTAATGTCTGTAATTTAAAATTTAATAAAACTACACTTACAGTAAAATTTTGCCCCATAGCCGAGCCTATGAGTAAGTCTATTGCAGTTTTAATAAGTCGCAACTATACATAAATACATCTAAAGATGAAAGATGATATAAGTACCTATAGAATTTAGTTTGTTTTTATTAGATCTCCCTGTATGATAAAAACAAAAAATATGAAAAAACTTAATAGACATAATTGCTCTAAGTTTAGTTTTATATTCTACTTTAGGAATCTGATCTTTATTCATATCTACTCCAACATAATAAACCTACCAATTATACGAAAATTCTTTAACTTTTTCAAGCACTTACCGATATTTCAAAGCTTTTTTTAATGATCCCTGAAAATAAATAAAATTTTATCATGAAAGTTATAATCACATTGATTCGGTTATTAAAAATAATAATGCAATAAAAATACTTTTTATTCTATCAACCTTAGGGATGATGGTATATATCATTTAATACGAGAAAAAGGGAAACACATTAAAGAAGACGTGTTAGACCCCAAGTATCTTTAAGCTACATTTCCGCCTAGTAGGCAGAATAACTCGAGTAAACTGCTCCCTATGAAAATTTACCAGTGTGACTACTAAAGTAATTGGTTTGTACATAGGCAGAATAGCCTCACCACTTCTGGTACCTTCAATAAAAATTATCTATTTTTAAAAAACTTGAACTTAGGATATTTAAACTTACTTATGTTAGATATATATGAATTAGAATTAGGACCGATCCCTACCCACCAGGGACCAGTCACAGAATTATTCTGTGTTAGTTTGTTATCCCGTAGGCCGATTACAATATGCTACAATTTAAGAGTCATTCTCTCGGGGGTAAATGAAACCAATATCAAACGATAGCATTTGATATCAGTAACAAAACCTTAATCTATATTTTGCTCCACAACCCTACAACCCCTATCTTTTTTCAGTGGTTTGAAATTTGATATTTATGGTCAAAAGTCGAATCAAAGTATATTAAAAATACATTTGGGATAGTTTATGTTTTCGGAGACCTATATTAAAATTTTTCGAGGAATATTTCCTCGGATAATTTAAACCCTTTAGCTTCCACCCGTGTGGGACATTATAGGCCAAATTTTGGAAAAAAAATCCTAAAATACAACTTTGGATTAAGATCAAGGGTTAGAATCTTTAATAGAAATATTCTCCGAAAATTTCACTAAGTTTCACCAAAGACAAATAACCTCTTTGAGTCAATGGTTATAAAATACAATCAAAATGAATTGTTAATGAAATGTTAAGAAGTCTATTTTTGAGCAAAGAGTTTGTCATTTTGTATGTCCGTTATCTTAAGGACCAACGATTCGGAGGAATACAACAGAACACCTGGTATAGCTGTTTCTTAGAATCCCGAGGTAAGGTGTTGCCTGAGACCTCTTTCCGTGTTGAATGGTTCAGACCGACTGATCTTTATCAATCTTAACCGAGGATTTGGTGTTCTCCAAGGTACATCTGCAAATCAGCTTTGCAGGAATACCAAACTCAGATATGGCCTCATATAGCCTATTCCTTATGGGAGATTCGAAGGCAGCTTTGTAGTCGACAAAGAGGTGGTAGGTGTCAATCTGCTTTTCATGAGTTTTTCCAGGATTTGTCGTAGAATGAATATTTGATACGTCGTAGATTTACCAGGTCTAAAGCCGCACTGATATGGTCCAATTAGTTTTTATACAATTGGCTTTAGTCGTTCACACAATATGCTTGTAAGGATCTTGTACGCAATTGGTAATAGGCTTTTCCACGGTAGTTCTTACATTCACTACGATCTCCTTTCTTGTATATGGGACATAACAGACTGAGATTTCTATCCCCGGGCATGCTCGCCTCCTGCCAGATATTCTCCATGAGCTGATGCATGCTCCATATCATCTCCTCCCCGCCAGCTTTAAACAATTCAGCAGGGAGACCATCGGCTCCAGCAGCTTTGTTGTTCTTAAGGCTAGAGATTGCCACACGTATCTCGCTCTGGCTCGGAGGTGGACAATAAATACCATCGTCATGGATTTGAGCGGGGTCTTCTGGAGTGGTGTCTGCATCCAGTAAATTTTTCAAATGATCTCTCCATATCTTCAAAACGTTATCCGGGTCCGTCACTAGCTGACCATCGCTGTTCTTGTAGGAGGGCAACCCTGTTCCATGCATTCTCGCCTTAAATCTCTTGTAGAATTTTCGGGCTTCCCCTCTATTTCGGAGCAAATCTGTGCACTCATCCTGCCTCTTCTTCTTTTTCCGTCTTCCGTCTAAAAAGACGAGTTGTGCCGTCTCTTCTCCCGTTTACGAACAGCTCGCGCTGCCATCGCCTGCAGTTTCGCCTTGTATGCAGCATCTGTCTCTCACGTGGCATTGCGACATTTATCATCGTACCAGGTATCTTCTTGAGACGACCTTGAGTACACAAGTACGCTTCTCGCAGTCCGTTCTATGGAGTCGGATATATATTGCCACTGCGAGGTTATATCATCAGGGGTTGGAGCATTCCGCAGCAGTTGAGTAAGGTGGTTGGAGTAGGCGTCCGCTACCTCTGTGGTCCACAGTTTACCGATGTCCAGCTTTCGTTGTGCCTGGTTATGCACGTTTTTGCCATACTTAGCCTTGTGCGTACCTTAAATGCGGTAAGGTAGTGATCGGAGTCAATCATTTTGTAGACTCTAGATTCTTTCGTCTTTGTCCTCATCGTTTTTCTCATCTGTTGGATCATGTGCACATATGAGTGTTATGTGGAAAAACTTTGTCTTGACTCTTATGGTGACTATACGTTCACACACCGGGTTGAACCTTGAGACTAGGTGTCCCAGTCTCTTGCCAACCACAAATCCACATCCAAACTCGTGCTTGTCCGCATGGCCATTATAGTAGATGTCGCACGTCTTCATGCGCGAACACCCGTGTCCCGTCCACCAGATTTCCTGTAAAGCGGTTATGTCAGCCTTGTATTCTTCGAGGACTTCCGCCAGTTGGATGGAGGCACCTGGTCTATACAGTGTTCTAACATTCCAGGTGCATATCCTTAAATCATGGTCCTTAATTCGTTTGAGGTGGTCGTCAAAATTTTGGGGGTCCATTTTATTCTTTTCTTACTTCTTTTCATTGCAATAGTTCAAACGTCGGTGGCGGGTTGCAGGCCCATCGCACCATTTCTCATCCTGTCAGGATTTTATTACAGCCGGTCACACGATGACCAGGGTAGCGCTCACTCTAAGCCGACGTCCCTGGGTTTTAGGTTTCGTCCCTCAAAGTTAGCCATGCTCTGACGGATGTCAAAGGCACGTTTCCAGGCGTCACTAATTGACCAGGATCACTCTGGGTTTACCAAAATTATTGTGTATATAAGGTACCAGAAGGGGTAAGCCGATTTAGCCCATATCCATCCCTGAGTCAAAATTCAATAAGCCTATAATATCCTGCACAAAATATGACTTAATTCAGTGTACCTACAAAACAAAGTTTATACAACTGATAGTGTCAGATGTTTAGGAGGTACGAGAAGGGATGTGGCAAATGCTTCGGTTTCCTCAATATTTATCTGCTATTAGAAGATAATTAAAAGGATCATATTCAAATATCCAGTTGTCCGTTTACAAGTTATTATATTTTTCCAAAAATAGGTTATTTTGTATGGGAGGTACCAGATGGGGTCTGCCGATATAGTCCATATTCATTCCAGAGTCAAATTATCGTAAGCGTACATCTTGTGCAAAATATGACTGAATTTAGTGGACTTGCAAAAAATGATATTTATGTAAATCCATAAGGGTCCGAATAGGTCATTTGTATGTGAGCTTCCAGAAGGAGTATGGCAAAGGTTTTAGTTTTCTAAGGGTTTGTCTGTTATAATAAGGAAAATAAACTGATCAAATTTAAAAGTCCTATTGCTGTTAGTTTGGCAGTTATTGGAGAAATATTAGTTTTACAAAAATAGGTCCTTTTGTGTGAGAGGTACTCGAGTTATTCTGGCCATCCAGACATACGGACATGGCTTAATAGTCTTAAAAAGTCCTAAAACTAATTTGGTTGTAAGATACTTGGGTTCTAACACGTCTCCTTTAATGCATTACACTTTATCTCGTACCAGATGATTTATACCCCCATTTTGATGTCTTAATGAGGTTTCAAAACTTTGAACCGTCTTAGTGTAAAATTATAAAAATTGGACATAGGTACTAACTTTTGACAAGTGGTACTTACATATACTCATAAAGTTATAGTTTCGATTTAAAAAGAAAATTAAAAAAATAGATGTATAACTCTAGAATGGGTTGGACGTTGGTATGTAAAAGAATGTTTATATGAATAATGAAGAATGTATAATATATGAACAGCTAAGCATAACCCCAGTCGCTCTTCTAAATTTGTCCCCATGATGAAATCCTGTCCAATCTTTCTACATCAACTACAATAAGAAAGATTTCTAAATATTTACTACCAACCTAACAATTTTTTTATTGATTTCCTTAATCTCTCCAAGACCATTAAACATTGACAATGAATTTAGTTGTAACATAGACATAGAAATAACGAATATAATGAAAAATCGTTTTATTCCTAACCGCAATTTGACATTGTCCACAAACGAACAAAGGACACAAGGACATTGCCTACTTGAGGGGGAGTGAGGAAAGCGCGTGGACATTCAAACACACAATGACAACGGCACAAAAGTAAAGTAATTCAACAACAACACTAACAACAACAAAACACAAGTTAAAACAGACAACAGAAAAATAACCATAAATTATGGAAAGTGGACTAAATAAATATTTAACAGAATTCTCCCACTTATGTTTATACAGTGTAAAGAAAACTAAAATAAAGGACATAAAGTACGACATCACAAAAAAATCAATGATAATAACAAAAAGGACAATAAGAAACTTTTGGTTTTAAAAGAAATTTCGAAGAAGAAAAAAACGCTACTCGCAATATAGGGGAATGATAACATTACATTTTTAAAGGCACAGAGAGAGAGATACGAAACGCACCTAAGTGCGTCTTTTGAGAGTGAGAGATATTATGCAAAACTCAAACCAACCGGAAACAGGGGTTATTATCAAGCATAGGCCATACAATGTGTTAGAAAAGGAAGAACAGCTCTAGTGTACTCACTCGCTAAGCGGCCATCGTTATAATTATAGGTTAGCGTTCGTAACACGACATGCAATCGTGCAATTGGTTGTCTCACCGCACCACAGGGGGCGTCAACAAATACAGTAGTAGGATAGCACACAAACCTAAACCTATACACTGAATGATGTTGTTACTGTATTCGTTTGCGTTGTGTCGAAATGAGAGAAAGAGAGAGAGAAAGATTGTGTGCTTCATGAAAACGTGTTTATTAGTGTACGTTAAAGAGAGTGCATAACGCTGTGTGTTTGTTGTTATTTATGAATGAATGGGGTACATGAGATGGTGTCGCTTTTTGCTGTCTCATTGTTGTTGTTTCCATGAGTAGTTGTTGTGTGTGTGTGTTCGGGGTGCTATGAAACAGACATTTGGGTGCGCCTTGGCAAGATAAAAGTTATGCAAGATTGCCACTGCTAGAGTTAATTGCATTTAGTGGTTTTTTTTTAGGAAACAAAACACCAAAATTGTTTTTAGCATTTTTGTGCAGCTTGTTATAAAATCAGCATGGAATTGAATGGCTAAATGCTAAACAATTCTGGACATGGTTTTTGTGATGGAATTTAAGCAAAACATCAAATTTACATATATATACTTTGTGACGCTTTATGATTTTTAAATGGGTTTGGCGCTATCTTGGATCTAAATTTTATATGGTGCATCCTATACGTGTGATCCCATGAAAGAGATGTGGGGATATAGGTACCTGCGCTGATCAAAGATTCAATAACATAGGGTGTTAAATGAATGTCGGCTTTAAAGAAGCTGCTACCATACCAATTGATTACGCGGAGCTCATTACGGTTCGTAATTGAATGATCGTATGTTTTCTCATAGTGAATGCTTGTGAAGCTTAGTGAGTATATGCTCCTAAGAAAGAATTCTCATTTAGTTGTGAGGTTCGGATGTATTCGACTTGATAAATATTTGCAATCATTGTACCAAGACTGCTGATGGGGAAATTTAATTACGAGGCCATTTTAATAAGTAAGTAAAGTAAGTAACTTTTTCAACAAAATATTTTTGTGGCAGCAATAAAAAAACATTTAAATTCCCGACAAAGCATTTTTCGAGTTTGTGTATTCCTTCATCATAATACGTTGTCCGAATGTCGTCAAAATTTGATTCATCCTCAATAAACCAAATTTACTAACCGTTGAGCCACTTTTTAAGATTTGGAAATATAAGTAGGGTAACAGTTAAATCTATCAGGCTATCAACGTTTCTTCTAAAAATGACCGTAAACTGCTGTCGGATAGACAGCATGCTTACTGCAAGGGTAAGCCCACTGAGACAGCTCTGCAAGTTCACTTGCCGTCAAAGGGTGTGCTATGGTAGTCTTTCTAGTTATAGAAGGAGCTTTTAATAACTTAACTCCCGATGCGATGGTCATGGCACTATCAAACCTGTGAGTAGACGTCAGTATTAGGAGGCCTATGTGCGATTATCTTATAAAGAGGGCCAGATTAGAGTCGTCAGACAGAAATATATTTGTCAGCAGGAGCGCGACCCAAGGTGGTGTTCCATTCCAACTACAATGGATTATCGCTCTGAACGATTTTCTGTCCTCCTTAGAGGAGGTTGGTTTCAAGGTTGTTACACACCAAAACGATGTAGCATTAGCAGTTAGGGATAAGTTTCTGTATTCCCGAAGGTACATCCTTTAAAAATGTATTCTCATTATAGGTTCCATCCAAGGAACCTAACTCCTTGGAAGACACACTGTGCAATATAGATACCTCGGCGTTATATTGGATAAGAAGCTACATTTCAAACTTAGACAGAGCGGAAAAGGCCACATGTTCAATATTTGCGTGCAAGATAGTGAAGTAATGAGGCTTAAAGCCTCGTATTGCCCACTGTTAG
This sequence comes from Muscina levida, assembly GCA_964034835.1. Lineage (NCBI taxonomy): Eukaryota > Metazoa > Arthropoda > Insecta > Diptera > Muscidae > Muscina > Muscina levida. The sequence goes on from OZ035882.1 coordinate 72,648,594, forward strand.
TATATCTACTGCAGTAGTAAGACCGAGCTATATGGAGTTATCGTCTGGTGGTAGGCTCTTCAAAAGTCCACATACTGTAGTGTACGAGAAAAGGTCCAACGAATGGCTTGTATGTACATCACTGGTGCTTTCGGCCTCACTCCATCCGCTGATCTTAATGTTATCTTGCATTTTATATACCTGAACATAATTAATATGCAGATTAACACAGCTACGACAGTAATACTGAGAGAGCTGTCGCATTAGTCGAACAATGGCCATGATAACTTAGTAATTCTGCCTAGCACCGCAAGCACATTGACTACACTCTGACTTATACCAAATAGAAATGCGTTAAAATGAAGAATTCCTATTACCAGACTGAAAGCTCAAAGTTAAAAAATCAAGTAAGTTTTAGGGTCTACTCCCAATGACTTAGGGCTAAATGTAGCGCGTAGTTTTTACCAATCTGAATGGCTTCAGAGGTTCAGACGGGTCTAGCATAACCCGCCTGCCACCTATGAGGGTACTTCATTCATTTAATATAGTGTCGACCATTCCACCAACTTGGGGCATGGTTCGTACTCGCGAGTAAGTAAAACTGTTTTTGCGAAAGGTGACAAATCCTGTGATCAGGAGCCCCGGGACTTGTTCCTGCCTGATCGATGGTTGTAGGCCCCCTCTGGGTTTTGCTTGATACCAAAATCGCTGTTGGAGCTCAAATGTTGAGTTGCATTGCAACCGGGTTTTACATACCTATAGAGTAGAAGATGTGGTATGATAGGCCTCACCTTGGCAAAAGGAGAGTATGTCCCATACTGCCATTTCCAATTTGGTATCTTCTAATTGGATGAAGGATATGAAATTTTCGACTCCTATTCCTATATAGCTATAGCTTGTTTGGACTATCCATTCCCTTCCCCGCCAATACTAATGTAAAACTCTCGGCCATATCAGCACCACTATATGTGGCCGCCAGGCCAAACATAACAGAGAACTGCATAGTTGAGCATTGAAATCCTCGGGACTACCATGCAGATTCCAGCCGACCTGAAATCCATTGCACAGTGGTTCCGTCCATAGGCCAAAAATCAAAAAACTAATCACAAAGTATTAAAATAAAATGTAAGCAAATTATCTCTTAAATGTCCAATCTTCATAATGGTAAACCGGATTCTTCTGATAATCTAACGGGACTTTTTAAAAATAGAATTTAATCATGAACATTTGTTCGCGTTTTTGTAAGTTGGTCGAATAATTTAAAACAAGAGTGCAGTTCAAAACGGATTGCTCATTGCATAAGTCTAAAAAATTAAATAATTTTTAATGGATTTTAAAATTAAAAGTATTTATTTAATTTCCACAAATTTATAAAAACTAACTTGTTTTGTAATTTTTGTCAAATTAATGTTTTAGGTAACGTTTTTGTTTGATACTATTTTGTGCGTCTTCATTATGATTATTTAGAGTTTTAGTTGTGTTCCCCCCAGATCCCCCTTTAGGTCTCTTTTCCATTGTATTTGTCGTAGTCTTAAAGTAACAAAAGTGTTAAAGTTTGTTGCGGAAATTTGCGGATGTGCGTGTAGGTTTTAAAATACTAAACCGCCTTCTTAGTAAATCCTCAAACTTAGGTAAGAGGATAAGTATAATTTCATAAGTGGAAAAGTGTAACACCCCAATTATATCGACCCAAATTATCTTAAAACCAAATTTGTTTAAAGTTTTTATAAGACGATTGTCCTATTTCCGTCGGTCCGGCTGGCTGGCCGGTTGGCTTGCTGGTTGAAAGGATAACTGATGGGCATGATAATTTGAGTAAACCTTAACTGATCTTTATGAAAATTTACCAGTTTTAATATTTTTCAAAATGAAGTTACGTTATTGTAAATAAGCAGAATTGCCCCACCCTTCTGGTACCTCCCATGCAAACTTACCCATTTATGGATATTTCTTCCATTACTTCCAAACGAAACACTACATGATCATGAACTTTGGCGGACTAATAATCTTATAAAACCAGGTAAAACTACAGAAAATCGGAACATTTGCCGCGCCCCTTATGCCACCTCATTGTATATAAATGACATAATTCAACGTAATATTCCCACAAGCATATTCTTTTTCAGTCAAATTTTTTCCGAGGAAAATTTAGGGTGGATGTCTTATACAAAATTACCAACATATTTTTGGGAAAATTAATATTTCTCTCATAATATTTAAACGAAAAACTGGAGTATACTTGAATGTGATCAGTTGGATTATCTTGTAATCCGACGCAAAACCTCGGAAAACCGAAATATTAGCTTCAGACGGTTTTACATACATGTCATTTTTGTAAGAGATATTGAATTGAACTTTTTATAACTGTTGTTAGTTTTGCTACATGTCTGTAAACTTCTGGCCATACGACCGAGAGTCCTATTCCCGATCGTTTAAGCTACATAAGTAATTTCTTTTTCAATTTCATTAACTCGAGAGTATAACAATGTCGTACATAGGGTGAGGGTATTTATCAGTCAGTTCACCTAATTGAAATTCCTGTACTGTCTTAAATATTTTGTAAGAGCCCTGCTGAACATTTCAGCTCTGTACTACCATTAGAAGTATTTTTGGCCGCGCCTCCATACAAGCGGATCCACTGTGCATTGGCATGATTATATCCTTCGTCATAGAGCTTATTTAGCTGCAGAAGATAGGAGGCATCTGTCCGAGGTTGTATTGAAACCAGACAGATGTGGCATCGACTCGATTTGAAGCGTTCATACACAATGTAGTCGCCTTCAAGGCCCGACGTTCCGTTACATATGTTTGTCATGACGGGACACTGCCTGAATGAGATTGAAGGTTGTCACTAATTATTTCTGCAGTAACTATGGGGATGAAAGGAAGGAAGTCTATTCAACATCTTCTCTGCACTTGCCCTGACTTGGCGAATACTTACTTAATTTCCCATTGCACCCCATGAATGGGGTATGGGATAGCTTCTCGCGTTGTTGTGAATTAACACGCATTCTATTTTAGATTCACAACAAACGGCACCTACTTGTTTATCGACGAATGCGAACGTCCCTGTTTGAGAAGCTTTTACTAGACATGCCGAATATCTCGACACTTATACTGCGATGTTGCTGTCGTCAACATCGAGGGGGCCGGCAATGAAATAAAAATGTAGATGACTGGAGCCTAGAATCGAACCACGGATCTCCCGCATGGTAGTCGCGTGTTCTAACCACAATGCCACGGCCGGTCCCTGGCGAATTGCCGGGGACTAATGGTGAAACTTTATTTCTTAAGGAATGTAATCGATCTGGTAGATTTTGATTTTAGTCTAGTTAGGAGCTTTTCGAGCCTCTAATGATGGTTCAACGGGCAAAGCTAGGAACACAAATGACAATGATTTAAATTAAAAATGTCCAAATTTGGCAAAAGGGTTCAATCGTTACAACGAACTGGTGCACATATGTGTAGGCTACGAACTATAAGCTTGGATAATGTTAGGTTGTAATACCACGGAAACTAGGGTATGACCTTCCCTAGTGTTAAATTAGGTAAGGTTAGATTAGTGAGGCAGTCTGAAAATCAGACTCACAAACACTATAGAGTCCATTGTAATACCACGGAAACTAGGGTATGACCTTACTTTAACAGTTCTTAGCCCACACATGTGTTCACCGGTTCGTTATTTCTTTTCTTTGTTGTGAACGTTTTGACTTAAAATCATTATCATATGTGTCCCAAATCTTCCCCAAAACTTCCCAAACTTTATTTAAGGTTATTAATCTGAATGCCACCGCACTTTACCCATTATCTAATTGGATGATATATCCACCATAGTCTTATTCGGTGTACGTTTACTGCTTTGACTCTTTCTTGGACTCTGCGGTTTTATAATGGGTCCATGTTCCGTTTGCGGCTGTGAAAAAAAGCAAAAACTCCTTAATATTTCGCTAGAACAACGCCAAACACTCATGTGAAGCTGTCGAGTGTGAGTAATCGCGGCAGCCACCATAATATGCTTTTTTATGTCCAAATATTTATGTAAAGTTAAAAGCGCCCGTTTAGTAGAGCAGCTTCAAGTCTTAGACATCTCGCACAGTTGATCACTTTATTCTAGAGCATTGACGTTCAACAGTGGCACAATTGTGCTTGTTCAATTCACACGTATTGCCTTTCTCTCTCACTTAGTCCCATTATGCTTCATTTCACACTATATTCTTTCAGTAATTTTGGACGTCTATGTTCTAGAGTTAGCATAATGTAGTTCCTAGCAATAGTAAATTTTGCACTTTTATTAATCCCCTTTGTTGCAACCCTAACTTGGAGAAGAATTACAATGATAGAGAGAGCGAGTTTACGTGATAATTCTTTTTTGCATTTATGCTAAGGAATACGCTAGTGTGTGTATGTGTGTGTGTGTGTGCAGCAATGGTTGGGGGTTGCCATGATTTGTTGCAATTGTTGTTGCGTAGTTGGCTATGAGTGATGTTGTTCGTCGTTCGTACTGGTTTTATGAGACCGGTCTCTGTAGCCATAAATAATACAATAAGAAACACACAGAATATCAAGCGACAGCAATAACAACACCAACCAAGCACAACAGCGAATGATACAAGTTTAACAAGTTTCTCTCTCTATAAAATATAGGCACACACATAAGCAGACTCTCTTTCTGTACGTGTTTTATAGTGGAGGCTATGACTGTGTGATAGTTGTGCTGGCTGTGATGATGTATTGGTGATTATTTTGCATGATTGTAAATTGTATTCGGCAGCGGGTTCGTGTGTTATGTTTGCCGTTTTTTTTTTTGCTGCTGCTTAAGTTTCTTCTCTGGCGAGCTGGTTTTGTGAAGTATGTATGTAGTACTACCAACAACAAGAACAGCTGCTGATGTTTTATACCGCTGCGTCTTTTGTTCGTTGGTGTTTGTCATGTACATGAGTGTGTGTGTATCAGTGTTCCATCGTATATTTTTCTCGTTTCGTTTTTGTAAAATTTCGCCTTGTTGCTGCTACTGCTGCTGCACAGCCTTTATGTAGTTGTAGTTGTTAGAGCGTTTGTTGTTGTTGCTTTATGCCGTGTTGAAAGCTTTTTGTTTGCCAACGTCCCATGCGAAACAGTTGCAAGTACAGAAACGATCAGCTACGACGACTTCTCAAATTTGCGCGGATGAATAGAAGACAAAAAAAAAACGAAAAGAAAACAAATCAAAACAAAACAGCTCAACAGCCCCCTTGTGTTACAACAAAGGCAACGACGACGACGAAAGTAACGACGTTTAAGAATTTTTATATAACTCTTGGTGGAACCTACGACGAAGACTTTGTAAGCAAAAAAAAAAGCGAACGCATCTCTAACGCAACATAACAAACAAAACATCAATCACAGCGTTTGTTGCAACAATGATGCAGCAGCAGCTCAACATCAGCCGTAGCACCACCACCGCCATCACCACCAACACCAACGCCAGCGAGTGACTGAAATGAACACACCCCGCCATCAAAAGATCCCAGCAGTCGACCGAAACGTCCATCAAAAGGGTTACACAGTCCACAGATGAGAGTAATAAAGAATAGTAATTCGTAACGATTCTTTAAACAAACATCAAATTGAGTCGAAAAAACTTTACGAACTTGTAACGGCGGTTCGACATTAACAAAACTCCTACCAAAACAATTGACAAATCTATTAATACGCACCGTAACCAGTGTGTGACGTTTATCATTGATTACCTGTAAACTTCATTCAAAACAAAAGTGAGCGACCCCCCTCTAACCCCCTCTAACAATTTAATAAAACAAAAATAGACGACGGCGCCATGCAGCGCTACAGTGAAGTGAAACATTAGTTTTACCTGTCAGCACTCACTCATTCCTCACAAACGGGCTACAACAACCATACGGAGACGGATTATCTGTAAAACGGCCACTACAACAACATTAAAATCTTAAAAGATATACAGCTGATCGTTAGAACAAAAACAAAAAATACAATACAATAGTGCATAGAGAGTTTATGATCCTTACTAACTAAAGAAATTGGGAAAATTCATTCTAAACTGACCTGAGAAATGTCAAGAAAAAAAGCAAACAAAGAAAATACTTAATCTAACTGAAAAGGATCCTGATTGCTCTCGATTGTGAAAAACGGAAATAAAGAAAACGAAGAGAAAGAAGGAGAGAAAGAGAGCAAAGAAATAGAATTCAAACAAACCAATATTACAAAAAAAAAAAAAAAAAAACAAATTGCTAAAGTTAAAACAATAATATAATTGTTTAAGGCAACAAAAAAAAACAAAGGAATACGATATCAACAAATCATATTGAAAACCATTAAAACAAATTAAAAAAAAAATAGTTAAAATAAAAATATTTTTAAGAATTTTCAATAATTGTGTAAAATTTCTTAACAATTTGTTTAAAACACAAAACGCAGAAAGCGTAAAACAAAATATTTGCCATCTGTCTGCATATTCTTACAGCTGAGCCGATCACTCATCAATCAAGTGCTATGACAATTGTTGACGTTTGATTGAAACAAAAAAAAAATAGTTTTGTGTTGTACTACAACAAATAAAGTATCAAGTGTTAATTATTAATTTTTTTATAAATAGTTAAAGTTGTATTTGTACATATACCTATATAAAATAAAGTTGACGCAAAATACATTAACATCATGCTGACCGATATGTCACCTACGGCCGGTCAATTGTACGGCTCACAAATACCCGCCATGGGCATGAATATAACAAATATTGCTACGCATTTGCAGAAACCTACAGTAAATCCGGTAAGTTTGTGATAAACTGCTCTATAGTCATATTAAGAGAATTATGTTTTAAAACGGTTTTGGGATAATAACATGACAACTACAAGTTTAGAGTATAAATACTTAACAAATATAAGATTAGAGTGGATATGGTATATATGTAACCAAGGCACATGAAAAAAATACGACGGTGCACAGTGGCACCGCACAGTGGAAAATTTTAGTGCTTATCGGATCAAAAATCTGTAACTTTTTTGTTCTTAGAGATAGAGTTCTGAAATTTTGCACGAACAATCTTAAATGTATGTGCTATTATCCTATAAAATATGAGCCAAATTACACCAGAACTTTTTTCATAATAAAGGTAAGAAGTTTATTTTTAGCATATAGAGAAGACTTGTACATGTATTTGGTACAATATTTGATACGAAAAAAAGTGCAACACATTATAGGAGACGAGTTAGACCCCAAGTATCTTAACACCAAATTCGTTTGAGGACTTTTTAAGACGATTGAGCTATGTCCGTCTGTCTGACAGGCTGGCTGGAGTGCTGGTGAGCGGGATAACTCGAGTAAACCTTAACGGATCGGTATAAAAATTTACAAGTATTAATGTTTTTCAAAGCGAACTAATGGAATTGTAAATGGGCAGAATAGCCCCACTCTTTCTGGTACCTCCCGTACAAAAGTATCTATTTTTCGATAATTAATTTGTCTTTCATAACTTCCAAACGGACGACCGTTGGGAGAATATTTGAATTTCGTCAGTTTATTTATCTTGCAAAAGTAGACAAACCCTAAGAAAACCGAAACTTTTTCCAAGCACCTTCTGGTACCTCCCACACAAATTACCAAATTGACCCTCTTTTTTGTAAGTACACTAAATACAGTAATATGATGTTTCCCTTATAAAAATGGACTCAGGAATGAATATGGAATGATTGATTCATGCCTTCTGGTACCTCCCATACAAAATGACCTATTTGGGAAAAAAATTTTTTTCTCATAACTTCCAAACGGACACTTGGAGGGTAATGAAAATTGATCGGTTATTTTATCCTGTAATAGGAGGCAAAACCTCAAAAACCTAATTATTTGACACACCCCCTCTGGGAACTCCTGTACAAATTACCAAATTCACCCTTATAGTCTTATATGCATATCTTTTTTGTAAGAACACTGAATTGAGTAAAATTTTGCGTTAATTGAACGGTTATGAAAATTTAAATCGAGAATAAATATGGACTACATCAGTTAACACCTTTAGGTCCCACCCAAACAAAATGATCTATTTTTAGGAAATTAATACTTCTCCGATAATTTCCAAACGGGCGTCTAGGGGATAATGAAATTTGGTCAGTTAATTTATACGATAATGAGGCAAAACGTCAGAAAACCTAACTATTTGTCACACCCATTCTGCTATCTCCCAAGACTTAAACAAAATCGTATATTGGGTGATGGTATTTACCAGTTTGTTTACCTTGTATTGGTTTGTTTGGCACAAGTGGTAGGTTATTCAATTTTTGATCATCACTAGTCTAGAGTAAAGAATTTATAGTCAAAAACTTTGTTTTTTATGAGTTTTTTTTATCTAAATAACTGAGTTGTTTAACATTATTGAATGTAACTTCTGTTTATGCACGAATATGCAGCTAAAATTTTTATAGAATTTTATTAATATATTAAGCTTTAAATTTTTTTACATATGAGCGCAGAGCTAAACGCAGCTCCTAACTAAAAGCCTTTCCAAACTTTTTGCATGCAGCCAAAACAACATTACATCATTCAGGAGCTAAAATTTCAAATGTTTTCACTAAAACCTGTTCCACTCTTTATAAAATTGGAATCTACATCAAATTATCTTTCCAATGAGGTATATAACTCCTTAATTGTAATGTGAATAATATAAAAAATATGATCTGAAATATGTTTTATTTTTATAGTAATAAATCGTTGTCGTAAAAAGATGTGAATACGGTTCTTATTTCCGAGTATTACTATTGACCAAGTATTACTATTGACCAAACATCAAATATTTTGCTCAAATTATTAAATTCGACATCTTAGCTATTCGATAGAAAAATAATTATGGTATAATTCGAACCTTTTTAGAAATGAATTATGGGCTGGTCTTACTCCACGATTTTCCACTGTGCACCGCACCGCCCCATACATTTCTTGAAAAAAAAAATAGAAGGAGTGGTCGTACAGCAATAAAATTTTGCAGAAACACTTCTCTGGGATAAATTAAGAAATTTTGAAAAAGTCTTAAAAAACCGCCTACTGACACACCCATCTCCCATATAACAGCACTTTCCAAAATTTTTATTTTTGGACCTAGGGACTCGAAATTCTGGAACTTTTTGAAAAACCCTATTTTTTCCGCCGAAATGCCGCTGTGTGCCAAATTTGATCGTATATATTAGGGATGTAACGAATGTGCTTTAGCGAATGCGAATGCGAATATTGGAATATTTTTTTTGCGAAAGCGAATACTTATTTTTGGTTTTTGCGAATGCGAATGCAAATGCGAATACTAATAATTTTTTGCGAATGCGAAAGCGAATATTTCAAAATTGTTTAGCGAATGGCAAAAAATGGTTTACGTAAACGAATAATTTAGTATCATTCCTACTGTTTGCCTTTTCAAATACAAATATGTATTCCAGTTAAGTAATTAAGCATAAAATATTGATTTCAATGTAAAACAAAACAACTGTTTGCTGGGAACACTTCCCGGAGGCGTAGCTAAGAACTAGCGTGCCAAAGGTACTAACTTTTGGTATTTCGAGCTGTTTCGTTTCCACCACAATAAAGGATCTTCTGAAATATGATTTTTTTCCTCTTTATTGTATTCAGCTAACAATTTTATAGCATGAGAGACTGAAAACGTAATCTCTTGCATGTCGTCATCAGTCTCACTATTACTTGTATGAATGCGAATGCGAATATTGGAATATTTTTTTCGCATATGCGAATGCGAACGTTCGTTACATCCCTAGTATATATGAAACATCACTTATAGGAAAGTTACAGCCTTCACGTGGCATCTTATATCAATGTTGTATTCAAAACTACTTGCGGATATTATTTTCAAAAAAACTCAAACTTTATCAGATTTTGCAGATAAATTGAAAATAAATAAAATAAAATAAATTTGTCGTTAGGTTCGATTTGTAGTTTGTACGGCTTGAGGTCTGAAATTAAAAACTCATTTGCGTAGTTATTGTTTCTTATTTATTTAAACATAATATTTCGATGAACTTCATTCATCATCTTTAGGGTATATAGATCTGTACAAAGATACACAATGACATAATTTTTAACAAAAGTACTAACATACAATATTTAATAATTACATTTAAAGTCCAGAGATCCCTATGGTTGCTTGAGTTGTTATAAACTAATTTTACTTGTGTATTTTATGCTTATTAACTCTGTGCCTAAATATGTGTGCTATCTGCTCTGTATCTCGGTTGTAGTTCAATCTCTTCTCCGTCGGTACGTCCATAATATGCAACATCTCGAGAGTGCAACGCTTATTGTAATTGCTCTCCTCTGTTATAATTTTTACATCGTCAAAGTTCGGCTTATGGCCGCTCCCTGCACAATGAGCAGTCTTCTGTTCTATGGTTTGTCAACAGCTTTGTGTACCGTCTTATGTGATGATATTTTAGTCTTTAGTTTCGTCTTAGTAGTGCCATAATATACCTTGTTGCATATGTTGGACTTGTCACCATTACATTATATTTTGTATATGGCATTGAGCTTATTCTCCTTCTTAATCGTGGATTTAGTTTTACTAAATAAAGTATTTGTTCTTAGACCGAATTGATATTTGTCTTTGTCGTAGATATCCGTATGTTGAAGCCTCTCGGAGAATTGAGGAATATAGGTCATAGTTTTGTACAATTTTACTGGTTGGACTTCTTCCGTGTTATTTTATCTTGTCTTTACTTGTTTTATTAAATCGTCCATAGTTCTTATGGGGAAACTTTTAGATTTTAGGACGTCTTTGATAATCTTCGTTTTTTTTATGAAGAAATACTTTATTACTAACATCTAACACTCTCCTTATAAAAATTGTAGCAGTATTTATTATTGTGCGTCTGGGATGTTTCGAATGAAAATTAATTAATCTTCCATACGTTGTAGGTTTTTTATGCCAATCCAATTTTAGCAGATTTCCATGCCTTTTTACAACCGAATCTAATAATGGTAGATTCCAAATAGATCGCCCACTTATTTGGTAAATATTCTAGTTAACATTGTAATTGCTAATAGTCCATCCATTATTATGTCTGCAATAAGAGGCGATGCTGGAGACCCCATTGACATGGTTTTGCCTTGCTCGTATATCCTGTCTTCATATTTAAATTATCTAGAGTTCTTAATGATCAACTTTCTTTTTAACAGTTTTAATTTCCAAGTTGACTGGAAAGGCGATATCACGTCAAAAGATATGAGAATAATTTGTTAATTTGTTTTCATTGTTCGCATTAAGATAATTTCTATAATTGTTAATAGAATTTGTTTTATAAGAGCTGGTTGAAATGGATCATATAACAGCTGGCAGCTCGAATTACCTTCTCCACCATCATTACAACTAGGAGTTAAAAGCTTCAAGAAACAATTCACACAACTCTTGTAAAACAAACTCTATTAGGAATTATAGAAATGATTTTAAACCGAACGATTAAAACATATTCAAATTCTGCACAAAGCAACAAAACAAAATAATAGCAAAACAAACACTAGTGTTACACTTGGTTGGCAATTGTGCCCAAAATAGTGTAATTTTGTCGGATTGACACATGCGTAGACTAAAGTTTTTATGGATTATACTGACTGACGTGTGGCGGTGATGTGATTATCGCATCGGTTTTTTGGGTTTTCTCAATCTGATAAATGATTACATAAACGAAGAAGCTGGGAAATTTCAATCATGCTATAATCCTTTATTGCTCGATAAGGCCCACTGTATATAACTGCATTTGCTATTAGTTAAAAAATAATAAACCAGCGGCTGAAACAAATTTATAGGCTGTAACCAATGAACACAGTTGAAGATGTAGGCGTAAAACTAGACATTTGTATAACTTTATATAAAGTATCGTTTACGCAAAATCTGGGAACAGTAAAATTGATACTGCAGCGTTCCTAGCGAACGGAGGACAAATGTCTTTTCACATGTTGAAGCCAGCTAATGTACCGTTATATTGCAATTACTGACTTCAATTTTAGTTAATTTTTGTCGAAATTATAGGTGATGAAAAAGTGTAATCGGAAATTAGAGTGCACACAACGCAGAAAAATCCAATTTGGTCAGGATCAATGATAGCAAAAATCTTTGAAAATCCTAAGATCAAACGTGTATTTCATTTTTAAACATTTTTAAACGATGAAAAAATGGTACCGAAAACCATTTGTCGCGGTCAAAACTACTAAGGTCTATAAAATGCAATCCTGAGCTCTCTGATGCAGATCGAGCCAAGAGGTACAACACATGCTCTTACTTTGTGATTGTTGGAAAGTGTCAAAGGTTTATTATATAAAGTAACAATTTTATTTAACTTTTTTTTATTTTTAATATTCCGGGTGTGACTGAAAATCTTAATATTCCTATTAAATCACAAAACTCTTACTAAAAACATACAAAGTCGAAACTTTACCCAAACTCAAAGAAGAGCATAGTTTAAAAAAAATAATATTTTTCCTATTTAGGGTCTTTTACGAAGAATTGTCCATATATAAATTCCTGTTGTTCTATAAGGTTCTATAAGGAGCTTAGGGCCTCAACGATTGCCTTCTAAATTAGTTTTAGTCTGATGCGAAAGGTTTCATCTCTTTCCACGATTTGTTTAATTTTGACGTTTACATATCCAGCTGCCGTCGCAAAGTGTGACTTGGATGTCAGACAAGACTGCCCTGAGGATTCCATTCAATGTCATTGCTATTTATGTCGGCATGTGGTCTTCGCTAAGCGTGCCCAATCCATGTCCATTTTCATCTTCGAATCTCAATTTCGATTAGGTCTGGCCAGTTTGTACCAAGACCTGAGCATTACTGATTGTGTTTGGTCTGAAGATTTTTAGGATTCAACGAAGTCATCGGTTAATGAAAACGTGAATTGCTCTGAGATCACTGCGTTCCATGATTCACATCCATATAAGACAAATAACTTCACACAGCTGTTAATAAGATAAATAATGTGAGTTCCAAACATTATTTAGTTGACCATAGGCTTGTCTGGATTTTTTTTGATAGATTAACAACGTCCTAATGCATCCCAGATAGCTAAACGACTGGACTTCTTCGTTATCTTGAAATTTTAGTGTGAAATTGGTTGTAGTATTTGCTGTATAAACTCACATTGCTTTGGTCTTGGGTATGCCAATTTTAAAGGACGCACTCATTTCATTTAGTTTAGTGCCATAAAATGTACTAGACAACAGACATATGTCGTCTGCATAATCTAGGTCTTCGAGAAGACCATTTAAGTGCTTTTGAATGGCCGCTGATGCTATTTTCGCCATGATTTTGTCAATGACCACATTAAATAGTAAAGGAGATATTAAACATTCTTGGTGATCTCCAACATCTATGTACATTTATGAAGCTAATGCATGTAGCATTCGTATACTGGGCCTCAATGAGAATTCCTTTGCAGCGAAGTGCGTTCCATATGTCAGAGTGATGTAGACAACACAATTCAGGCCATTGTCATTGAAAATCGGAACACTATCATGAGAAGCCGCGGCAGACATTTGAACTATGTTATATTCCACACACAACGGCATACATGAGCCTTTCGGATAAAGAAAGTATTCACCCCTATTCCCGTACACGTCGTCGACATCGTCGTCGTTTTTATGTCAACATCACTTCGAGTCAACATCGTTGTCACATCAATGCTATTTCGGTATTCTGTAACTACTATGAGACGACGTCGACTAGTAATCGATAACATGAAAGAAATAACAACAGCTGATGTAACATTTGTACATCAGCTGATTCATTTTGACTTTTATTTTCTGTTGTGAAGAAATGTTTTTTTTGTCCGATTCAGATTCAAGCGATGAGGAAAGTAAAAATAATCTTATACTGGAAAGGATAATACTTCGACTATGATCCGATGAACTTAAACTTGCCAAATAACGAGTATGTTCATCGGTGTTAAAATCGTAATTTGAGGTTATCTGTTGGCCGGCCTTCCAACTTTTTTTAGATTCGAGAACTACTTAAGTCTTAATAAGGCAGCATTTAATTACGTAATCGTTCCTATAGAAATAGTTCCTATCACGAAAAGTGAACTCAGGACATATGTTTCAGTCATAATTAAGTTGTCAGCAACTTTGAGGTCCTTTGGACAGGGGCCTTACAACCTAAGTGTAAGTGCAGCCAGTAGTTGCAAGATTCCTGTCTGAATGCATTAGAGATGTGATTTGTCCACCTTGGATACAATTGGAAGTAACTGAAGATGACAAATCGGAAGCATAAACTAAATTTTTTTTAACAAAACAGGATTTACTGGAGTAAGATGGAACCCATATCAAAATTTTTGCTACAAATAAAGAAGACCAGATTCGTAACTACAACCGCAAAGGATTCTTAAAGGCGCTCCAAAGGAATTAAATTGTTTTTCACCAATTTTCTCACATTACCCCTTAAAATTAGACAAAATCCTTGTACCTATGAGGGATTTTGTTTCCAAGCCCCTATTTGTTACTCGACATTGTTATTCTTGACGTCATTAAACAAAACCTTTTTTAAATTTACAAAAACTAAAGTTATTCTTTCAAATTGTTTCAAGTCGTTACTAACAACTGTGACGACAGATTCAGAGTCGTTTCAATTCAACGTCGTCGTCACATTTCCTTACAGAATACCAAATTTGTGTCAATAGTAACCGATAGTTATCGAAAACGACTACGAGAATACCGATTTTACAGCGTCGTCAAAAGACGACGTCGTTTTGCGTCGACGACGTCTACGGGAATAAGGCCGATTGTGTTAATATTTCACTGTAGTCTTGTTTTATTCCTTTGCTAAATTGCTTTTCTTAATATTTTTCAGTCCGCGGAACTCTTAGAAGTTCATAAATATGACACATATTCGAGGACCCCAGGTTAATAAATGATGCATTATATATATACTAAACCTTAGCGTTGAAATTTTTTAACTCTCCTCTTGAGAAATAAGAGCCAAAGTACAATTCTCACCATTTCTTGTTATTTTTTTCCTACGGTTTGCAATTATCCTAAAAATGATAAAATTCCTTATAATACATTTATGCCAAAAAATCTCGGGCACTTTAAAACAGAATAATAGATATACATATTTCCTAAACAATTTGAACTAATTCCGCATAATGTGTTTTATATTATGCCAAAACATATTAACGATGTTGCACATTTGGTTTACAACAAAAAAATATACAAAAATTTCACGAATTCAATTCAATTCAATTTTCGAATTCAACACATTTTCAGCTAAAATTGGCGTTACACAAAACATATGCCGGAACCGAAACAGAAATCAAAAATTAATTTGATGGCCCAATCTGTGCAGACAATCTGAAATGTGCACCACCAATATCCCTTCGCAGGTTTATGATTTATTAACACCACCACTTCCTGTGAGAATAATTTCGACAACCTAAATGTTCCTTCGTTAATCCTCCTTAAATACTAAATCCACAATTATTTCTCAAAGACCAAAAAAAAAAAAAAGAAGTCAAAAAGTCACTACCGTTCATCAAAAAGGTTGTTCCATAATTACAACACTAATGTGGTATCTAGATAAGAATCACCAATTTCACATCATTCTATACACAAACAAATTTTCCAAATTATTATCGCCATTTCGTCCGTTGGTTATCCTCTCACTATCCTGTACTCTTATCAAATCTCATCATTTTCACTTTACCAAAAATCTACAGCAACAACGCCATCAACTCTATGCTATAATCTGTTATCTGAAATAGTATATCAGATTGGGCATTGTGTTTTTTTTTCTATCTATGCCATTGTTTTAAAGTCATAACCACTTCACACCTAACAACAAAAGTCCCTCAATCCTGTTACGGGCAGCAGCAACAGACAGACCGACAGACATTTGGATATACCGAGATCCACACACACACACACAAAAAAAAACGAGTAAGCGTAACTGATCTCTTCTATAAACACTTGAGTTATCTGCCATCATCCAAGGATACTCGTACGATGACTTCAAATGTTTTAATAACTACTCTACGTTCACATCATCTCACTCTTTGGCATTGTGTTGTTGAGGTTTTCTATGTTGGCTTCTTCTCATGCCCCTTTTTGTGCAAATCCGATTTGAGCTGTTTGCCATTAACCACTTTGGCAAAAGGTCCAAAAAGTACGTTACAAATCTTGATTTCGGATATCAGATTGAAAATTCTATTAATCCAAGTCGTAGCATAAAATTTCCACTTGATGGGCTTAATAAGCTGGAACAAATCGATTAGTGTTTTGCCAAAAAGGGGCCAACAAAATGATGTTACATTCTTGGGTTGTTCATCGTTTGGTCGTTACCTTTGCGTTCGGTTATTTTGTGTGATACTGCAAATTGCTATGAACATTGTTGCTAGATGATAAGTAAATTTCGTTACACAAGATTAAAATTTGCAATATGTATGTAAAGAGAGAGAGAGGAGAAATGCAGAATGCAGAAATATGCTTGCACATTTAACTTTACAGATAATTTAATGCGCAGGAAAAATAATAAGAATTTTTAAATTTATGAATTTATTTAGTTCATTTTTTGATATTGCGATGCAGCTTTGTAAGTTGTCACAAAGAAATTCAACTATCAGTAGCGGCACGTAGAAAATAATTCCAAGCGCTTCGGTCTTTTGCGCTCTGTAGATGGTTAGTCAAACCAAGTATAAATTACAGTTGTCTCACCTGGTCCATCCAACGAAGTTTTGTTCGCCCCCACCTGCGCCGCCCATCGAGTTTATTGACAAAAACCTTTTGAGCTGGAACATTTTTATCCATTCGTACAACGCGCCCAAACCGGCGTATTCGGTCAGTTTCAACGCGCTTCACTACATCGATATCGTAACGTCGAGCTCGTGGTTCATTCGACGACGATACTCGCCGTTAACGGTGATGGGTTCAAATATTTTGTGAAGTATTTTTCTCTCGAAAACTCCCGAAATATATTGATCCGAATGTGTCATTACCCAGGATTCTGCGCTGTAGACCAAGATAGGTAGGATCGAGAGAGCGCTTCGTCATTAAATCGCTAGCTTAGCACAGACCCACTTCCGCCGACTGCTTTTCAATGCTCGAGAAACCTGAAGTAACATCCCGAAATTCACGGCCAATGATATGTATGTCATCGTCATACGCTAGCAGCATGTGACTTTTATTAAAGATGGTACCATTCCCGTTCACTGCAGCCTTCCGCATGATCATCTCCATTACGATGTTAAAGAGTCCGCATGACAGACTATCGCCTTGTCTAAGCCTCGCTTGGTAGATAATGGCTCTGTCAGATTTTTGCAAATTTATCTAAAGACTTCGTGTCAGTCAGTGTCATCCCTCAAAGTCGAATTAGCTTCGCAGGGATACCAAACTCAGTGCATCCAACAATTTCTGTCATACCGGACTGTCGAATGCAGCTTTGTAATCGATGAATATGTAGATGGTAGGTGTCGATCTGCATTTCGTGGGTTTTCTCCAGGATTTGTTGTAGTGTGAATATCTGGTCGGTGGTGGATTTACCAGGTCTAAAGCCACACTGATAAAATCCAATCAGGTTCGCTAAAAAAAAGTCTTTAGTCTTTTACATAACACACTAGACAGGACCTTGTATGCGATGGATAAAAGGCTAATCCCGCGATAGTTGGTACACACACTTCGATCGCCTTTCTTAAGCACGGGACATAGGACACTCAGATTCCAATCATCGGGCCTGCACTCCCTGAGCCACATTGTGTTTATGAGCTGGTGCATGCATTTTACAGCTTATCATCGCCGGCTTTAAAAAGCTCTGCCGGTAGTCCATCGGCACCCACAGCTTTATTATTTTTAAGCCTTGTGATCGCCGTGCTGACCTCGTTTTGGCTCGGTGGTGGACAATCTACTCTGTCGTCAATGATTGGTATGATTTCGTCACTTATGCTGTCTTCGGGAACGAGTAGAGATCGAAAGTGTTCCCTCCATACTTGCAGCACACTGTAAGTGCCCGGTACCAGATTTCCGTCTCTGTCCTTACAGGTGGGGATTCCTGTTCCAAAACCTTTGCTTTGTACCTTTTGGTAGAACTTTCAGGTTTCACCTCTATCCCTATAGCTTTCGATATCCTGGCTCTCTCTTTTCTTCCACAGACGCTTTTTCCGCCTGAACAGGCATTTCATTTCCCTCCTCTTGTCATTATAACGCTCCGCCACCGCACTCGTCGCCATTGACTGCAGTTTTGCCGTTTCCTCAGACATTTTGGGACATTCTTCATCGTACCAGAACTTGTCGTTGCGGCAGTGGTCATAGAATTCGCAATATACTGCCACTGGGTGTCGGGAACATCAGAATTAGGGGGCTTGGTTTGAAGTAATATAAAGAGTTGGTTGGAGTAGGCATTGGCTATCTCGGTGGTATGCAGCTTTGTGATGTCTAGCTTCCTTTGCGTTTGGTTACGAGCGTTTTTAGCACAACTTAATCGCGAGCGTACCTTGGCTGCAACTAGGTGGTGATCCGAGTCAATATTTACACCGCGCATCACACGCACGTCCATAACGCTTGAGACATGCCTTCCATTCGATATTCACGTAACCAATCAGGTTTCTTGACTTATGATCAGGGGAAATCCAGGTTGCCTTGTGGATATCTATATGCGGTTATTTATCTGGTTCCACTCACAACCATGTTTCTTGCCGACGCGAAACTAACCAGTCTGAATCCATTATCGAAGATGTTGTTGTGTAGACTGAATTTTCCGACGGCTGCACCAAGAGCATCTTCCCTTTCTATTTTAGCATTAAAATCTCCCAGAACATTTTTAATGCCATGTGCAGGGCACCGTTCATATATCTCCTTGAATGCATCTTTAATGACATCGTCTTAAATCGCCATACGTCGGGGCGTGTACACAAATCAGCGTAATGTAAAAATATTTCGCTCGGTTGAGAATAGTGGCTATTCGGTCACTCACAGGGTTAAACAGCGAGACCAGCTGTCGAAGTATCTTGCCGACTATGAAACCACATCCAAATTCGTGTCTTTCTGCATGGCATCCGTAAAAGATGTCGCCAGTTGGATAGAGGCACCATCTCTGTATAGAGTTCGGACATACCTTCGTTTTTCGATATAACGAATTTTCGATATAACGAATTTCTCGATATATTGAATGGGAATAACAATATATCGTTCGTTGTACTGAGCTTCGACTGTTCGTCCATTTGTTGTTGCTGTGAACATATACTGTGACTAATACTTTTTGATGATTCAGACTGCAGTTTCTGTATATAAAATATTACAAATCGAATGTTTTTTTCTCAATACTTTATAAATCAGTTAACCAGAAAAAAGTGTGCTTAATTCACAAATCCTTGGCACTTAAATATTTGACAAATTATGTGTTTTAATTAGCTCACGAAAAATCCACAGGATACCTTGTAATTCAAAGAAGTATCGCTGCAACTTTATTCCCTGAACAATTAACGCTTACAAGTCAATAAATTACGTTTTTACAAACAACAAACGGCAAATTGACTCATTTACCTTTAAGAGCACAATTCTCGCTTAAACTTGATTCCATATAAAGTTCACAGCGCTTAGTTATTTATAACTCACACCAAATCACATAAAGTTAATGCATACGATGTGAATTGATTACTAAATCATTTTGAATTTATTAAATGTTATGACATTTTCTGTTGTAATACTACAACGTACAACAACCCAACACCACCCTGCTTTGATGAGGCGCCCTGTTACACCCAATACACAGCCGTATCTACAAAAACATATCTATTTATCTTTCTCCTAGAGCGTTGATTGTCATTAATTTCTTATGTGACTGCCGGTTGTGGCAGAATGACAGCGTTCGTTCGTTCGTTCGTTACTCGTTGCCTATCCAATAGGCCATAGACAAGTTATGTAAATGATTGAATGAGTGATTAAAAGACTTAAACTGATGACGATGATGACGACGGCTCGAGCTAATAGAAAGGAAAATCAAAGCTACTAGAGATCGACAGTCATTATTCGCACACACACACAGCATAATTACAGTGGTGATGCACAAGGGGGGGAATTTTGTTTGCAAAAGCTATGGTAAAGATGACAATTTTAGTCTAAGAATAGAGAGGCAAAAGTTGATGTTGATTTAAAAAAAAATGTAGCTGGCTGTGACAGGGCTTGAATTCAGGTATTCCACATGATAATCAGGTGTTCTTAATAGGAAATTTGAACAAATTTGCCTTATGACATTGATTTTCGATTCTGCGTTATATATATATATATGTATATATATGTGTTCCTTTAACTGCCATTGGAGCATTTCAGGATATTCTTCACGATTCTCCTATATTCAATTAACATTGTTTGCTGTTTGGCTTAACTTTGATTACCACCCAAGAGACTACATACGACACGATGTGACATTTGGCATGCAAGATCACTTATAACTGTTTCCTAAAATACCATTGTCATCTTGTCAACTAAACTTGAGCAGATACAATTAACTTTTACTTTCTAAAATATCACTTTTTTTCATCGCTGCAAAATCCCTCTATTGTGCGATCATCAGCAAAAAAAAAAAACAACTTCTTGCTGCAACATAATATCTGTGATAATTTTGTACATCGCCCTCCCTTTCAGCTATACCGCTTAGCAGAAACTTGAGCGTTTGTAAGCGTGTATACATTGCCTTGCAGCCAGTTTGCGCTTAAGAAACATGTAACAGCTTCAAGCGTAAATTTCTTAACTTGAAACATTAAAACCAGCATTAAAACCATGTAAATGAACTAAAAATCTAAACTAGTTAAGAGCAGGAGAAGATGTTGGCTCAGTACATCTACCAAACTGTTGTAGTAAAGAAACAAGACAGCAGTAGTGGCTACAACGGCGGCTTATTTTAAATATAAACAAGAATGAAACACTAGCAAATGGTCGAGTCTTCAAAAAACAGAAGAAAAAAAAACGAAAAAATTAATAACACATCAATCATTTAACAACAATCGAAGCGGCCAAGTTCAAAGTTATGCGCTGTTTATGTTTTAAGCTGATTTAAATGCCACAAAAACACACACACACATATATGCTCACGCACTTAAACGACGACGGTAACCAACAACAACTTGGACTTGGTCAGTCTTTTAGTCATAATGAGGACCCACATTAATCGTGTGGCATACATAGAGTCGGTACATAGATACTTATGCTCATTTTCAGAGCGTGCGATCGCCTGTTTTTGCCTTTTACGCCGACGTCGTAAGGTATATTAGTTTAAGCTTATGTTTGGCGTTTAATTAACGCTTACATATGCGCGTACATTTGGCCCTGTGTGTTTTTGTAGTTTTGGAACATATTCAAAAAAAAAAAAAAAAACACACACACACACACACTAAGTTTTTGCTTTAAATCTTAACCGAGCAACGAGCAGGAGAAACAATGATAAATTACCCTATATCGAGAATGTGTACCACAATATGAAATTTACATTTATTACTTTTGTAGCGGATAAAAATACATAACATATGTATAGCAGCGGCACAAGCTCTTGCGCCGACATCACTGAGATAGATATCAGGAAGAAATTATATTATAAATTAGTCCAAAATGTTGGCAAAATTAGTAAATGACTTAGCCGCAAATGTGTTGAAAATTGTTAATGTTGCGTATTAGGTAGAAAGTTGATTTGGTTATACTTAATTAAAGCTTTGTTTTGTATTAAGAATTGGGTTATTTTTGTCTGTGTAATTTAGTGCAAATAATTTAAAAAAAAATAAATTTAATGGTATTGAATACCTATATAGAAATGACCGAGTTCACCCTCATAGTTTTACAAACAAATTTTTTTGTAAGTGCACTTTATTCTGTCATATTATGCGCAAAATGTATGTACTTACTTACTTACTTAACTGGTACTTCTATGCAATCCCAGTGGATTATATACCGCACGTAGAAAAATATTATAAGCGCCTCGATCTTCTGCGCTTCTTCTCCAGTTAGTCACACCGAGTTCTGTAAGGTTCTCAGTAACCTGGTCTTTCCAACGGAGTTTTGGTCGCCCTCTTCTGCGCCGTCCATCGAGATCATTGTCGAAGACTTTTCGAGCTGGAGCATTTTCGTCCATGCGTACAACATGACCTAGCCAACGCAACCGTTGCACCTTAATGCGTTTGACCACGTCAATGTCAGTGTACAGCTCGTACAGCTCATGATTCATACGACGCCGATACTCTCCGTTAACGATGATGGGCCCATATATTTTACGGAGTATTTTTCTCTCGAATACCGCCAGAACCGATTCATCTGCTTGTGTCATAACCCAGGATTCTGAGCCATACATTAAGACAGGTAGAACCAGTATCTGGTATAGCTGGAGTTTTGTTCGTCGAGAGAGGGCTCTGTCATTGAAACGCTTGCTTAGTCCGTAGTAGCATTTATTTGCAAGCAGGATTCTTCTCCGGATTTCTAGGCTGACATTATTTTCTTTGTTGATGGCGGAGCCTAGGTAGACAAAATTATCTACCACCTCGAAATTATAGTTGTCAACGTTCACGCAGTTTCCCAAACGAGTAGATTCTTTGTTCGTTGAAACTAATAACTTCGTTTTGTCCTCGTTCACCGTTAGGCCCATTTTCGCTGATTCCTTCTGTATACCCGAGAATGCTGCAGTCACATCCCGCAGTTTTCGACCGATGATGTCTACGTCATCAGCGTACCCGAGTAGCATGTGGCTTTTGTTGAATATAGTGCCACTCGTGTTTACTGCAGCTTTTCTCATTATCATCTCCATCACAATGTTGAAGAGATCGCAAGATAGGCCGTCGCCTTGTTTTAGGCCTCGTCTGATATAGAATGGCTCCGTAAGGTCCTTGCCAATCTTCACTGAAGACTTCGTGTCAGTCAGCGTCATTCCGCAAAGACGTATCAGCTTCGCTGGAATACCAAACTCAGCCATGGCTTCAAGTAATTTCTGCCGTATCGGGCTGTCGAAGGCAGCTTTATAGTCGACAAAAAATGGTACGTGTCGATCTGTTTCTCTTGGGTCTTTTCCAGGATTTGCCGAAGTGTGAAAATCTGGTCAGTTGTTGATTTTCCAGGTCTAAAGCCACACTGATAAGGTCCGATCAGGTTGGATAACACTGGCTTTAGTCTTTCACATAGCACACTCGACAGGACCTTATATGCGATGGGTAAAAGGCTGATCCCGCGGTAGTTGGAGCACACACTTGGATCACCTTTTTTCAGCACAGGATATAATACGCTTACATTCCAATCGTCGGGCATGCACTCTTTAAGCCAAGCCGTGTGCAAGAGCTGGTGCATGCTCGTTATCAACTCCTTGCCACCGGACTTGAAGAGCTCTGCGGGCAGACCGTCGGCACCGGCTGCTTTGTTGTTTTTCAGCCGCGATATTGCTCTTCTTACCTCGGCTTGACTTGGTGGTGGGCAATCTAAGCCGTCATCGACAATTGGCGTGATAACTTCTCGTGCGCTGCCTTCTGGAACCAGCAGTTGCTGGAAGTGTTCTCTCCATATGTGCAGCACACTCTGCGTATCCGTGACCAGATTTCCATCACTGTCCTTACAGGTGGGGAGGCCATAACCGTATCCATTTGCTCTTACTTTCTGGTAAAATTTTCGGGCCTCACCTCTATCCCTGTATCGCTCTATATTCTCGTTCTCCCGTTCCTTCATCTGACGTTTTTTTCGCCTAAATAGCTGTCTCGCCCGTTTTACTTTCTCCTTATGCCGTTCCCTAACAGCACGGGTTACAATTGGCTGTAGCGTTGCCATATAAGCAGCATCCTGTTCCTCAGACGCTAAGCGACATTCTTCATCGTACCAGGATTCGTCTGAGCGCCGCTTTTCATATCCTAGCACGGTTGTTGCGGCGGTTGCCATGGAATGCGCAATATGCTGCCACTGTGTATCGGGAACGTCAGAAGTAGAGGCGTTGTGTCGTAAAAGTTGGGAGAGCTGGTTGGAGTAGGCAGTAGCTATCTCTGGGGTTTGCAGCTTCGCGATGTCCAGCTTTCTTTGTGTTTGGTTACGTGCGCTTTTCGCTCAAAATGTATGTACGCTTATGAAAATTTAGCTCAGAAATTAATGAATGTGAAAAGTCGGCCAACCCCCTGTTACGTTCCATACAAGATGACCTATTTTTGCCTAATTCTGAATGATCTGCATGATAATTGAAATTGATTGGTTTGATTACACTATGACACAATTTGAGGGTCATTGTCTCGGGGGTGAACCAAACCAATATCAAACGATAGCATTTGACCTCAGCAACAAAACCCTAAACTCCATTTTGCTACACTACGTCACAATTTTTTTTACAGTGGTTTGAAGTTTGATTTTTTGGTCAAAAGTCGATTCAAAAAATATGAAAAGTCATCTATAAAAATACTCTTGTCTTCGGAGACCTATATTAAAACATTCAGGGGAATATTTTCTCGGAACATTTTAACCCGCTAGCTAACACCCATATGGGACATTTTAGGCCAAGTTTTGAAAAATTGTTTAAATGTCAACTATGGAGAGAGGTCAAGGCTTAATATCTTCGATAGAAATATTCTCCGCAAAATTTCACTAAGAGTCACCGAAGACAAATAACCTCTACGAGTCAAAGGTTATAAAATAAAATGAAAATTTTAAGAAGGTTTTTTTTTTGAGCAAAATGTGATACAAGCTTTTTCGGGAGTGAACCAAACCATAGCATTTGACCTCAATAATAAAACCTTAAATCCTAATTTGCTCCACTACGTCACAAATTTTTTTACAGTGATTTGAAGTTTGATTTTTTTGGTAAAGAGTCGCATAAAAGGATTTGAATAATCATGTGTAAAAATACATTTGGGATAGTTCATTTCTTCGGAGACATACATTAACATTTCCAGGAGAATATTTCATCAGAACATTTGAACCCTCTAGCTCCTTCCCGTATGGGACATCTTAGGTTGAATTTTGAAAAACAGCTTAAAAGTCCTATCAAAGTGCTACCGTTTGATATTGGTTTCGTTTACGCCCGAAAAAGTGTGTTGCACTATTTGCTCAAAAATAGACTTTTTGACATTTCATTAGCATTTCATTTAGATTTTATTTTGGGACCTTTGACTCATAGAGGCTATTTGTCTTCGGTGACTCTTTGTGAAATTTTCCGGGGAATATTTCTATCGATGATTCTAACCCTTGACCTACGACCAAAGTTGGCTTTTAAACAGTTTTTCAAAATTGGGCCAAAAATGTCCCATACGGGCGGGAGCTAGAGGGTTTAAATGTTCCGAGAAAATATTCCCCTGATTGATTTAATATAGGTTTTCAAAGACAGGAAATACCTCAAATGTATTTTTACAGTTGATTTTTCATATTCTTTAATTCAACCTTTGACCAAAAAAATTAAACTTCAAACCACTGTAAAAATATGTGATGTAGTGGAGCAAAATGGAGTTCAGGGTTTTGTTACTATGGTCAAATGCTATCGTTTGATATTGGTTTGGTTCACCCCCGAAAAAGTGTGTTGCACTGTGTTATCTGATAAAAAATTAAGAAAACTTCAGGCTTAACTATTGCCTTAGTTCTACGAACTCCTCCATCCGATTGTACAAGTTTTCGACGACGCTGAGGCATAATTGAGGTTCTATGCCGTTAATGTACAGAATTATCTTATCATTTAGCTCTTGAATTGTTGCTGGCTTTCTGGGTGCATTGGTTTTTTGACAATCACTCATTCATTCATTCGCCCAAATGCGGCAATTCTGCTTATTGACGAATCCAATCTCGAATATTTCGTTTGATTCCAAACAGTCAATCTTTGCTTGAGTGTTATGAAAGCAACACCACATACGCAAGTTACGCATTCAAAACAGACACAATTATAGACAGATAGACAATGTTCAACGATTACTGCACGGTATGAGAGCAAGATTGTTGGGACAGCACGACTTTTTCACCGTGTACAATCCGACAGCGCTGACGCTTCCTTGCGGCGAGTAGGAAGACCATCTTTCATTAGTCCGAACGGCTTCTTTTGGACCTAGACCTGGTTGAAACTAGTGAAACACTGTCTTAAGAAAAACACACGAATGTTTTTGATTCAAAACGGCCAGTCTCTGCTTGAATGTTATGAAAGCAACACCACAAACACTTGTTTCGCATTCAACACAGACACAAGTGTAGACAGATAAACATTGGTCAACGATTTGTTGAGATTAGACCATTGTTTTCTCCTTTCCATTTTACATTGCATTATGAGCCGTGTCGTCCCATCCTATATTTCTCACATCTATGTCTGTCTCTGTGCTTACACTTATTTTTTTGCAACGACAGTAAACCTTAGTCAGCCATGCTACTATCTAGCCTACGAAGATGCAACTGGAATTGTAAGAAAAACTCACAAGCACCTTTCTTATTGCCTTGTCTTTTATATGCCGTCTCGTAAACCTGCCAAAAAGAAAGGACCATGAATTAGATTTCACTGTAGACATTGCCAAATAAGGACATCTGCATGAGTTGGAAGGCCTCTTAGGTTCCGCATGAGTTCTTGTGCCACTATACACTATATTGTTGTGTGTGTGCGTTCGTTTATGCCTACCACTGGTGTATATCATAAGCGTAGCCAAACAGCACGTAACTTTTGTTGAAAATCTTCCCACTCCAACAATATTACCTCCAACAATATGTTGAATAGGTCACATGACCTCATTTTCACTGAAGACTTCGATTCATTCCCTTAAGTCGTATCAGCTTCGCAAGAATACCAAACTCAGCCATGGCTTCGAATAATTCTATTGTATCGGGCTGGTGGAGTCACCTAATATGCTAATATGTGTCAATCTGTTTTTTTGGCCTTTCCAGTCATTGCTGCATTGTGATTACCCTGTCTAAAGCCGATCTATTAATGTACGATAAGGTTTAAAAGCACAGGCTTTAGTCCTTTACAGTCTTCCGGAACCAACAATTGTTTGAAGTGCTCTCTCCACATATGCCGCATGCTTTGCGTATCTGTAACCAGATTTCCATTTTTGCCTTTACATGAGGGGAGCCCTGTAGCGTAAGCTTTTACATTTACTTTCTAGTAAAATTTTCGAGCTTCACCTCTATCCCTGTACCTCTCATTACTTGCTTTCCCATTGCTTCTGCTGACGCTTTTTTTCGTTTAAATGGCTTTCTCGCCTGTTTTACTGTCTTCTTGAGTCGTTCCCTAACAGCCCGGGTTATAATTGGCTGTGGCGATAATCTATAAGGAGCATCCTGTTCCTTAGGTGCTATGCGATATACATCATTGTATCTGAATTCAACTGAGCACTGTTTTTCATATCCATGCGCGATTGTTACGTCGGAGTATCGGGAACGTCAGAAGTAGAGGCGTTGTGTCGTAGTAGTTGGAAGAGCTAGTTAGAGTAGGCGGTGGCTATCTCTGGGGTTTGCAGATTCGTGATGTCCAGCTTTCTTTATGATTCGTTCGAAATTCTTGTCAAAATGACATACCTTCACTAAATTGTGAACAATATTTCTCCATTGATTTCTTTAAGAAAGACTCGTTTTTGAATTTTTGATTTTTTTATGAAGTTTGAAAAAAATCGTTGTTAGAACTTTGGCTGAAAAACAAACAGTGAGGATAAACAAATAGCCTGAAGTAAGTTATATTAAGTGCCATAATTTTCCACCTCATAACATTAAAAGCCTAGGAAATAATCTAATATCTTAAGCGGTTATAAAACTGTGGCATCACTGATAACGTTACGCTCATTTCCCGTGGCATCACTATTTTCTCTGACCCACAACCATCGACGACAAATGATAATAATAATAAAACTAAGTACCCCTTAGAAGATCAAAAACATAAAGAAAAAAAACTCTAGAAGACTCAAACTAAAAATTATAAATATTCATAAATATTTTCCCATGATCATCTTTCATAATTTGTTAAGATTCCGCTGCTACACACTGAAATTGACTGATGACGATGAAGGCAGCGGCGACGATAGTGCTGGAGATGATGATAGAGTTTGTTGGTGGCGACAGCGGCGGCGGTGGCGGTGGCGGCGTTTTCGGCCATTTAATCAGCATAACAAAAGAAATTAAGAAATAATATAATAATGATAACAATCTTCATAATCAGCAACAACATACGTACAACGTCATCATCATCACCGCTATCACTATCATCATTGTCAGTTGCGGCTGCGACTATGGCAACACCAGCCCTAATATTTTCACAAACCTTAGTAATGCCACAGGAGAGGCAGTACGACTTTGTATCACAGTATATGTTTTTTTATTCCGAACTATATATTTTTCTTCTTTTAGAAAAAAACCGCCGTGTCATTTACTAATTTTATGATTAACACAATGAATACACATTGCCACGGCAGAGTGAAGTGAAGTGCTGCTCGATATGAAATGGAAATCCATTCATTGAAAAACTATTTAGAAAACAATATTAATAAAAGAGTCAAAAACGTTAGTGCTTTAGTTTGGAAGCCACTGACTCGCCCCGAAAACCATAACTACTGAACACGGCTGACACCAACCAGACGCAGGCATACACGCCGCTCTACATCACCACCAACCAAATCAGGCGGCCATCCAGCCGCGTCGACTCATTATACTTTAGCCGCGTTTGCTCAGCGGCCACCGATAAGCGCCGTTCCCAGCAGGAGCCTTGTTTTTTGGTGGGGTATTACTTACTACACATATTCATCACTCGCCACAGGCCCATTGTGCGGTATTTATTTGTGCGTTTTATAATAAAATTAATATTAAAATATTTATAATTAATATTGGACAGACAATGAATACAACAGCGATAGTTTTAATCATAGCGGCATTTGAGCGGTGACTACTAAAATAAAAAATAATTTCACTTCGTCACTTTCTAGCTCAAATTAAGATAGGCCGACAGACGTACCGGTTTTTCCATACCTATTGTGTTCAAAAAACGGCTCCGTAAAAAGGTTCAATTCTTTTTCTCTCTCTCTCTTTGCTATGTAAATATAAAGAAAAGTACAACTTGCTGTGCGTATTGTAGTGTAATTACCGAACATGAATTGGCAAGAATGTGAAAAAAGCCCAGTCAAACAGTCGTCAGTTCAAAGACGACGTCAGCTCCCATGTCCCGGGATACAAGTGATAATTTAAAAGTTAATTGAAAAAGTGCTATACTCCAAAGTGTGTGTGTGTGTGTTTGTACTCGTAGCTCGGTAGTATGTATGTATATGAGTACGAGTATGAGTGACTGCTCTTATAAGTGAATATGGTCCTTTTCACCTTTAATAATGCATAATTAATTTTTATTATTATTTATATTGTGAGTGCGCGCCAGTGTATGCCAGCCATACAGTTATATTCCCTGTCAAACTAAAAAACTTAATATATTGTGCGGACATGTAAAATATAATGTCCCAAGTTTTGAATGTGATAATAATATATAGTGTTACTGATAAATGCGGGACATTGTACATCAGTGTTTGTTGATTTGCGAACCTTTGGAGGTTCGACCAAAGAAAGCAGTTCTAGTCGGTTAAACCTATTGATATCACATTGAAAGATAAATACAAATTATTCTCACCATAGAACTGGACTAATGGTGTGATACAAATTTTAGAATGGGAAAAAAATAAACTGCTTACATTTTGTTATTGTCTGCAGAATATAATAAAAGTCGTGCACAATAAATTTTAATAAGAAAATAAAAAAGCAAGATTGACTATTAATAATGAAAATATACACATATATTTTTGCAAAGATGTATAGCTGCAAAAATTTAATGATTTTGATTATCAAAGTGATATTAAGATAATGAAAAAAAAAATACTTAAGCCAAAAATATAACTGATTCCGTGTTAAACAAATATATATAAAAATAAAAACGTTAAAATAAAAAATATATTTATAATTTTGAATATAAATATGTTTTGGGACAAAATTTATAAATGATTCGTTTTAATAATGATATACAAGGTGGGCCAAAAGAAGTCATCCGATGTTTTTTGGCTCTCAATTTTTTTTCTAAATGAAAAATTTCGAATCTGTTTTTTGATTATGTCTATTTGAAATGGGCGCCATCACAATTGATTGCCATACGGGCTCGTTGTATAACAGAGATTTTTGGGCGGCAGATTCTCGCACTCTTGTCGAATGCTGTCCTTGAGGGCTTCCAGGGTCTCGGGCTTGTTCACGTAAACACTTTTGAAGTCCCGTGTTTACGTGAAATCCACAAAAAAAACTGAAAATAGCCACAACGAGAGGTGAGGCGACCCGGGAACGCCGCCTTGAGAATGTCGGTTGTGGCTCTCGCAGTGTGTACTGTTGTTCCGACCTGTTAGAACTACATGTCCTCCAGTCCTAATGCGTCCATTTGCGGCAGAAAAAACTCTCTTAACATGGGCCTATAGCGCGCACCGTCCACTGTTGTCGCTTGACCAGCGGCGTTTTCGAAAAATATGGCCCGATGACTCCTGCAGCCTGAATACCGCACCATGCAGTCACTTTGAGCGGGTGTAATGGCTCCTCGTGCATCACTCGTGGATTTTCGATGCCCCAGAAGCGATAGTTTTGCTTGTTCACGTACCCGCTAAGGTGGAAATAAGTCTCATAGCCCATTATGATTTTGGTCGAAAAATCGTCCATTTCGTCCTTGAGATTGAGGATGGCTTGGCTGTCGACAGGCTGAAGCTGATGCACGGACTGGACTTTGTACTGGAACATGCGCAGGTCTTTGACCAAAATTCGCTTTAAGGACGACCGGCTGATGGCTAATTGCGAGGCACGGCGACAGCTCGGCAACAACGGCGACATTCTCGGCAGAACGGGCTCCGAGGCCGGCCACTCCTGGCAACATCTCGTGTGGTCCCATACTCTTCAAGGTTGGTGGCCAAACGGCGTAGTGTTTGCGCAGTCTGTGTCGGACGACCGGGAAATCGGCGACGGAATTCTCGCTGCGCTAACACCACAGACGAATTGTTACGCAAAAAAATAGACACGATTATTCCGCGTTCTTGGGGAGTGTACCGCTCCATAGCTTGTTCACTTGTATTCTGCATCTGTCTAGTCCACAAATGACAAAACAGATTTGGCATTGGCGGCCATTTGCAAAAATAAGAGCATCTTCCACTAGAGTGATCTCTTTTGGCCCACATTGTATAAGAGAATTTTTCAGGACTTTTTAAAACTACTGACCCATGTCTGTCTGTCTGGATGGATGGTGGGCAGGATAACTCAAGTAAATCTTAACTAATTTATATATAAATTTACCATTAATATACTTTTAATTTACGAAAATTAAATACCTATATGGGGAGGGGAATGTTTGTAATGGATACCATCAAAACCTGCTGAATGAATATTAACAGCCCTTTTCTAAGGACATCATATATTATTAATGGAAAAAAACTGAATAACCTATTTGGAATATCGAAATTTGGTATTCAATTTTTCAAATCATCTGAATAAGCTGTAAACGGTAAAACCTTTTTCAGCTCATTGATTTGGGACTCAATTCTGAGAATTGCACGTGAAAATGGCCCCAAAAATTAGAACTTCTGCATCATTCGTTTTGTCAAGTTGGCTGCATTATTATTTTAATATTCATACGAATTTGTTTGCTCAAGGTGGACTTTTAGCATCTTTTCTAAAAGTTATATCTTATCATTGCGGTTGCGGGCTTTTGCAAATATCTGTATACAAATAATACGCTATGTATTATCGATATGTATATCCGCGCACCGATCGATAATAGAGAGTTCGCTATAATATATATAAGCTGTAATGTCGAGAACCATCTGTATATCAAATTGGTAAAAAAAAATTTTTTTGTACGAAAAACACTTCTGGCACGCCCCTTTCGCTCACTTATCGAAATCAAACATTCTGTTGAAATCTTCATGTCAGTATAGCCGATTATTATCCCT
The DNA here is from genome assembly GCA_964034835.1 of Muscina levida. NCBI lineage: Eukaryota > Metazoa > Arthropoda > Insecta > Diptera > Muscidae > Muscina > Muscina levida. The sequence continues at coordinate 72,680,464 of OZ035882.1, forward strand.
CCGCCTACTATTCGAAAATAAAATATGAATAGTTGCAGTATCTGTGTACGATACATTTTTTATTTATCTATGGTTACACCACTTTTGGCACAAAAAACACTTCAAACAATTTTACCACGCTCATATCCATTTGCTGATCGAAAATACAAATGTTTGTCTACATTACGGAGGCAGCGAAAATTCAACTTTGGATTTTCGGTAATACCCGAGCGGAATATAGTGTCACTTGTTATAAAACGGATATGGTCAAAATTTGAGAAAAATGGGACAACCTTAAGCCGTGCCCCAAAAAGGTATATGCAGTAGATAGAATAGATTGAAAAGATAGAATAGATAAAATAGATAGAATAGATAAAATAGATAGAATAGATAGAATAGATAGAATAGATAGAATAGATAGAATAGATAGAATAGATAGAATAGATAGAATAGATAGAATAGATAGAATAGATAGAATAGATAGAATAGATAGAATAGATAGAATAGATAGAATAGATAGAATAGATAGAATAGATAGAATAGATAGAATAGATATAATAGATAGAATAGATAGAATAGATAGAATATATAGAATAGATAGAGTAGATAGAATAGATAGAATAGATAAAATATATAGAATAGATAGAATAGATAGTATAGATAGAATAGATAGAATAGATAGAATAAAAAGAATAGATAGAATATATAGAATAGATAGAATAAGTAGAATATAGATAGAATAGATAGAATATATAGAATAGATAGAAAAGATAGAATAGATAAAATAGATAGAATTTATAGAAAAGATAGAATAGGTAGACTAGATAGAGTAGATAGAAAAGATAGAATATATCACAAAAAAGGCTAGATAAAATAGATAGAATCGATAGAGTAAATAGAATAGATAGAATATATAGAATAGATGGAATAGATAGACGAGATAGAGTAGATTGAAAAGATAGACTAGATAGAAAAGATAGACTAGATATAATAGATAGAATATATAGAATAAATTGAATAGATAGAATAAATATAATATATAGAATAAAAAGATATATATAGCTGAAGGTGGATTCTCGCTCATACATACAAACAAATTATAGTCTACTTTTTTTTATACCTCAATAGTAATGTTTTATGTAAAAATCCAGCCTAGTCTATATAAAATATCCGGTTCATAACTCGTTTTCTACCATTTCAACTCTTTCTTCCCTTTCTACCCATGTCATGCAAATCATATAGCTTTTGCGTATACACTCAAGCAACGTGCATATTTTGTGCACAACAGCCCTGACCTAGTAAATCTTGTTCTGAGAAACCATTTAAAGTAAAGCTTAGATCATTGGCAACGTTTTTGTAACGTAATTGAAAATTCATTTTAATAAAATCATAACCATAATGTTTATTGTGTTATTAATTCAAATGGCAGCAACCAACAAATAGCACGGGTAAAAAAATCATTATTATAATACGATAACAAAAAATTTCATTAACATACAACAAGCCGCAATTAAGCCCGCACAAATTCAAATCGACGTCTGGCAGCAAAAGTAGCAGCAGTGGTGTTGGGTAGTGGTAAGGGGGGTTTATTAAATGACTCCATGATGATTAAGGTGGAAATTTTAAAATGCACAAGTACGAGCGTATGTTTATGCCTCACAGTCAATAACACCACCACTAACACCGTCATCGGCAATGTCACCGCCACCAGCCAACAATTTGTTGTTCACTTACTGGGGGAGACCAAATTTCGAACATAGCAGTATAAAGCATAGCTGCCATTACTGCCAAACTTGGAATACTATAAACCCTCCATCATCATGTTCATTGAGTTTGCAGCAGGAGCTATGTACGTCAATCGACAACGAGCATTGACTTGAATGTCGTCAGTTGTCACCTTGTATTACTTAATGTCAAACAAAATTAGTTAAACAATAACATCCACCAAAACAGAGCTAAGCATAAAGAAAGGAGAAAGACTGATGGCAGAGTGAGAATCGAAGAGATAGAGGGGCAAAGAGTGGCGACACGCCGCTGCACAAAAACAACAAAATGTGCCTTAATTGACAAGTATTCAGTTAACTCAGTAAGAAATATATTCCACACGTAATTAGGCTCATTATGTTGCCAAACAATGGCAAAAACAAAAAAAAGAAAAGAAATTTAAAACTGATGGAAAACAGAAACCAAATGAAATTTAAAGCTTTTTCTGTCTGTGTGTGTCTGACAATGCCATGACTTTAGCATAGACAAAGGTATCGTGGGTATGGATGGCTACAACTAATTGTGACTGCACCACAACCTTTGATATAGTCGGATTTCTCAAAATAATTAATTAGCAGTATATGAACAGTAACAAAATGGTTAATTTGCCTAATAACATTATTGCTTTAATAGCCATAATCAGGTGAGCGTTTTCAGCACTACTAGGTAGGTAGATAGTTAGTTATTTTCATTTGTCTTCATTAATAGCGAAAATTCAAATGGATACAAAATAGAGGGGAGTTGGTTGAAAATGGCTCGCAATATTTAACAAAATATAGTGCTCCCAAAAAAATTTGAATAATAATTATACTGGCACTATTAGTAACGTGGGAAAGTTATGTTGTGTTCAATAAATGTAGCCGGAATTTTAAGATAGGCGATGGTTCTACACAGTTCAGTTATTTCTTTGTAAATTAATAAGCTGTCAATATCGCTTAAAATATTGCTATGTTTTAGTACTATGGCTTAGTATAAAACTCAACAGCATCTCAGAGATATATTTCAGATATAATAATGTTATTTTGAATTGCGGTGTATCGTTATTCTTAAATTGATTTAAAATCTATGTTAATTTATAAAGAGAAGATGTTTGTTAGTTTGTATGTAGGTGGTAATCTTATAAACTCTCATTCGATTTTCAAAATTTTTTCACCAGTAGAATGCTACTTTATCATGGGGTGATATAGGCTATAATTTATTTTAAAAAACAATAGGCATGCACATGAAAGTAGTGGCGGATCAACGCGAGCCGGGAAAGCTAGTATTTAATAATTGTGAGACTTGAGTCAAAACAATTGTGCTTAAAATAAAATAAGTTTAACAAACATTATTTTAAGTTTGCAGAGGTTATAAATAAAAAAAGTTCTAGAAATGTGGAAACTTACTTTTACTTTAATTCAATGTCACTGATCCCATTAGAATATGTACTTGCTTACATATTACGCGGCCCATTACAACTTACGAACGTGGTTAATAAATTAGAGGCCTGAAGTATTCAAAAATCCCACACGCCTCGGTCTTGTGCGTCTTCTCCAGTTAGTCCTACCAGATGGTAGCACGTTGGCAAACACTTGGTCCTTCCAACGAAGTTTGGTTCTCGCTGCTCTGTGGCGTTCTTCAGGTTCGCCTTCAAACACATTTCACGCTGGAGCATTTACATCTTTCCTGACAAAATGTCCCAGCCATCTTAGTCGTTGGATTCTGACTCTTTTAGCTACGTCGGTGTCGTGGTACATCTCATATAGCTTATGGTTCATTCGATGGAAAATGTCGATGTCGACACAGATAGGTTCATATATTTTTCGGAGTACTTTTTTTCTCGAATACTCCCAGGTTTTGTATGTATGTTGTCGTAAGCACCCACGATTAGGCAGCATACAATAGAAAGGGTAAACTTAAACTAGCTGTTTCTTAGAGATAACCGAGATAAGGTGGTGTTCCAAAAACGCTGCCGCATTATTTTTCTTGTTGACGGAAGATCCGAGGTAGGTAAACTCATCTCATCTTAAACTTATTGAGAGGACTCTTTGGTGGTCGAAATCATTATTTTTGATTTGTCCCCGTTGACCTTTTCCAGTGATGAGAAAACTGCAGTAATTTCGCATAGACTAGTGGCATGTGGCTTTAGTGCAATATGGTGCCAGACATGTTGACACCAACCATTCCCATCACCTTCTCCATAACTATATTAAATAGTGCACAGGACAAGGTATCACACTGCCTGAGACCTCTTTCCGTGAGGAATGGTTCAGAGTGATTCTTACCAAACTTAACCGAGGTTTGGTATTTTTCAAGGAACATATGCAACGTCGAATTATCTTTGCAGGAATACCAAACTCAGATATGGCTTCATATAACTTATACCTTATAGGAGAGTCCAAGGCAGCTTTGTAGCCGACAAAGATGTGGTAGGTGACGATCTGCTTTTCATGAGTTTTCTTCAGAAGTTAGCGCAAAGTGATCCGTAGTAGATTCACCATGTCTACAGCCACTCTGATAAGGTCCAGTTAGTTTTTCAACAATTGGCTTTAGACGTTCACACAATATATTCGAAAGGACCTTGTACGCAATTGGTAATAGGCGTATTCCACAGTAGTTCTTACATTCACTACGATCTCATCTCTTGTATATGGGATATAAAAAACTGAGACTCCAATCCCCGGGCATGCTTTCTTCTAGCCAAATATTCTTTATGAGCTGATGCATGCTTCTAATCAGTTCCTCCATACTTGCCTTAAACAATTCATCGGCTCCAGCCGCATTCTTATTTTCATACGGGATATTGCCACACGTATCTCGCTCTGGCTCGGAGGTGGACAGTTAATACCATTGTCATGTATTGGAGCGGGGTCTTCTGGAGTGGTGTTCGTATCCAGTAGATTTCTGACATGAACTCTCCATATCTTCAGAATGTTATGCGGGTCCGCCACGACCTGGCCAACGCTGACTTGCAGGAGCGCAACCCTGTTCCACACATTCTCGCCTTAACTCTCATGTAGAATTTTCGAGCTTCCACTCTTCTTCGGAGCAACTCTGTGCACTCATCTTGCCTCTTGTTCATCTTTTTCTTTTTCCGTCTAAGGAGACGAGTTGCCTCTCATCTCTTCTCCCTATGCCGTTCACGAACAGCTCGCGTTGCCATTGCCTGCAATTTTGCCCTGTATGTCAGCATCCGTCTCTTTCGTGGCATTGAGACATTCATCATCGTACCAGGCATCTTCTTGAGACGGCTTTGAGTACCCAAGATCGCTTCTCGCAGTCCTTACTAAGGAGTCAGCTATATATTGCCACTGCGAGATAATTTTATAAGGGGTTGGAGCATTCCGATGCAGATGAGTTAGTTGGTTGGAGTAGGCGTCCGCTACCTCTGTAGTCCGCATTTTACCGATGTCCAGCTTTCGTTGTGCCTAGTTACGTACGTTTTTCGCCATGTTTAGCCTTGTGCGTATCTTAACTGCGGCTAAGGCCGAATTTTTTATGTTTTTCGTTGGCATGTGCAGGAAAATCCTGACTTTGGCCTGTGGAATTCTAAAAGGCCATTGTAATATCAGACACCTGACTGGCAAATGAGATAGATCCATAGCGGACTACTGCCGTGTGTGTGAAGACGAGGAGGAGTCCACTTAACATTAATCTAAGAAAAGATGGAAGAAAGATCCTTCTTACGCAGCGAACAGACATACAATGGATATGCAGAGAATACGATTTGTGTTAAACCTGTATAGAGTCCATCTTAGAAACATCATATCCGCAACTGGCCGGCAGGCAAACACGCTAATAGGTAAAAATTTTCCTTCAACGATTTTTGTAGAAGCAGCAACTATGGGGATGTAGAGGAGACCACAGAGTATTTTCTATGCCACTGCCTTGTTTTTGGTGACTTAAGATATAAGAAGTTTGGTCACCAGACACTAATTGGTAACACCAGTCTATCAGTAGGCGATTTGTGTACCATCCACTTCATTATCAATGGCGCAGTGACATAACATGGCATAAGTTACTTTCCTTAATTAACCCAACAATTATGAAGAAATAATAAGACACGTAACCCCCCAACTGAGGACCTCAGCAAACCTTATAAGGTCTACGATTTCAGGAAATGTCTCTTTTCATAAAGATTTCCAACCTCGATATTCCCTGATCATAAAATTAGAAACCAAAAATCTTCATGTGGTAATCAATGGAAGGCATATTGTAATCCTCATGAATGTGCAGGTAGACTGACTACACATTACCCAGCGGTATATGAAACGAAGTACTTATTTAGTAATCCATGACATCAGTATGACATTATAAGCGATTTAAGTAAAAAATATAGATTTGTCTTTATAACTCCGATTGAAATGACACCTTCTGACATCGTCACTTACTTCGTAATCAAGCTCGCTTAAAACGCCGCTTATAACGTAATTGCAACTGAAATTACACTTACTTACATCGTAGTATACTTTGTAAGCGAGAGCGCACCGATTAAACTGGGTATGACACAACTTTGCTAAATTTAAGGGGGAATATAAGCGAGAGAATCATCACTGATTGCTACTAAATATAGCTGACATCAGAGACTAAGTAATGGGTATTTTTACAGCTGGGTAGCTATCTCTGGCCAGAGAGAGAGAGAGAGAAACGCATATTCGATAGTACTGGGATAGAGGTGAAGGCCGAAAGTTTCACCAAAAGGTAACTAGTTAAAATTTTGAAAACGGAGTTCTCAACTGTGTTGAGATTCTGACATGACCGGTATAATCTCAAAGACTCAAGTCTATCAAAACGAAGACTTTAGGCCTAATAAGCACACTACGACAAATGATAAAGAAAACGCCAGAAATGCAAGTTGACACATACCATTTTAAACTGCATTCGACAGTCCGATACGACAAAACTATTAACTTGTAAACCCTGCGAGGCTGATACCACTTTAGAGAAAATTTAAAACAGTCTTAGGCTACTTGACACCACAGTTATATGAAAAAAGTCTAATTATTTTTATATCCTATTATCCTATTAATATAATATTATAAATGTGAATGTCTGTCTGTTTGTTTGTTTGTTTGTTTGTTTGTTGCTCAATCACGCCTAAACGACTGAACCGATTTCAATGAAATTTGGAAGACAGTTAGTGTACTATATGGAAATTAGTATAGGCTATATATTTTGTAATTTTTTATCCTATGGGCGGAGTGGGCGTGGCAAAACATATTTTTTAAGCTAGGGTGATAAAATTTGATACACAGATAGTACTCGGCAACACGAATATGAATATGAGGACGAAATTTTAATTTTGAACCAGTGGGCGGAGTGGGCGTGGTAAAATATAGTTTTAGAGCTAGAGAGATAAAATTTGATACACAGATAGTTCTCGGCAACACAAATATGAATATGCAGACGAAATTTTAATTTTGGACCCAATAGGCGGAGTGGGCGTGGCAAAACTGTTTTTTAGAGCTAGAGAGATAACATTTAATACCCAAATAGTACTCGACAACACGAATATGAATATGCAGACGAAATTTTAATTTTTGACCCAATGGGCGGAGTGGGCGTGGCAAATTTTTTTTTAGAGCTAGAAAGACAAAATTTGATACCCAAATAGTACTCAACAACACGAATATGAATATGTAGACGAAATTTTAATTTTGGGTCAATAGGCGGAGGGGGTGGGGAAAAACTCTATTTTAGCCCTAGAGAAATCAAATTTGGTATATAGATAGTACTCGGCTACACGAATATGAATATGATGACGAAATTTTGTATCAGTTGGCGGAGAGAGCGTGACCAAACGGTATTTTAGCCCCACAGAAATAAAATTCGGTATGCAAATAGTACTCGACAATACGAATATGAATATACAGACGGAATTTAAATATTTGATCAGTGAGCGAGTGTGCGAAGGGGGCGTGGAAAAACAGTATTAAAGTCCTCGAGAGATAAAATTTAATACACAGAAAGCATTCGACAACACGAATATAAATATGCAAACAAATTTTGAATTTTGGGTCAGTAGGAGGAGTGGACGTGGCAAAACTGTATTTAAGCCCTAGAAAGATAAAATTTAGCACCCAGATAGTACACTACAACACGAATATGTAGACGATATTTTAATTTCCATTATTGGGGGAAGGGGGCGTGGCTAAACTGTATTTTAGTCCTAGAGGCATAAAATGAAATATACAGGTAGTATTCGACTACACGCATATAAATAAACAAACGAAATTAATTTTTGGATCGGTGGACGGAGAGGGAGTGGAAAACTGTATTTTATTCCTAGAGACACCTAGATAGTACACGACAATCCGAATATGAATATGTAGATGGCATTTTGGACCAGTGGGCGGAGGGAGCGTGACAAAACTGTTTTAGCCCTAGAGCGATAACATTTGATATACAGATAATAAGAATTGATTAATGTACTAAAATACATTTATTGTACAAAAAAGTACAATTTAGTGTACCAAAAAGTGAATTTATTGTACAAAAAAGTAGAAAAGTAGATTTTATTGTATTGAAAGATACTTTTATTGTGCTCGAAAATAACATTTAATTGTATCACAGAGTACCTTAATTGTACCAAAAAATACTTTAAATTTACTAATAATTACTATTATTGCACAAAAAAGTTTTTTAATTGTGTCAAAAATTATGTTAACTGTATCAAAAAGTACTTTTATTTCTGTCAAAAAGTACTGTTATTGAAGCAAAGAGCAAGAATTGAAGAATTGTGTCAGTCAATTTTATGGATTATTTTCACTGCGTCAATTTATTTTGTCAAAAATGTTGGCAATAAGTCGTCAGAAAAAGTTTGTCGAAAAAATTTAAAGGGAAATACTGACAATGATGTCAGTACTATAAATGATGTCAGTACCATGAATATATACATGTTTTTAGGGCTATATAAGGGCATATTTGTACACATACAGTAATTGGTGCTATAAATATGAATTTGCTGACGTATGTTTTAATATCGGTTAGGGGGACGTTGTTAGTTTGATCAGGTTAAGGAGTAACTTGGGATAACGAATAGTTTACAGAGCGTACAAGAACGACGCTTAAACTCAGGCCTTTAAGTAGGCATGCCAAACATATTATAGGTATTCGACAATTAAGCAATAGCGAAGCATTGCCGGGTCCACTAGTATAATATATTATTTTACTTATGTAGTTGGGAGTCCTACGCTCTATCAAAGATTAACTAGCATTTTTACCTATCATAATATTTTTACAACTTTGACTCGAAGTCATGTCAACATATTAATCAACGGATTCAACACATGTGCAAGAGATATTACATATCAATAAACCACTATTAAAAAAAATATATATTTTGAAAATAATTCATATTTCTTCGATATTCTTCAGTATCATCTCAAAGACATTCCTTGTCTACAAACACTCTCTTGTAAAACGTATACTATCCTGCCTCTCAAATATATGACTTTATTTTCTACATAGAGCTAAATACTAAAACAAAAGAAAAAAAGGACAACATCCACAGATATAACAACAAAATCTATACAGACAATGATTTATCGTTTGTATTATGGATAATTGTGATAATCATTCTTCATTTTGCTTTAAGAAAATAAAACGTGCAAAGAATGTTATAGTTTTTCAAGTATATTGGCGTTGAAGCTTAATCAACTTTTAGCAGCCAAACAGGTTTTATCACACACACACAACAATTTCAGTTATTTTTCAAACAAATACTGGAATAAATAATATTTTTTTGAGTTTATTAGTTGTTAAATATAACAAAAATATATAAAGAATTTTATATTTTCTTTGTTTTTTTTTTGTTTGGACTGTGTGTGGGATACTTAACTGCATTTGTACACATGCCACATCAGAAGGCCGTTGAAAATAAATATTCGCAGTTAAATGCAAAATAAACACGCAATGAAAAATGAGGCATGCACAAACGGAACAACAACAAAAAAAAAAAAACGACTGCAAAACCAACGTAAAGTTTTTGATGTTGAGTTATATGTTGAGTGTTTGGTTGCTTTAAAAAAAAAACTGCTGGCAAAGACCACAAAAAAAGGTCGGCATTTAATGAAGCCCAAAGTGCTTTGCATGCATTTGTCAATTTAGCATGCCAGCAAACATCCTTTCAATTGAAGCAAAACTACTGCTACTCCACTGTCGCATGCTAACAGGAGCTAAATACTATAAAAAATAGTGCCGCTACTGCTTATTTTTAAGTATGTGAAGAGAGGATGTTATAATAAGTTAGGGTAAAAGAAAAATGTGAGGCATAGATAGTATTTATTATATGTACTAAAGGCTAGCACAAAAATTCAATTGATTGAAATGTGTTTGATGAGACACCAATTCATTGTCAAGTCGTGCCATGTTGTTGATACTAGTTAGACATAGGCATGAGACAGCTATGTGATGCATGATTCAAGTAAATCATTTAATGTTGTTGGATCATGTTATGTTAAACGTACGAATATACATTCAAGTATGTATCGATGACAATAGTGTCATTTTAGCGTCTGTTTTGTATTCATTCGGTTGAGCTTTTGAAAAACTTTTGACTTATGCTATAGATTTATGACGCAGCAATTTAACTCTTGTGTAATGTGTAATAGCCTAATATGAATCGGTTGCGTCTTCAATGACATAGTATGAACTGAGAATTTGGTTGGCATGACATGAATTGATGCTGTCTTTGTCCAGGCATGGCTTGAATTGATTTTTGCTCGATGAATTGAATAAATTGAAACATACATTTGCTTTAGCCTATAATGTGTATTTAAATTGGACTGCGACGCAAATGAAAAAAAAACCTATATTTTTTGCTATTCCACCAATTAAAGCTTTCCTTGAGATACATTTTCCCATAACTTAAACTACAACCCTCGTTATTTAAGACCGTTTGAATATAATTTAATTTATTTTGCGATTTATTTCATTTTCAAATCTTCCTTTTAACGAGAGCATCATTAACATTCGCAAACAAAGCGCAACAACCAACGACAAAATACAAATTTAACACAAGCAAATTTTTAACGACTTCATTTAATGCATTAACACCAGCAGCACCTTCCTTCTTCGCCAGCCATCCAAGTTTTTCCTCGATGTTGCTATACATTATTACAACGGCCAATAAAACACATTGAGTGCAAGGGGGGAAAGAATACTAACATCAACTGTGTACACTGCGACATCTTCCAGAACTGATCTGAACAGATTTCACAAGAGTTATGTCATTGTTGTTGTTATTCGTGTTGTCGCATTTTACAACATTTTCATTATGCGTTGACAAAAAAGGTTGACAGTTTACAAAAGATATGAGCGGCCCTGCAATGAGTATCCACATGTGTACTACACACATGCATATGTGTGATGTTGTTGACGATGACGATGATGATGATATGCATGCTTTACTGCAATCCATTTTCACTATTTCATCTACATATATCTGAGAGTGCTGTTACTGCGGCTACTGTCCCCTATCTCCCTTCATAAGCATTGGGGATACTGTCTGATATGTATGTTGTATGTGTTTGTTTTGCCGCATGGTATGGTGCCACAAAGTGATAAATCATAGCGGTAAATGGCGTAAATGAGCTCTATGTGTAAATCATTTTATGCCTTTTATTTCTACATAAACGCAATACAACAAGTTATCACACTTGCATATATCAATTGACAGTATGAGATGTTGTATCGAGTTGTTGTTTTTGGGCATAAAACGTCTTAAAGGGATTGTATTCATTTTTATTGTGTGATGATAGTTTTTAGTGGTTTGTTATGTAAAATTAGTTCGATGACAGAAATTTTATTACGTGGCCGAATAAAATTTACTTCCGTTGTAACAAAATGATGAGGCTTTGCTGGGAAATTTCTTTTCAGATTGTATAAAGATCGGGTGCCGAGCAGGATGGGACGATTTTCAATCGAGGTGTTATCGTTGTCATCTGTATCCTTCGCTGATAGAAATTTTGAAAAGTGGTCTCCCCAAATTCCAAGCACGATTTGCTCGTGTTAGTTACAAGATTCTCGCTCTCATCTTTGCAGGACATAAGACCAGTACCAAACTCATGATCAATAAGCCTTACTTTCTGATAGAATTTTCGGCAGTTATTACCAGTTCGGAGCTCGTGAATCTTAAGACTCTTCCTCATTGCATTCTTCTGCTTCTTACTTCTTTAAGGTAAGTCGCTTCTTTCCGTTTTTTTCTTGTGTCTTTGCTCGACAGCTCGCATTGCAAATGGCTGTAAAGTCGCCGTAGATGAATCACCCTTTTCCATCGTGGCATTGAGACATTCCTCATCATATCAGGGGTTGTTCTTTGGCGGTTTTCTACAGCCTAGTGTAGATTTGGAACTGGCGATTACCATACGGGAGATCCTGGGTTCGATTCCCGCCACCAGTCGTTTAAAGTCGAAAGATCTCTGAACTCTATATTAATACGCACTCTCCACCTTCCTGAACATCGAGGGAGCTTTCAATAATGTCTAACCTGAATCTGTAATTGATTCAATAGGACAATTTAATATTAATCCAGCGGCCATCTTACTAGTCGAAAAACTCTTAAAATTTAGGCGAAAAGGATCTAGTCTGGACGTGTCAATATTTTTAAGGTGGCGTTTCTTTGCACTCCTTAAGGAGGAGTATTTAATTACTAACTTACTTAAGTGTCCTGAAGTGCGTTTTCAACGAAGTTTGGGTCTCCCTGCTCTGCGCCGTCCTTCAGGTTCGCATTCAAACACCTTTCTCGCTGGAGCATTTACATCCATCCTGACAACATGTCCCAGCCATCGTAGTCGTTGGATTCTGACTCTTTTAGCTACGTCAATGTCGTGGTAAAGCTCATACAGCTCATGGTTTATCCGATGGCGAGACTCGCCGTCGGCACAAATAGGTCCATATATTTTCCGGAGTACTTTTCTCTCAAATACTTCCAGGTTTTCTATGTTCGATGTCATAAGCACCTAAGATTTGGCAGCATACAACACAACGTTTAAAATTAGCACCAGGTATACCTGTTTCATAGTAATTCGAAATAAGGTGGTGTTACTAAAGTGATGCCGAAATACGTAAAAATATCTATTGGCGAGCACTATTCTCCGCTTGATTTCTTGGCTGACATTATTTTTCTTCTTGACGGAAGATCCGAGTTAGGTAAACTTATCTACCACGCCCCGATCGCGAGGACTCTTTGTTCGTCAAGACAATTTTTTTTGTTTTGTCCTCATTGACCGCTAAACCCATATTTACTGACTCCTTTTCTAGTGGTGAGAAAACTGCAGTAACATCCCGCAGATTTTGGCCAATGATGTCTATATCATCAGCATAGGTTATTGGCATGTGGCTCTTGTGAAATATGGTGCCAATAATGTCGACACCAGCCTTAGTCATCCACAACAATAATAAATAGTGTGCAGGACAAGCAATGGCCCTGCCTGAGACCCTTTTCCTTGTTAAATGGTTCAGAATGATCCTTACCAATCTCAATAGAGGATTTGGTTTTTTTTCCAAGTTACAACTGCAAAGTCGAATAAGCTTTGCAGTAATACCAAACTCAGAAATGGCTTTATATAGGTAGGTGGTAGGTGTCGATGTGCTTTTCATGAGTTTTTTTTTCTAGGATTTGTCTTATATAATATTTGATTCATCATAGATTTACCAGGTCTAAAGCCGCACTGATATGGTCCAATTAGTTTTTCTACAATTGGCTTTAGACGTTCACACAATATGCTCGAAAGGACCTTGTACGCAATTGGTAATAGGCTTATTCCACGGTATTTCTTACATTCACTACGACCTCCTTTCCTGTATATGGGACATAACAGACAGAGACTTCAATCCCCGAGCATGTCCTCCTCCAGCCATATGATCTCCAAGAGCTGATGCATGCTCCTAATCAGCTCCTCTCCACATACCTTAAACAATTCAATTGGGAGACCATCGGCTCCAGCTGCTTTGTTATTTTTAAGGCGGGATAATGCCACACGTTTCTCACTATAGCTCGGAGCTGAACAGTTAATGACATCGTCATGGATTGGAGCGGAGTCTTCTGAAGTTGTAACGAGGAATACTCTCACCACTTCTATAGAATCTTAATCCTAAATTACTCTCTGTGCTTATGTACTCAATTTGCTAAAATGGTATCAAAACTGTGGACTGGGTGTAAACCCGAGTAAATCGAAACGGGAAGCGGAAATGGCTGTATACTGCTGCAAAACGGCAATCGGCGTCATATGGCGTACCTATCTAGAGGCCATCTAAGGAACATTGTAGCTGTTAAAATTGCTCACTGAGCGGTAAGCAAACACGCTAAGAGGTTAAAACTTCCCCATACAAATTTGTGTATAAGCTGCAATGATGAGGAATAAGATTAGATCACGGAACATGTTCTATGTCATTGCCTATCTTTTAGAGACCTGAGATATGAGAAGTTTTGCCAATGTGGACAATATTTTTCTATGAGTAGGCAATCTGCGGAACATTTGTGCCTTTATCAGAGCAACGTAAAGGGCTCTAGAGCGACGTTGGCCGAATGGATTAGGAATAATTGGTGCGAGAATTTAAAATGTTATTACTAGGGGAGCTAAACTAGGACCCAAGTGAGCTATACTGAAAGCGGCTGCCGTATAAACCTAACCTACCGAAACCTACTCCATTAACTACTTACAAACATACCAAACCCGCTTAAAAACCAAATATCACAAATCTGATAAGTTTTGTTCCATTTTGGCTGCTATCTCTCTCGCTCCCCCTTCACGTAACAGAAATATATCACTATAATCTTTTAAGTACGTAAACTACGGGCGCTTATAGCCAACACACTGTGTAATCTCTATGCCTGACATATGTAAGTATGTAGTGCCATTGCTGCAGCGGTTAAATCTATCCATAAGACACATACAGTTACACTAATCATCACACATCATGACACTAAGTGGCCGTAACAATAACAACTTCGTTTTGTTGTTCTTTTTTGTTGTTGTTGTTACAACCAATAATCTGTCCACAACGCGCAAACAACAACAGCTACAATAATTCTAGTGATATCCGATGAAAGATGTCCTGCTGTGATCAAAAACAAAGAAAAGAAGCCCCGACGCTAAGGGACTCTCAGAAATATAAACACACACACATACATGTAGGCAACACTGTATGTGGTTTTGTTGTTGTTATTTTGTTTTCTACGGGCCAGTGATGTTGTGTGATGTGTAATGGACACACTGGTCCACTGAATCGCTGTGTTTGGCCTGCAATGTTTGTTTGTTGTTTCCTCAACTGAATGCTAACATAATAACCGAACAATTTTGAACAATAGCTGGAATATAATGAAACACTTGAGATTAGGATTGGCGAAAAAAGAAAAAGTGCAACAAAACCAAAAAAAAATTGCACTTTGTTTTTTTTTTTTGGCTTCTCATAGGAAGTTTTTAGGGATTTATGGATTAAATCACAAATTTTGCATTGTTCGTTTGCTGTAATTTGCGAAAAGAACAAAGAAGTTTAAATCACTTTTTCCTTTTGAGGGAAATGTTCTAAATCCGCTTAGAGCTGCTTGCATTTGGCAAAGAAACAGATTATTGTGTTGAGTTTTAAGAAAGATGACTTCTTAGTTTATCTTGCAATCTTGATGTATACATTGTTACATTGTGTGGGATCCTATGTGGAAAAATGTGGGAAACGTTTGCGAATTAATAAAATGGAATTGCAACTAATTGCAGTCTTAATGATGGGCTGTCTTGCATTTATGTATGTATAATATTAATTTTAGTGGTGTACACAACAAGTAGGAAAATGCTTTAACGCATTTCATGATGTTTCAATCATGCAACATTAATATGAGAAATCTGACAGTGAAAGTTGGCAATGTAGGGGGATCTGCGCAAAACATGACAAATGTTATATAAAAGAGAGAACTGTTAATGTACAATTTAACTAACTACGAGTAGCTTGTGACTAACGAAACATTAGAAAATATAGACTGGTTGCCATTCCGTGTATTACTACCTATGTTATCATATGGAAGAGTTGCTTAACATTTCCCTCTTATTCTCCTTGATACATATTCATATTTTTTTTCCTACACGAATTTATTTATTATTTATTGCATCTCTATTGATTTTAATCTATTTCTGACACTAGAAATATTACATACACTGCATATACTGTTGGTACTTGTCAAAATTGCAATGGCAATAATCCAAAAAGTTAAAGCAAACTCAGAAATATATACATAAAAACCTCACAATCAAAAAGAAAGGGGCGGTACTATATACATTATAATGGTTTTTTTTCTGTTGCTATCTCTACCCAGCAGTCTTACTTGAGTAACGTAAAAAATTCAAAAAGAAAACTATCAAGTATGAAAATGAAAAATACGACCTTTATAAACGGTTTAATTTTTCCCTCCGTTTCTCTCTCTCTCTCTCTCTATGCAATCGTATGCATAGATAAACGTAAAATGCATGAATAAATTTACATTTTGCTTTTCTTCTTTGTCGAAAAACGAATTTCCGCATTAACATATGCAACAACAACAACAAAATCTAAAAAAAAAACACAAGAAACGTGAAATAGTGAAGAAAATACAATTCAATCGAAACGTTCAAAAAACCACAAAGCAAGCCGTGAAGTAACCAAAACATAGCAAAAAAAAACGAAAATTTTACAGTAACGCCCCCTTTTTACATAGAGAAACGTGCGACAATCGCTTGTGGTAGATACTCGAAAAAATCTTAAAATAAATTTTCAGAAAAATTTTTATGCAACATCCAACGGCAGCTTCTTGGTGGAAAGAGTATTTGTTGCATGCAAATTATGCAGCAATGGTATTTGTTTGAAATTCAATTTAAAACTATCAACCAAATACGAGAGAGTGATATAAAAGTAAGGTTGTCTTATAATGTGGACGCAGCATATGTTAGATCAAATACTTGTGGAAGTGATGTAAATGGACAGATATTGTCAAAGTGGTGCAAGTCACTTTGGTTTTTGAGAAATAGATTCACTAAATTAGGAAAAAGGAAAGCCAATTTGTATGTTAAATACTTAAGTTTTTATCAGGCGCTGTTATGCACTTGGTTCTAGTTAACCCATTAGTGACGACTGTTACCATATGGTAACGTTGACAGCGTTAGATATTGCACGCAATAAAATAAACGTAAGAATAAATGTCAAGAATTTTCTTTTTTAATTTCATCAAAGCATGCTTTGATCTTTCATTCATGATTAGCCGCTATGCGATCAGACGTCAGTAGCGAGCGTGGGGGATCATCTAAAATAGGTTTTCACATGTGCGCAAAACAGCAAAATGAAGGGATATAAAAAGTAACCCCATATTAAGAATATTTTTTGGTTGTTTAAAGACTGATATATTAAAGAGTTTTAGTTTTTGTTATTTGAGAAAAATATCAAATATCATAAAAACTTATTGCATGAATTATTTTGTACTTGGTTCTTTTTATTAACCTGTTTTAAAGCTGTTACCATATGGCCACAGTCGTCATAACACAATTTATATGTAGTACTGACAAAATCTTTAGTAAATTCCCATTGTTTCGCTCTCGTCATTAAAGGGTTAATATGCCTATGGCAGTCTTTTATATGATTTACACTAGTTGACCTTTATCCAGTCCATAAATGATCTATGAGGGCGGTTCACCGATCTGAAGTAAAGGGTGGGCCATTTAACATTTTAAATTTGAATCGGCTATAAGAAAAAAATACTGAAATTTTTTTATTTAAATTTCTGGGTTTATTGGAAAAGATGAACTTTGTCAAAGTGATACGTTCATTTATGCCCTCGGTGAGATTTTGTAAATGTTAATATCGAAAAATATTCTTATTTTGCATATGCATATATACAGTAAGGCGGCAGCGATATGTATTGACGATTTTTCTTGCGGAAATTTAAAAATGCCCGACCAGAATATTTTGACACTTGAAGTAAAAAATACATGACGGAAACTTAACTATTCCCCGTGCCCAAAGAGCTCAAAGGGCAGGTTCTAAGTAAATCCTATATTTTTTTTAACAATGTTCGATTATAGTCATGTGTATTTAGTCAAATATTGCCGTGTGTGGGCGGCGTGAAATATACCTTGAAAGTTGCGAGACGATCAGACTATTCTTATTGCTTTTTTGACGGCTTATTTTAAATAGGGCGTGGCACAACCTACTTCTAAACTGGCTGTTCCAATAACACATACAAACTACCTCATATAGTTTATGAAATACAGCCTTTAAAAGTTTTAAGTTCTATACCACTCCAACTAATCCGACCCCGCCCATTTTTTGTTGGATCACTAACTTTGCTGCTAAATGCATACACACTTTTTTCAAGGCGATTTGAAGAACAGTCCTCCAAAAATTGCGGTTTAAAAAATAGGGTCCAATGAGAGGGACCCACTAGATATATGGAAAATGTAAGTACACTGTTTTTACCACCGACCACACAGCTACATTCTGTGAAAATTTCAAAAGGATCGGTCAATCCATTTTCGATTCTATACGTTACAAAAAAATGCAATTAAACAAACACAAACTCATTTTCATATATGTATATAGATTTGACCTATGACCTCTTTGGGGCGCGGCTTAAAGTTGTCCGATTTTGCTGAGATGTTGACCATAGCTGTTGTATAACAACCGACACAATATTCCGCTCTAATGTACAGGCTGGGCCATTTAAAATTCTAAAATTTTAATCTGTTATAAATAAAAAAGTTCCGAAGTAAAAAAATTAATGGTTCATCGCCGCTAGAACCATTTTTGATAATTCCTTCTGTTTACCTGAAAAGGCTGCAGTCACATTCCGCAGTTTTCGGCCAACGATGTCTAGGAGTATATAAAATGGCCGTATCGTGCTGTCGAAGGCAGTTTTATAGTCGACGAAAAGATCGAACGTGTCGATCTGTTTCTCTTGAGTCTTTTCCGTGATTTGAAGTGAGAAGTAAAGGAGCGTTTATAACTGGTCAGTGAATTAAATTACCAGGTCTAATGCCACACTAGTAAGGCCAGATCAGTCCTCATATCTGGTGGGTAAAAGTCTGATCCCCAGTTATTTGGAGCATCCACTTGGATTACCCTTTTTTCCAGCACAGTGCATAAGAGACCGGCCGTAGCATAGTGGTTAGAACACGCGACTACCATGCGCGACTACCTGGCTCCAGTCATCTTAAAAGAAAAAAAATAAATAAATTTTTCTTTCATTGTCGGCTCCCCTCGAATGTTGTTGACAGCAACTTCGCAGTATTAAGCGTCGATTCAATCGGCGTGTCTAGTAAGAGCTTCTCAAAACAGTGAGGTCGATAAACAAGTAGGTGCCGTTTGTTGTGAATCTAAAAATAGAAAGCGTGTTAATTCACAACAACGCGAGAAGCTATCCCATACCTCATTCATGGGGTGCAAAGGGAAATTAAGTTTAAGTTTAGGACATAAGTAATAAGCTTAGATTCCAATCTTCAGGCATGCACTCATTAAACCGAACCGTACATAGGAGCTGGTGCATGCTCGCTATCTGCTCATCGCTACCGCATTTAAAGATCAATGCCCGAAGTCCGTGGGCACCGTCTGTTTACCTGAGTTTGGCTTGGCGGTGGGCAATCCAATCCGTAGTCTACAATAGACGTGATACCTTCAAGTGTGCTGCCTTCAGGAACCAACAGTTGCTTAATATGTTCTCTCCACACTCTGAGTATCTTGAACCAAATTTCCATACTTGTCCTTACAGCAGTAGAACCTTTACTGGTAACATTTTCGGCCTTCACCTCTATCCTTGTACCTCTCTATCAGTTCTCTTATCTATTCTATGACGTTTCCTTTCATTTAAATAGCTGCCTTGCCTATTTTACTGCCTCCTTGTGCCGTTTCCTAACTGCCCAAAAAGCGATTGGCTGTAATGTTGCCTTATAAGCAGCATCCTGTTCCTCAGACGTTCTTCATCGTACCGAGTCGAAATATGCTGCCACTGTGTATCGGGATCGTCAGAAGTTGTGGCGTTGTGTCGCAGTATTTGGGACAGGTAGCTAGAGTAGGCTTTGGATATTTCTAGCGTTTGCAGCTTCGCGATGTGCAGCCTTCTTTGTGACTGGTTATGTGCGCTCTGCTTAATCTGTGCGCACTTTAGCTGCAACCAGGTAAAGATCCGAGCTGATGTTATCACCACGGATCACGATCCATTAAACTAGATCAGGTATACTCGTACATTGTTTACCGGGATGGTTAGAACTCGCGACTACAATGCGACTACATTGCCGGCCCCCCTCGATGTTGTCGACAGCAACGTCGCAGTATAGTGTCGAGTCAATCGGCATGTCTAGTCAAAGCGTCTCAAACAGTGACGTTCGCATTCGTCGATAAACAAGTAGGTGCATTTAGTTGTGAATCTAAAATAGAAAGCGTGTTAATTCACAACAACGCGGGAAGCTATCCAATACCTTATTCATATGGTGTAAAGGGAAATTAAGTTTTTTGCTTTTCAAGTACATTGTTTGTCTGCTGCTGCATACATCCTGTATGCCTGTACTGATGTATGCCTTCCTTCGTTTACGACATAATCACTTTGATATGTTGTTGTTTTAATCGGGTCATATGCTGAAATCTGGTTCCTCTCAATACCATTTTCCATCCCGCTGCCTAAACCCGTGGATCGATGTGTCTGTATGCAGGCTGAGTTTACAGATGTTCCAAGAATATCTTTCCTTTCTATTTTTGCATCAAAATTTCCCAGAACAATTTTAACGTCGCGGCCAAGGCAGCGGTAGAATGTTTTATCTAGGCGCTCGCAGAATGGTCGTCGGAAATGAGCAGCGTGTTGTAGAAATATTTCGCCTTAATGTAGATTGTGGCTTTTCGATTACTAACAGGATGTTGTGAGATGTCTGAGTCTCGGGCCAATTACAAATCCACATCCAAATTTGTATTTTTCCTCATGACAGTTTTAAAAGATGTCGCAATTGTCACGTCGCAATCATCCCTGTCCTATTCATCCCCTGGATGGCGGTGATGTCAGCCCTGTATTGTTTTGAGGGCATCTGCCAGTCGGATATTGGATTTTCGGCTCTCTAAAGAGAATCCCAAAGTTCCTTAAATCATGGTCCTTATAAAGTTTGCGGGGTTGTCAACATTTCGATGTTCCGCTTGTTACATTTTCTTTTTCGTGTTTTTATAGCCAGTATAGGACCTGATTGCGAGTTGCTAGCCCAACCATAAGTGTTCGTCGCTTACTATCTGCCACTATTTAGGTTGTGCAAGATTTACTTAACATACCCAATGTCACATATTACAAATCAGATTGATATAAAAATATTTCGCCTTGATGAGGACGCTGACTATTCGGGTTGAACCGCGAGACCAGATGTCTAAGTTTCCTTACAACTATGGAACCACTTCCAAATTCGTATCTTTCTGTATGACAGCTGTAAAAGACGTCTAGCAAAGTCTTACAATAGACAAAAACTTCAATGAAACTATAAAACTAAGACATAGTATGTTTTCTACATTACATGCGTATAGTTCTACCGCTAACCCTTCAATCTACTCAACAAACACTCAACACACCGAAAAATAAACATGTAAAGAACTTTATTTTCATTTTTAAGAATGAAATCATTTCATTCACTAAATCAAGTTTAAGTTTAAGGAAACAAAACGAAACGAAGGAAACGACCGTAAAACATAAAAATAACAGCGCAAAACCTTTGATCCCCATTGTTGTATATCAACGGGCTAAGCTGTCAAGTGGCATTGACAACATGTTGACATGACAAATTTGTTTGACACCACACTCTAGCCAGTGCCAACACACTCTGCTCACTTCTACTCGTACGTCCCCCGTTTTGTATGTGCCGTTCTATAGAGCCCTCATTCACTTAACTGAAATGCGGCGCTGTATCTTTAGTAGTCTTAATATATATATCTCTCAGTGTGTTTGCCAAACGTTTCATTTCATTCATTCATTCATTTATTATTGAAGCTTTGTTATGTTTTTTTTTGTGTTGTAGCGCTTTTATGTGCGTTTCCAATTTGAAATGATACTTAAAAGTGCAACATTGTACTCTTTCTCTTACTGCGGTTTTTTTTGCTTGGTTGGCAATATATTAACGAAAATCTGTTTATGAGTTATTTCCTTAATACTTTACTCTGGAGAGAAAAGAAAAAAAAACCAAAACCAAACCATAAATGTTAAAAATTGCCATGTTGCAGACATTTAAAATCACAAAAAATTAAGTGGCCACTTTTTGTTGTTGTTGCTGTTGCACAAAGGTGCTGCATTTGCTGGACCGTTGGTTTTTTTTTGTTAGCAAAAGTACGACGGCCTGTACTTATAAGTGGCCAACAAATAATAAAGTTTAAAACTTTACAAGCTGGCGCTTAGTGTCATATTTACAACATGCAACTTATGATCAACATGCAAAGGGTGGCAATTTAAGAGAGTTTTTGTTTGTCTGTTGAGAGAGTGTGTCAGGGCCAAGTGAAAAAGGGTTGCCAACCAAACAGCAATATTGCTGGTGGTGTTAGAAGAGGCAGGAGATGAATTCGTCAGACAAGAAAAGATGTTTTCTCTTCTTTCTGAATGCTTAAAAGTACAGAAATGTCAGTCAGGCGAAGTAAATGACATATACCATCACCCTATGTGCTTCTTCGTAAAAAGGAAACTTAATTTCACTTTACAACCCATGAATGAGGTATGGGATATCTTCTCGCGTTGTTGTGAATTACTAACGCCACCTACTTGTTTAACGACGAATGCAAACATCACTATTTGAGAAGTTTTTTACTAGACATGTCGATTGACTCGACGCTAATACTGCGAAGTAGCTGTCGACAACATCGAGGGAGTCGGCAATGAAGGTAAAATTTAGATGACTGGAGTCGGGAATTGAACCCGGGATCTCCCGCATGGTAGTCGCGTGTTCTAACCATCATGCCACAGCCGGTTCAATATGCTGGTGAATATAGTTTAACTCCGAGTTTTTAGTGAATTAACTTAGAGATTATAAGGAAAAACTTTATTTGCGGGAAACAGATTAATAGGTTGTATGGAAAGTACAAGCAGGGGCAGAACAACGTGGCTATCCTTTAGGTACTTTCCACACAAAATTTAAAAAATAAAAACAATAAAAATAAGAAAAAAAATAAGCACAATTAATAAATGTTTGGCTACTTTTTAGTCCAATTATAAATATTTCCAAAGATTTTTTTTTTTAATTTCCCTAACTTCATCTACTTGGCATCCCTTGAACCACACTCTTACACTTCATACAACTTAACAAGCCAATTTAGTTATAAAAAAAAACTCTTAAATACATCCAAAATGTTTACGACACCCAATGCGAAAAGAACTGAATGAAAGAAGTCATAAAATACCTTACTCCAGCAATGAATGGCGTTTTTACATAATTTCTTGTGCAACATTTTAAATAATATCGTAAGAAGAGCACACTAAAAAGCCACAGAAACACGTCAACCTTTTGTCGAATGTATGGCAGTTATTTAGGAACATAATTCAAAGAGTAAATTATTAATGCGATCGCTTAAAATGTTGCACAGCATTAAGGCATCTCAGACAACAACTCTGACAAAAAAAGCCGCTAATGTGATCAACACTGTGGTGGAACATAAAAATTCTCGTTAAGTTTGTTGTGTTTTAATCTGAACTACTTTTAATTAAAAATATTGCCAAACAAAATATGAAAAACACAAATTAAAAAAAAAAACACAATAAAGTAATGCGGGGGTAAGATATGATGTTAAGACAGAAATCATTGATTCTATGCCTTAACGTAGATGATTTTTTTCTCTTCTCTTGATATACATTAAGACAAAAACAAGTTTTCTTTCTTTGTTTATGATGCATGTGACGAAATGTTATAACACCACCACCGCCAACAGCAACACTTTTGGCCTCTATCCCCTGAGTATGTGCGGGGAAAAACGTTAAGCTTTTAGTGGAATGTTTTTTGTTGGCTTTTCGTATTCATTTATTCACTCTGGCGGAGGTTGTGGTGTAGCAAATCAATCAATTTCTGTGTTGATTTTGTTTGCCATCTTCTTCTTCTTGGCCATATTCCAACCGTTCCATATGATGTCTGACTGACTGCCTTTTGGCTTTAGGATAATCATTGTGTGCATCTTACGCTTCATCAACCTCATCAAAATAACGCAGACATCAAATGAAATGTTCAAAGAAACACTGCAACGTTAATATATCTGAAGTTGCTACGGCGGCTACACAAGGATACAGGGAATCATACCAAAGATGTGGCGAGAGTAACATGATTATTCATATGTATGTTTCACATGGCAGGAATACTAATATTCGATAGAGTGGAGGCATCAGCTCTGAAGAGTATGAGCCAAAAGCTTATTAATAACAATAAAAGCGGCACTGTTGATCCGTAGCAGCATAGCACTGAGTTTTAAAAAAACGTGTAAAATTAAACGAAGGCAAATGAATGGAAACTTGTTACAAATTCCCAGGAATTAAGAGACGGTTTTTGGGTTTTTTTTTTATTTTTTCTTATTGAGCAGCAGCACAAGAAATTCATAAATCAGTAAAGAAAAAAATTAAAAAAATAAATAGCTAAAAACTTCTTAATTAAACAAAAGACTTAAGACACGAACTTGCTAAATTTCCTTCATACTAAAAAATATATAAATTGCCAACTGAGAACCAATGTTTTTGGTACTAATACTATTTCAGAACATAAGTAGACCTTGCATATATATATCTTCAAATTAAAACCATTTTGGCCTTTATCGGATATTTCTATCTTAAAATCAAACAAAGTGACAAAAGCTGAGAAGAAAAGTATAAGTTAAGAAAGAATTTTTAAAACAAATAAATAATTAACCATAAATTCACAATTTTGGAACGAAGTGCGTATGATTAATATAAAATCCGCATAACAATAATATTACTCATACGTACAATACAGTACTCTCTGCGTATGTACGTATTTATAACGTATATGTAATATTAATGTTATTTGGTTTTCATGTAACGGCTGACACAAGACAGTGGAAAAATTTCGTTGCAAAATTAATAATTTCGGAACCGCCAAAAATTTGTATATGCCTTCATTTGTTGAAGTCTGAATGTAAAGAAATTGTTCAAAATGTCAGCAATTTATAATAAACGAAGGCTTAGCCAACAGTAGTGTAATGACGATAATTTCTTTTAGCATTAATCTCTGACCTTCAACAGAGTTTTAGTTTTCGTTATATTTGACGAAACAGTTTTTTGAAAGTTGTATCACAGTTTTCTTTAAAACGTACCTGAATAGGCTATAAATCTTTACAAATATTTCAATAACTTTAATATAATGTCACTGCAACTATTTGCAAAGGGGAACTATTATTTGGTATTATGAAAAATAAAGAAAATACAGAAAAAAACATTAAGTTAAAAATATGAAAAATTATACCCACACCCTTAGGGAGTGAGGGTTAGTTTAACTATCTTGTAACAGTAGACAAATCCTCAGAAAACCGAAAACATTGCCACACCCCTTCTGGCACCTCCCATACAAATGAACGAATTCACTATCATAGTTTAACATTCATATCTTTTTGTAAGCACAAGGGATTCACTCATATTTTGCTTAAGAAAATTTAAATCAGGAATGATTGTGGACTATATCGCCCGACTGCTCCTACTGGTTTCTTACATTCAAAATAACCCATTTCTATGAATGTGATATTTCTCCCATAACTTCCAAACGGACAATGGGTGGATATATTAATTTAGTCAGTTGATCAACCTTGTAATAGTAGGTGAAACCGCAGAAAATCAAACCATTTAACACACCCCATCTGGTACCTCCTAAAAGAAACTCCTCAAATCATGAATAGAAATAGTTTTGGATTCATAGGATATACACCCTTAGGGAGTGAGGGTTAGTTTAACTATCTTGTAACAGTAGACAAATCCTCAGAAAACCGAAAACATTGCCACACCCCTTCTGGCACCTCCCATACAAATGAACGAATTCACTATCATAGTTTAACATTCATATCTTTTTGTAAGCACAAGGGATTCACTCATATTTTGCTTAAGAAAATTTGAATCAGGAATGATTGTGGACTATATCGCCCGACTGCTCCTACTGGTTCCTTACATACAAAATAACCCATTTTTATGAATGTGATATTTCTCCCATAACTTCCAAACGGACAATTGGTGGATATATTAAGTTAGTAAGTTGATCAACCTTGTAATTGTAGGTGAAACCCCAGAAAATCAAACCATTTAACACACCCCATCTGGTACCTCCTAAAGGAAACTCCTCAAATCATGAATAAAAATAGTTTTTGGATTCATAGGATATACTTAAGAAACAGAGAGGTTTACTTTTCTTCTTAGTATTGTTTTTTGGCATCAGCAGAAGCATAAAATCACTCATCAATTGTCACACGTAGAAAAGAATTCCTATCGTTTGGTCTTTTGCGCTCCGCTGGTAGTTCGTCACACCAGGTTCAGATAACAGCACTTTCACCTGGTCCAACCCACAAAGCCACACTGGTCTAAAGCCACACTGGTAAGGTCCGATTAGGGTGGTTAAGATGGACTTAATGGAGTTTTGCAAATAAAACATTCGGCAGGACCTTATGTAAGTGGCTGATCCCGCTGTAGTTGGTGCACACACTTGGATCATCTTTCATAAGCACATGAAACTCAGATCCCAAACAACGGACATTCATCCAAATCGTATTTATGACCTGGCGTATGCACGTTGCTAGCTCATCGCCGCTGGCCTTAAAAAGTTCTGGCGGCAGTCCATCGCCTACTGCAACTTTAGTGTTCTGTAACTTTTTTGTTTATGAATAAAAATATATACTGTAAAAGAGAAAATATCATGGAATTTAAAAAACTTTTTTATCGTTAAGAAAAAAATTTGACTTAGGGGGGTAAAAACCAAGATTCCGGTAGAAACTTCTAGAATTTGACGTCGGAGTCAAAAGTGATCAGAGAAGAAAATGTAGCTGTTGTCAGTCCAAGAACATTGATATGTCAGACATTACGATCGGACTATAAATGGAGACACAGGAAACAAAAAACCCAATGCGCGGGGTCAAGGGGCGTGGCAAAAAAAAATAAAAAAATTTTTTGAATTCGTTTTTAAATTATCTTTCATTCTAGGGGGAGACCGGCACAACTTTTTTTATCGACCCACCCTAGTGGACATTCTACTACGTCGTCGATGTTTGGCTTGATTTTATCACTTATGCTGCCTTCAGGAACGAGCGTAGGATGAAAGTGTTCCTTATAAGTTTGCCGTACACACTATGCGTATCCGTGACCAAATTTCCATCCTTTTCCTTACAAGGGGGATCCCTGTTCCCTGTTTTCTTTTTACTTTTTGGTAGAACTTTTGGGCTTCACGTCTATCCCTGTAATATATGGTAAATGGAGAGAGGTACTTATTTCAATTAAGCAAAAGATTTGTTTTATCTCCCTCTTCTGCTCATTATACTCCCCCCTATTGCATATGTCGTAGTCGACTTTCGGCAACATTCGATTGTTTTTTTTTGTATTTGAATTAAATTGTTAATAATGTTTAGTTTTGAGAATTTTTCATCATCCGCTGAAGAAGAACATGATAGGAGCAAGAACAAGTCGTATTTTAGTCTCACAAAATACTTCAGCGATGCCATATGTGAAAAACGACAAAGATTCGACGTGACTACGACATATATAACAAAGGAAATTGTTCCGACACAACAAGGGTTACCATTGGCTGTAAATTTGCCTTGTATAACGCACCCTTTTCCTTAGACATTTCATCGTTTTTTAGTCTCACAAAATACTTCAGCGATGCCATATGTGAAAAACGACAAAGATTCGACGTGACTACGACATATTTGAAAAATAACAAAGATTCGGCGTGACTACGACATACATAATAAAGGGAATTGTTCCGTCACAACGTTCCGTTACCAACGGCTGCATGTGTGCCTTATATGTAGCATCCTTTTCCTCAGACATTTCGCGACATTCTTCAACGTACAGGGCTTGCTTGAGCGTGGTTTTTCATAACCTAGTATGGACGTTGGTGGACCGGCCGTGGCATAGTGGTTAGAACACGCGACTACCATGCGGGAGATCGCAGGTTCAAATCTGGCTCCAGTCATCTTAAAAAAATTGTTCTTTCATTGTCGGTTGTTGACAGCAACTTCGCAGTATAAGTGTCGAGCCAATCGGCGTGTCTAGTAAGAGCTTCTCAAACAGTGACGTTCGCATTCGTCGATAAACAAGTAGGTGCCGTTAGTTGTGAATCTAAAAATAGAAAGCGTGTTAATTCACAACAACGCGAGAACCTATCCCATATCTCATTCATGGGGTGCAAAGAAAATTAAGTAAGGATGAACGTTGAAGCAATGGTCATAGAAATCGGAATATTCTGCCAGGGGTTTGTTTGTAGTAGTGGACATTGACTATCTTGATTGTATATAGCCTAATGATGCCTAGCTACCTTCGCTTAATGGCATGCTTACCTTGGCTGCTACTAGGTTACCGATACTTTCAGTTTTCCTAAAAGTTGCAGAGTTTCCAATAAATCTCATTCAAAGCGACAACACCCTTTTTGCAAAACACTTGAAAGCGCTAAAGCTCATGTTGGTTGCGTTAACATTGGACGCCTTTAAGCAAATATTGTTGGCTTAAGTTGTTGTTGCCGTTGTTTGCATTGTATTCGTGTTGCCATAAGATGACGATTTTGTAGGTAAACCGCTTTTTTTTCCTTGGGTGCAAGTACAAATATAAACTCGATATCAGCGATATGAAATTCAAAGTTAAACCCACTTTGCTCTTTGAGCATCGGTTCATGAATAATGCAATACCACAGCACACCGCAGTATCAGTACCTCGCGCAAATCAGCGATTATTGCAACATTGCTGCAATGGGGCAGAGAAAGAAGGAGAATATGATGAAAATAAAAAAATAATAACAAAACGAAAAACGTTTCGATCGGATGAGAAAAGAGCTTAAAGCTAAAATGTTAAAATGGCTTATGATGACCTTAAACATTCGCCAGTTTATGGAAACGTGTGGAATAAGTACATGACAAAAAAAAAACAACTGAAAGAATTGAATGTAAAACCAAAAAGGTAAGGGGAAGTGGGATAATATTTATCACAGAAAGATGGAACAAGGGAACGAGACATAATTTCAACCACATATTAATATGTAAATGTACTAACTGAAATAAGCAGATTCAACATATTTTATTCGCATGCACCGCTTTCAAGAATTCTTGTTATTCTTATACCAAGACAGGTACTGGGACTGATCTACCCGGATTTGGGCAAAGTAGGTTACATCATCAACTAATTGTTACAAATTGTTTCCCAGTATGTTGCATAAAGTTCTACATAGCTAGGACACTGGTAATGTGTTCGCCGAAACAAATAACTTGGGGTTAGCACCTTTGTCACAACCTTTCCGATGTCGGACAAGGCTGCAGTCTCTGTAAGCCACATCTTCAGTACAAAT
The DNA here is from genome assembly GCA_964034835.1 of Muscina levida. Lineage (NCBI taxonomy): Eukaryota > Metazoa > Arthropoda > Insecta > Diptera > Muscidae > Muscina > Muscina levida. Next base: position 72,709,677 of record OZ035882.1, read on the forward strand.
GTATCATATAGGACATGTAAAGATGGTAAAAATTATTATGAGCTAACAAGTGATGCTAATAGGCTGTCGCTCTTTGGTGACAAATTGCTTAGTGAATATGTAGGTTAAAATGCATTGACACAAGCAATCATCATACTTTTTCAGGTTGTGCTTAGAACAAAGAATAATGACACTGCATTCTTACTAGTCTATCACTAATTTAACTTATAAACCCCCTCTGAATATTATCATTTATTTTCTTTATATAACCATATTCCCTCACCGCACCTTAGTTGCCAAATTAAGTTCTCAAATTATATTTGTTATGGTGTTTTAGAAATTAATTTGAGCTTTTAGGAAAATCAACATATTTTTATCTGCGGTTTCTCTTACTCATAAATCTTTTGTGTGAGTGTGTGCCTTAATTATGGTATCTATATTGAAAAATTACTATGACTTTAGGCATTCAAATAATTTGTGATTTTTTAATCAGATCTTAATTATTTTTAGCCCTGTGGCCAAACAGGCGATGACTCTATGGCACGCAGAGCAGCGTTCATTATTTCATTGCTTTGCGCGAGATTGATTATCGGATTCTGTCGATTTGTCAGTTGATTTATAAACGATAAATTTACGCTAAAGAAACGGCATAAAACTATAATGTATGTTGAGAACGTAATCAAGATTATCAATATTTGATTAAGATTCTGATAAGATGTCAATGTGGTCATTAATCATGCTAATCACTTACGGGCAAAGAGAGGTAGAGAGTTATGATGGTCACGCAGCCACGCAATGTGGAAAGAGAAAATAAACGATATGATTATACATGAATTGACATAAATTCAGCTATGAGTAATAATAATAAAAAAGCAAACAAATTTTAAGAAAACTATATTAACAAAAAACTTTATGCATAAAGAACTCTAATCACAAACTACTTAATCACTATAAAATTAGGATTTCCCTTATACTAAAGCACATTCTTTTAAACGTTGATGCCAGCCTCCATTTTTATTATTGATATCTGCATTTCATTAACGCGAATTTGTCATCTGCCATGTCTTTTGTTGTTCTGAACAAGCAAAAAAGGAGGACATGTTTTGGCTGCCCATTGCTTTATGGTGTTGAAACACACGAAACCACAAAACCAGTAGCGAATACAGCAGCTTAAATCCATTGTCCAAATGTTGTTAACTTGTCCAACCTACTGAGACAACCCACTCACTCATTTTCTCCTCGCTCTGTCGCTTCACACAGATGAGCCAGAACCTTTTTTTTGTTTTAGTTTTCATAAACAATTTAAAAAATCAAAACAACATATTTTTAGGTTTTTTTGTAAAAGCTTTGGTTTTTGCTTTTGTGGCTGAAAAGAAATAGCCCATATGCTAGTTAATATATTTGTGTGGTTATAATTGGAAATGCAAATTCAATATGAAGTAGAAGCTGTAGTATAGTTTTAAGTTGGAAACAGAGGCGTAGTAAAGGGGGAGAGATGTTACTATCATCTTAACTATGAATTTTTTTTTAAGTGAAGTTGGGCAGAAAACTTGTAGGTTAATTTTACAACAAGCGAAGCCCTACGAGTAGTAAGAACCATTGACTGTGATTTTACTCTTAGAGACGATACTGGGAAAAAGTCCGCCCGTGGCATAATGGTTAGAACACGCGACTATTATGGGGGAGACCATCGATTGCTGTCTCAGTCATCTACAAATTTTTCATTGACGGCACTTTCGATGTAGTCGACAGCAGCTTTGCAGTACTTATAGATATATATTAAAGAAATTGTCTTACGTGATATAATGGCTGGAATACCCGACTGCCATGCGGGAGACCAAGGTACGATTCCTGTCTCAGGTATTTGCATTTCTTCATTGGCGGCTCTCACGATGTTGTCTACATTCTAGTATATCAAACAACTGACATTCGGATTCGTCTATAAGCTGTAACTCCCGTTGCGCGAGTCTCCAAATAGAAGCTTGTTATATGAGAATATCTCTCATTGATGGCGTGCAAAGATAAGTTAAGTAAGTAAGCATTGCGGAGAACTGTGGTAATTTTGACAAACGATATCATTGACTAAAGTCTCGTATGCTGAAGTATTGAGTGTATTGAGATACGACTGACGTTACTGTAATTCTACGCAGTAATTCCAGACGTTACTTAATATTATTGTAATTATTGTTCCCGGAATCGTTATTGGGACCAGCCGTGGCATAGTGGTTAAGTTAGCGGTGCCCGGACATAACCCCCACGGACATAATCCCCAACACGATTTTGGGGCTTATGTCCGCCACGCTCTGCGGACATAACCCCCAATTTGCATTTGGGATTATGTCCGCGGGGCATAACGGACATAAGCCCCAACAAATATAACGGACATAACACCCAAACTAATTTTGCGACTAAAAGTAATGAAAAAGTTTGATGAAGTTGATGAAATGGCGTGGCCCCCACCGCATTCGTCCCTCGCTACAATAGCAATATTTATAATCGTTCTCTTCATATGTTGATATACTAAAAACAACAACAAATTCGGTCATAATCCCCATTGGGGCTTATGTTGCCCGGACATAAGCCCCAAAATCGTTTTGGGGATTATGTCCGTGTGGGGTTATGTCACGGCACCTAAGTTAGCTTAGGTTAATTCGTCAGCCACGTTCAACACACCTCACATAGGTCCTAGTATGAGTTCCGTGGTGATAAAATTTTCAAATTATCGCGCCAAATATTTCTATTCGGTTCGTCCAACGTCGCTATAAAGGCATTTCGTTGCTCTGATGAAGGCATGGATGTTCCGCAAATCGCCTACTGATAGACAGGTATTTTCCAGAAGTGTATGATGACCAAGCTTTTCATATCTCAGGTTACCAACAGCAGGGCAGTGACATAGATGCTCCGTGGTCTCCTCTTCTTTATCATCCTCTTCTCCTCTTCTTACAAATCGTTTCAACATCTTAGCATGTTTACCAACCAACCAGTGACCGGTTATTACAGCTATGATGTTCCTCAGGTGGACTCTAGACAGGTTCAGCACATATCGTGTCCTCTGTATATCCATTGTGGGCCAAATTTGTTTGGTCGTCGTGCAAGTGAGTTCTCTCACCCATCTCTCCTTAGCAATGAGGTTCAGTTTCCCCGCAATAAGCTTCTTCCACATCCTCTTCTCCTCTTCTTACAAATCCTTTCAACCTCTTAGCATGTTTACCAACCAACTAGTGACCGGTTATTACAGCTATGATTTTCTTCAGGTGGACTCTGGACAGGTTCAGCATATATCGTGTCCTCTCTATATCCATTCTGGGCCAAATTTGTTTGGTCGTCGTGCAAGTGAGTTCTCTTACTAATTGTGGGGAATCTGAACCTCATTGCTAAGGAGAGATGATTAGCAATGAGGTTCAGTTTCCCCGCAATTAGCTGTTTACCCCTTGTAAGAGGGATCCTAATGAGACTGTAAACTTTGCCCGAGTTCACGGTTGTGGTGGCCCTTGCTAAGGTATCGACTTACACCCCATGAATGAGGTATGGAATAGCTTCTCGCGTTGTTGTCAATTAACACGCATTCTATTTTTAGATTCAAAACTAAAGGCACCTACTTATTTGTGATGAATGCGAACGTCAGTGTTTGAAAAATTTTTACTAGACCTGCAGATAGACTTGACACTATACTGCGAAGTTACTGTCGACAACATTAAGGGTGCCGACGATGAAAGAAAAATGTAGATGACCATCATGCCACTGCTTTACTTACTACTCTTTTTAACGTGGGTTTCTTGTAAGTCCTGTCTCACAAAAGTCGTCACAAAAACTTGGGACATAATTCCTCTTATTGTGTATGTCGTAGTCACGTCGAATCTTTGTCGCTTTTAAGATATGACATCGCTGTTGTCGTTTGTGAGACTGACATTGCTCATATCATGTTTCTATTCATTAGGTGATGTAAAATTCTCAACACTAAACATGTCTCTCAATTATTACTAATTTTATTCATATAAAAAACAGTCCAATCTTGTCGAAAGTCGACTACGACATACGTAATAAGGGAGAATAACTTAGTAGGTTTTTACTGCCAATAGAAAACTAATAGTATTGTTTATTCTTGCTCTTAATCCAGTGGATACAGTATTTAGATGCAAAAACAAAAATGTTCTAGACCGAAGTGCGTTTAAATCGACCAAAGAAAGTTAAGCCAATAAAAGTTGGATGCAACAAACCAAATTAGGATGAAATCGTACAAAGTCAGTTTAAACCAATACGAATTGGATGCAAGACAAAATTAAGGCCGATTAAACCAGTCGAAATCGCTTTAAAACAGCTAACAGACGAACGAAGGTACTATAGTTAGATGAAACCGGGCAAAGTCGGATTAAACCAGCTAATGATAGATTTAACAGTCCAAAGTCCAAGTAAACCAATAGAAATTATATTCAATAGACCGAAGTTAGATTATACCGACGAATTTCGGCTTAAAAAAATAGATATAAGATTCACCGGACCTGAGTCGCGTCAAACCAAAAATCGTTGAATTCAACAGACTAAACTTCGGTAAAACCTTCCAAAGTCATTTTAAACCGATAAGAGTTGTTTTCAACAGAAAATCCCGACAAAATCAGGGTTAACCCGCTCGCGTCAAATAAACAAAAGTTGAATTCAACCGACCAAACTCCGATAAAACTTTCCAGTCGAAGGCGCGTTAAACCAGCCGAACATGGCTTTTATGGTCTGAAGTTAGATTAAACCGCCCAATGTAGGTGTCAAAGTCATTATAAACAGGCTAAACCAGCCAAAGACGGATTCAAGGTTCCGATTTGGATTCAACAGACTGAAGTCCGATCAATCCAGTCGAAGTCACGTTAAACCAGGCGAAGACGGATTATATGGTTCGAAGTTTGAATAAACCGACCAATGTCGGTCGCACATAAAACCCGTCATAGTCGGGTTGGAACAGCCGAAAACGGATTCAACAGTTCGGATTTCGTTTAAACCGACTAATGTAAGTGCCATAGTCACACAAATCCTAATAAAGTCGGGTTTAACCAGCCGTAGACGGATTCATCGGTCCGAAGTGCGATTTAAACGACCAACTTTGAGTTAAATCAATAGAAATTAGATTGAATACACCAAAGTCCGATTAGACAGACGAAAGTCGGATTAAAATGGACTCTGAATTCAACAAACCAAGTCCGATTAAAAGGACCGAAGTCCAGTTAAACCAACCAAAGTTGAATTCAACGAACCGTAGTTCAATTAGAACAATTAACGTTGGATCAGGTGGACTATAACTTCGTACTATAACTTCGTAAAATGACTAAAAATTCCTTTTCTCCAGAATCAGGATATCCCTATGTTATGGCATATATATTTTTATAAACAAAAAAGAAAGAAATCTGCGTTCGCTACCACTTCTACTACCCCTACCACACGTAACTAGCCTTTTTATTACTTGAAAGGCTTGCCCTAAAAATGGGGCATTATTTCATTTATGAATTGGGGTGTTTTTGCATTTAGTTGGGGTCTTATTTCATTCTTGATATTGAGGCTTTGTTTCATAACGAAATAAAACCCCATTTTTGAGGCATTATTTCATTTTGGATTTGGGGCCTTATTTCTTGGGGCCTTATTTCATAGAGCCGGTAACTTCCCCTGAACAGCCACCGATTAAACTGACTAATTGATAATTTGGAGAATCAAATTCTTAGTTTCCATTGAACAAAGAAAGCCATAACCCCTACCCCCTACCTTTGAAAAGTTATAGCACAGCCCGTGCCTTTGTGTCCCCAGCGATAATCTTTTTATCATTCATTTATTCGATCCATGCCATCTTCCTTGTTGCTGTGCGTCTTCAGTTCATTTCGTTTCGTATATTTCATTTCTCTACAGTAGAATGCGTTGATAAATTGCTGTGATTTTCAAAAAGACGTAACAAACATGCAAATGGCCATAAAGATTCTTGTTTTTTCTTTCGCACAGAAAATTGTTTCATGCTCGTTTTGAATTCTTTGATTTCAGTTGTATTCCGTTGAGCCGCCCTACTCCTCCTCCTCCTCCCCAGTTGATTTGTGTATATTGACTTATGGGCTTTTGTACAAACCAAAAAAAAGAAAACACATTTATAATCATTTACGATTTGTATCCTTCATATGGAAATCAAAGAAGGTAGACACACAGGGAGGTAGGGTGGAGTGGAGAGAGTTGGGTGATTTCTTCGGTCGTTTTGTTGGGACAAATTAAATGGTTTGTTGCCGTGGTCATTCATATGTGTGAATGTGGCGTTATGTGGCTATAGGTATCCCGCTGTGGGCTCAGAGCATAACAGCGGCATTTTTCCACATAAGTGGCACACACAACACATAGGGAGCATTGAGGTTTTGTTGTTAAGGCCGGTCGGCCAGCTGGTTGGCTGTCCGCTGTGGTTTCGCTTGCAAATCATTTTGCATATTCATTTATTGCTGCTGCAGTTGTGGTGTGTCTGACACTATGATCCACTTGGGATTCATTGCTTTGCTCTGCGCCTGTTGAGGTAGTTGTTGTTATATAGTACGGGATACGGGTATGGTACGGATCGGTTCGGGGGTAGGTGGTGTATCTGCAGTGTTATTTTAACCATTCATGCAGTCATTGCTTCATTCATTTAACAGTTGGCAGTTGAAAATTAAACTCACATTTGTGCATTTTTAATGTGGCCGTCGTTGTCTGTCTGTCCGAAATCCAACCACAAGTGGCTTAACCTGAACTTCTCTCCTTATTGCCATTGTTTGCTACCGTCCACAGCTACTTGATGTGTGTGTTTGTGTTACCAATTCCGCACTCAATAATTCCTTTACTTCGAAATTGTTAGTGATGTCTGTGGTTCGTACGTATGCAGTCGTAGACTGCATAAGACTTTAAGTTAATTTTTCCTTCACAAGTGTCTGTTCAATTTCATTTCCATGTTAGTTTGCTGTGGACTTTTTAGCATTTTCTGAACGACAGCCGACCGACCGACCGACCAGTCGTCTGTCTGTGTGTCTGTTAACTTGTCCGTCTGTACGCTTGTCTCCTGTCCATATGTAGGTTGTGGGTTTATTTTAATATTTTCATTTTCGGTTTTCATTCCTTTTTTGCTATATAGTGTTGTAAGCAAATTAGTTTCGCCATAGCTTTTAGTACTTGAAATACCAGTAGCTCAATACTTGGCATATAAGGCTGTTACCAATTTTTAAGCCACTATAGGCTATAGCCGAAATGTTGCTACTCGACAGCTTAAAATAATAAATATGAACTTATTACATATAGCCATCGATATAAATTGCGCTTGATGGTTTTTTTTTTTTGTTGTTGCATAGTTATAATCGGGAAAATAGGAAAACTGTATGGGATCTAAAGTGGTCAATGCTGCAAGTGCATACAGTAGCTGTAGTTGATTGGCGCTAGAAGCTATAGAGCATTTATGAGGTTGTATGCAGTTTTAAGGAGGTTTAAAATTTCGAAGATATGTAAATTTTACGGGATTCTACGAAACCTGTGTCTGTACTCCATGAAGAAGAGACAGTGATAAATCATTTGGAAAAGTGAACAATATAAAGGCAAAGATAATCTCAGTACTGGTATTGGTCATAGGAAGATATGTTGAAACAAAATTGTATATAAATTGGAAATATGTTCATGGCCTTAAATGTTTTGCCAATATCCAACATTTGGAACTCATGTATAACAAACTCTATTAGCATTACTAGAGATGATGGTAAAGATCAAGAAATGAAAAGAAATTCATAATTCTGTACAGATCAACAAAAACAAACAAGAACAAAACAAACACGGGAATTACACTGGGTTGTCACTTCTGCCAACAATTATTTTATGCAATTTTGTCCGATTAACATACTATGCGTAAGCAAGAGCTTGTGTGGATTATGCCGATATGTGTCCTTTGTTGATGCCATTTTCGCACTGGTGTATTTGGGCTTCTCGATGATTCGTTGAAGTTTTAACACGTTTGTGATGATTGGTGGCGAAGTCACAACAAAGGCTATACAAACGAAATTCAGTTTAAACGTATAGAAATTAGATTCACCGGAACTAAGTCGCGTCAATGTAATAAAAAAGTCAAAAGACTATACTTCGGTTAAACCTTCCAAAGTAAATTTTAACCGATACGAATTATATTTAACCGACTGAAGTCCGATCAAACTAGTCGAAGTCGCGTAAAACCAGCCAAAGACGGATTAAATGGTCCGAAGTTAGATTAAACCGACCAATGTATTTAGGTGCTAAAGTTAGATAAATCTTGTCAAACTAGGGTTAAACCAACCGAAGACTGAGTTAAACCAATAGAAATTATATTTAACAGGCCGAAGACCGTTTGGACCGATGATGTCAGATTAACCTAAAAGGAACTAGATTCGCCCGACCAGAGTCCTGTCAAAACAACAAAAGTTGTATTCAACGGACCAAACTCCGATAAAACCGTCCAAAGTCGGTTTAAACTAACCAATCAGATTTAAACCAACTGAAGATGGCTTCAATGGTTTGAAGTTCGATTAAAGCGACCAATGTAGGATAAAACCGGTCAAAGTCGAGTTAAACCAGCCGAAGGCGGATTCATCGGAACGAAGTCAGTTTAAATCGACCAACGTCAAGTTAAACTAATAGAAATTATTTTCCACAGACCGAAGTCCGATAAGACCAAGACAAAAGTCGGATTAAACCAATAGAAACTAGATAAACCGGATTGTAAATAGAAGGTGGACCAAAAACACGTATTTTTTATTTACATTCAAATAATGAGACACGAGAGAGCTATTAAAATTTGTGGGGTGAACACGCTTCTATTTTTAGTCTCGCATAACGGGACCTACAGTTCAACGATGAATCCGAACGGAGGTGGCCAGTTAATGCCATCCCAATTGAATATAATTTTTTTCCCTTAAATATTGCGAACTGTATTCAAAATTGAATGACCAAATTGTGGTTATTTAAATGTTGAGCCTGTCTCCTCGAAATTTCGCATCAATACATAGCGTATGTTGTACGGAGCGCAAATTATCATTGCGTTATGGTCGAAGGGACCGGCCGTGGCATAGTGGTTAGAACACGCGACTACCATGCGGGAGATCACAGGTTCAACTCCTGGCTCCAGTTATCTTTGGCTCCCTTCGAATGTTGTCGACAGCAATTTCGCAGTATTAGTGCCGAGTCAATCGGCGTGTCTAGTAAGAGCTTCTCAAGCAGTGACGTTTGAATTCTTCGATAAACAAGTTGATGCCGTTAGTTGTGAATCTAAAAATAGAAAGCGTGTTAATTCACAACAACGCGAGAATCTATCCCATACCTCATTCATGGGGTGTAAAGGGAAAATTAAGTAAGTATGGTTGAAGAATCGTTATTCCATTAGTACTCGTGTAGGAAGGTCTCACGTTGTGCTTCGCTCAATGACAGCATGGCCATAGACTATTTTGTTGAGTCTTAAAATAAAAGCGGGTTTCAACTGTAATAAACTCCCCCATATCTCATTTATGAGATACAAAGGGAATACAATTTCTGGCTAAGACATGAAGATTCATGAATATATACAAAAGTTCTCGTGTGTATTAGTCAGTCATCCAGACAGACGTACAAATCAAGGAGAGTTTGTATGGGAGTTGGACATTACATATAGCCGATCACATCCATCTGTTTTCTAGTATTTTTATATTACTACTGAAATGTCAAATACTGAGGTTGAATTGTTTATAAGAGCTGAGAATATTGTAATGGATTATTAACCTCTACAAAAGTGGGAGTTTATATGAGTGGTGGGAGTTTTTTCCGATCTTCCTCATCTTAAAACTTAACCTACGCTTAGAGGTTAGAAGCATTTGAAACTTCAGCTCGATAGCTATTAAACTGTGACTATAATCGCCGTGACAGACAGACGAATACTTCAAAAAGGGGAAGGGGAGTTTGTATGAAAGGTGGGTGTAGTTTTTGTTCAATCTTGTTCATCTCAAAACTTAACCTACGCTTAGAGGATAGCAGCTAGCATACCAAACTTTAGCTAAGGATGTTATCGCGGGGACAGACAGACGGACACCCGCAAAAATGGGAGTTGGTATAGAAAGTGGGAGTAGTTTTTGTCCAATCTTCCTCATTTTTTAACTTAAGCTACGCTTAGAGGACAGTAGCTAGATTACCAAAGCGTAGCTCGATAGCTCTTAGAAGGCGACTGAAATCGCAGGGAAAGACAGAAGAACATCCCCAAAAATTGGGAGTTTGTATGGAAAGTGGGTTAAGATACGGGGTAGGTGTGTTCGGAAAACATCTAGCAGAAAACTGGAAGCGGCTGATTTTATGAATAAAAAAAAACACCTTAAGAATTTAAGATAGAGGGTAGATATGTTCTGAGAAACTGATGGGGTTGCTAAAATATTGGGAGATAATTATACAAGTGACTCCGCTTTGAGCAATTAGAGCAGTGGGAACCAAATTTATAAAAATTTAATTTTTGTATGGTAGCCCCCTTAGGGGATGAAGATGGGTTTTCAGTATGTTTGGTAAAAATGTTAAGAGGGATAAATGACTGGGGGTCGCTCACACATTCGAACCCTCTAGATTCGATTCCGGGGCAGTTTCGGGGCTTGTTATGAATTTTTCCCCCAATACGAAAAGTTTCTCGTTAAAAACCGGGGGCTCGATTTTAATTTTAGACCAATGGTTTCTTGGTCATATTTTCTTAAAATTCATCGTAGATTATGATTTCGATAACCGCTATGTCGAGAAAAAAAATTTACCCTTTCTAATATATATACAATATTTATTTATTAGGATTCACGCCTCCCTATAGGCGTTACAAATGGAAGAACAAAATGAGTATACATTTCGCTCTGTGAGTGGGAGTGGTGAAGGATATAAAACCTAAATAGTGATTTAGGTTTTGGTATATGCAGTCTTTGCTGTATATACCCTTACCCTTAGGAATGAGAAAATGTGTAACGTAGTAAAGAACTCGTGTAATACACCCAGTATCTTAAGACCCAATTCGTTTGAGGACTTTTTAAGACGATTGAGACATGCCCGCCTGTCTGGCTGGCTGGTTGGCACGTTAGCTCGACTTAACTTTACTGGTTCTTGTGGAAAATGATCAGTATTAATATACTCCACAATGAAGTAATAGGATTGTAAATGGGCAGAATAGGGCAACCCGTTATGGTATCTGCCGTACAAAATTACTTATTTGTGGGTGATTAATATTTCTCTCATAACTTCCAAACGGACAACTGGAGGATGTTTACGTTTTATTATTTTAATTAGCTTGCAGTAACAGATCAGTTATAATATTTTTCAAAATTAAGTAATTGGGTTGTAAATTAGCAAAATAGACTCACACGTTGTGGTACCTCCCATACAAAAGAACATATTTTTGGATAATTCATATTTCTCTTATAACTTCTAAACGGACAACTGGGGAATATTTAAGTTTTATCAGTTCAACTACCTTCCAACAACAGTTAAACCCACCAAAAACCAAAACCTTTGCCAAACCACATCTGATATTTTCCATACAAACATACAAATGACCAAATTGACCTTCATACGGTTACATACTTATCTTTTTGAAAGTACATTAAATTTAAACATATTTACGTAACATGTGAGCTTGTGAGGGTTTGACTTAGGAATGGATATAGACTATATCGCCCGACCCTTTCTGGTACCGCCCATACAAAATTTCCTTTTTGGAGAAATAATATTTCTCCAATAACCTCCTTATGGACAGCTGGGTGACGCTAACAGACATATCCTCAAAAAAACTGAAACCTTTGCCACACCCCTTCTGATACCTCCCATACAAATGACCGAATTCACCCTCATAGTTTTAATACATATCTTTTTGCATAATATATACTCTAGTAAGAGTATGCCTCTAAAATGAACTTGAACTATATCGACTGACCTCTTATGGTACCTCTCGTACTAAACGACCTATTGTAAGAAAATTATTGTTTCCTTTAGAAGTATTTTTTCTGAAGGACAAGTGGAGGATATTTAGATTTGGTCAGTTGAATTATCCTGTAAAAGTATGCAAAACCTCCGATACAAATGGCCGAAATCATCTCCATGTTTTACATGAATTTTGTTTTTGAAACTGCACAGAATTTAGTAATATTTTGCCTAAGATGTACACTTATGAAAATTTGGCTCATGAATAAGTATAAACTATATCGACCTTTTTGGAAAATTAGTATTTCTCCCATAACATCAAAACAGACAGCTGGAAGTTATTTAAATTTGGACAGTTAATTTATTCTAGAAGAAGACAAATACAAGACCACCCCTATAGTTATTCATGCATAACTCTTTTGTAAGTATACGGAATTTGTTCGTTGATTTTTGATTTAAACGATGATTTATTATACAAAGGGTGACGATATTTATCTGAAATTTTTGAACTGGTTACAACTAAATCTATCCTCTGTATATACTTTAACAATATTAAAGTGATATCTATTTCTACAAATACATAGCACATTTTATAGATCCGTTTGTTTTTCTAAAACAAAGATCCAGTCAAAGTCGACTTGACGTATTTGTTATTTTTTATTGTTTACCATATTTTTTATTTGCAGCTATTATTTTTTTTTGTATTTTGCCAAACAGTCTTCAAATGTTAAAGATCATTTGATCATTTGCTAACTGGGAAATCACAACAGCAATAATAATTATAATTTCGAAATCGTGATTTTTTTTTCTTCCATTATTAATTTATCAAAACACTGCTGCCAAAGACAACAACACGAAGATCTTTAATAGTAGAGGCAGCTTTGGAACACTGACCAAAGCCGCCACAACAAACACTAATAATAGAAATATTTAATTTAAAACAATTTATGATCATTTAACAAGTTCCGTCATGATTAGCCAACTAACCAACTAGCCTAGCCAAGACATGTCAGGCTAATCACTCAAAAGACTCTGAAGTAAGAGACCCAGCGGTGCAACGGTGATATGTTGGGGTTGAGGCGGCTATCAGTTTAACAATATAAACACTTTGGAGCACAGAGGAGAGCTGCAGCGTCTGAGAGAGATTTGTTTCTTGACTTAAAAGATTTAATGATCGCACTAACCACAAAAACACCTCCTTCGACAATCATAGACACACAGGCGAATAAAAAACAATACAACAACTTGGTGATCATGTAAACAATATGAGACCAAAGAAACTAAGAAAGGGGCAATGGGGCAACGGAATTTATATAGCAAGGACAGACAGACAGACAGACAGACACCTTTTAAAGAGAAACAAGGCGCAAAGTAGAAAATTATAGTATACAAGGAACTCTTACTTAAAGTTAAACGAAATTCGAAAAACACAAATTATTTACCAAAAAAAAAAAAACATCTTGTACAAAAATATGAGTAGGTTAACACTACAGGTTAACATCATGGCCCGTTTCATCCATGAGACACGTACAGCCGTATCATACTTACTTGCAGTTACGATACGACACCGCATATTGCGGTGGTAAAAAAAGTAAAGTACATCTCCCCCTTACGAGTATCTGTTGATTGTTTTTGTTTTCAGCTTTCTTCTCCTTCGTTTGTTGTTTTCATCAAACATATTTTACGAGCATTTAGATCAGTGGTGTCCAAAATTTTTTATGACGTTGTATTGGTGAGAATATCGATGTTGCTTCAGTCGTCGGCTAGATACCGACGTGTGCACATGAGGACGGGTGTATGCATTTTTTGCTGATATTTTTTATGATTTTGGTTGTTTACAGCGAAATGGTTGTGTATAAGGAAATAAAAACAATTATATATTTCATAGCACAAATTTTATTAAATTTTCAAGTATTTTTTAAACAAATAAAATTATATTTCAATTAATTTCTATTTTATTAAGAACAAAAGATGCATACGTCCGCTTACGTCTTTTCACTTCGCTTTCTCAGCGACGACTGAATGGATGAGCATAAGAATAAGTGTGACTTTGTTTATGTGTTGGTCCGCACAAAAGTGCTATGAGATGGACATCAGTGATTTAGATGCTTTTGAACATAACATTTCTATAATCTATCATTGTAGCTTAGGGCCATTTTTCACTGGGTGTTTTGAAAATTGGTAACAACTTAGATGATGACGAAAAAAAACTCCGAAAAAAAGCCCAAAAGCAAGTAAAACCCTTTATTGCCACCACTGCACTGCCATAGCCATCACCTCGTTGGTGTTGCCGTACCTGAAGCTGGCACAGAGACGCAAGGAAAACCACAAAAACGTTTTCGTGACGAATGTGGGAATTCCAAAATGACGCCAGTTTTGGGGGTATCCATGTTCAAGTCACAGATCAGCGTTCGTCGTCGTCGTCGTCATCGTCTTAAATGTGAGTGATTACAATCAAACATCATCATCTGGCTCAGACTCTCACTCTATCGCCTTACATTACCAATGCAACGGAGGTAATGTTGCCAGCTAATAAAGTATCTGAGCAAATTTAGCAGCAAAATGAAATAGCTGCAAGATAAATCTCGCTTTGAGTATACTGCAACATAGCCTAGCGACGATGATGACTATAAACGAAACGTGTTGGGGGATTTTAAGTGATCACCTTTGGTTTCTAAATAGATTTTCGTGGCATTGCCAAGCTGAAGTGGGCAAACTTTGTATGTATGTAGGTTGTTAGGAGGTCATATGAGGAAATTGTAATACAGTGGGCAATGGATATACTTGAAGTGCAGCAAAACCATTACAGAAATGTTAAAGAAATGATTAATAAATACACTCACCCTTACTATTGAAATTACTTATGTATCACATATTGATTCAAAATTGAACTGTCCGATTCGGAATGGAATGAAACCAAAAGCAAATGAAAGTTGACATTGGCAAACCCCAAGGGTTTTTTGTTAGTTTTGTGCTAAATTTTTATTACACCCATTTCATGTTAGTGTTTTTAAAATCATTAAAATATTTCTCATTAATTTTTATTACCCTTGAATGTTCTGGTATCTTACTGGTTTTGGGGCTGAGGAATCCATTTTTGAGCGCCACCTTCGTACATTGTTTGGGATTTGATAGCATTTTTTGTCTGTCCACGCGATTACAGCCGTAAGTTAAGAGCTATCGAGCTAAAATTAGGTATGTAAGTTTCTATTCTCTAAAGGGAGGTTAAGTTCTAAGATGAGCAAGATCGGACAAAACTACTCCTTGGTCCCACACAAACTATGTGTACCCACTATTACAGCCTTAGTTTAAGAGCTATCGAACTGAAGATTGGTATCGAAGCTTTTATTCTCTAAGTGAAGGTTAAGTTTTAAGACGGGTAAGATCGGACCAAACTACACCCTTCTCCTATACAAACTACCCCTTTTTGGGGATGTCCGTCTGTTTGTCCTCGCAATTTCAGCCGTGAATTATTAGCTATCGAGTTACATTTTTTGTATGCAAGTTTTTATTCTCTAAGCTGAGGTTAAGTTCTAAGAGAAGCAAGATCGAACAAAAACTACTCCCACCCCTAAAAAAGGGGAGTTTGCATGGACCGTGGCGATAAATTCGTCAACAAGTGTAAAAGTTCAATTCACCTAACAAAAAATCTCAACTGAGAACTAAAGAAAGAGTATTTTATGCTGCCGATCAAAAATCTGCAAAGAAATAATAATTTTAAATGTGGTGGAGCAAATGTATGGAAGGTACCAAAAGGGGAGTCATGACCTGGGCAATCGGAAATATGCAAATTCATGTTCTTTTAGAATGAGATATTAACAAATGGGTAAGATATTTACAAGTTCGTGGTCCTACAAGTGTTTTGAGTCCTATTTGTTAGAGCATATTTTAGCATATTTTGGCAAATTTTAAACGATAAAGTCATATTTCGGCATCTTCTGGTTTTAAGAGCATATTAAAAAAAAACATTTTTTTAGGGCATATTTTTTTTAAAAAAAATAGCCATTTTTAGGCATATTTTATGGTTTTCACATTATTTCTCTTTCTTAAAAAACATTTAAAAATCTTGTTTTCACAAGCGGTCCTGTTTAATAAATAAACAAAACATAAAAAAAGTTTTTCAACAACCACCGATTTTAAACCTGGGCATATTGCCTAAAGATAAAAAGCCAAAACTTTATAAAATGAGAAAAATATAAGAAAACTATAGATATCTGAAATATTTTTAAATTGGACATAACTTGATCGACTATGTGACGACGCCATCAAAAATGTGGACGTCATCTTCAATAAGAATAATGTTTTGCTCTTTGTGACGGATGCTCCTCGATACATGTTAAAGGCTTCAAAAGCTATAGTGGCATTTTATACCAAAGAGATGCATGTGATGGCTTGAATAAGTTAGTTACTATGCCCGCAGTTATGGAGGCATATTAAAGGCGCTAAGTGCATTAAACGATGAAAAAATAGATCATTTGTGTGTCTTAAATTTTGTAGAGCATATTAATTTATTTATTTCAGTAATACTAAGCCTATAAAGCTGGTGTCTTATCGGAACTCAGGTTCCTATTCCTTAGAACTTAGGTTCTATAAATTCAAATTAATATGGGGAAATTCAAAGACCAATAAAGGGGGATTTAAATTCAAACTTACATATTTATTTTATAATATGGTAATGATGTAACCGGGTGGGAACTAGGGGGATGAACACTGCGACGTGATGCTGCTGGTGGCTCGATGTAAAAAGAGGCCGAGATCGCTCGGTTGTTCTCCGACTACTTTCCGCTTCATCCCGAGTTGCCACTTTATTACATAAAAATGGTGGGTTTTGTTCAAGCATGACTGTGCATGCATGGTACACAGCGAAAAATCATGTAATACATTTCAACAATTCAATTAATCATGTAACAATTTATTATTAAGGACAAACAGCGTTTAACAAAGGCCAAATTGGCAGTGATTTTAGGGGCACATTCTAATACACATTTTGCTTAAGGTGCTTAGGGTCAAGTTTGTCCTCTTTAAGTGTCGAGTCAATCGGCATGAAGCTTCTCAAACATGGTCTCCTTGAAAACCAATAGCATTGTCCAAACATTCTAATTGCTTCATTTTCTACTACTTAATATTGTATCTAGCTTACTGTAATTTTTGAGTTAAAGCTTTCAATTAACCCTCCGGCGGGTGAGAAGGTCCCTGGGAACCACTTTTCGTTTTCAAACTGAAATTACTCCTTGATGGTTCATGAGATGTATACTCGACCCCCACATGTATTCCAAGGAAATTTTATCTAGAATCGTTTAAAAAAAATGTCAAAGCGATCCGACCAATAGTTTAGTTTCTATTGAGATTTAATTAGTACGGGAACGTGTGAAAAGTTCCGCTGGGACCTTGTACTGAAATTTCAAGAAATCGTTAATAAATGCACTGTATTTGGCTCGTGCTCATACCGTGGTCGACTACACTAGGAGGTATCCGGGACCAGTAGTAACCACATATGATACCTTTAACATATTCCGCTCGCTCATCACCGAAGACATGGCGTACATCATAATACGCGAATCAAATCGGAAAGGCAGGAAAGTGAACTATGCATGGAATTTGGCAAATCCAACTAACACTTCTTCTCTTCTTTACTGGCAGCAACAACAGAAATTCATCTATCAGTAGCCGCACGTAGAAAACCATTCCAAGCGCTTCGGTCTTTTGCGCACCGTAGATAGTTCGTCATACCAAGCTTATTTAACATTTCCGTCACCTGGTCTATCCATCGGAGTTTTGGTCGCCCCCTCCTGCGCCGCCCATCGAGTTTATTGCCGAAGACTTTTCGAGCCGGAGCGTTGTCGTCCATTCGTACAACGTGTCCAAGCCAGCGCATTCGGTCTATTTGAACGCGCTTGACCACGTCGATGTC